>CM072790.1:95300-695300 GCA_036983795.1 Megachile lagopoda
CTTTATGCATTATAATTTTTTTTTCTTCTTTGTTACAATTTTAATGTGCTTGAATTGTTTTAATACTTTTTCTTCAAGATGATGATTTGACATTAAATTTACATCTGCTTCCGGTTGATGTATTGACTCTTGTTGTAATTCGTTATTGTACGTGTCACAAAGGGAAGCTAATAACAAATAACTTTTTTTTTTAACTACATCTTCCTCAATTACTGACACAATTTTATCAAAAATATTCTTATGAATATCTTTTACATTATGCCAGGAGGTAGGTGCAGTATCAGCAATGATTCTCTTGTAGTCATTGAAATATTCCAGTTCATACAAATGGTGATCAAATATTGGAGCATTTGAGGTTTTAAGATTTTTAATTGCTTGTATTAACTCTTGATTTTGGAATTTTGTAACCCACTCTGTTATTTTGTTATACATCTTGGCATCATTGGAAGAATGTAAACTTTGTTGTTTATCTTTGAATTGCTTTCTATTTTTTCCACAGAAAAAGCAATTTCTTTTGATATTAAGACTTGTGTCTATTGATTCATGATCCTCAGTCTCACTTACACTATAGGAGTATTTGGTAACAACGCAGTAGAATTTGATGTGCTAGGAAGGTCTTTTGCTAAACTCGAGCTTCCATCATCAAATAAGACTGATTCACTCACATTTACTGGAGTATCTAGCAATAACGGTGTAGAACTAGATGCACTAGGAAGGTCTGTAGTTGATAAATTGGAGGCTTCACCACTCTGTAACACTGTCTCACTTACACCTACTGAAGTATCCGGCAATAACGGCGTAGAACTTGATGAACTAGGAAGATTTATTGATGTAATAGAATTATTGTCACATATATTATGATATTTAGCCATTAAGGCTGTAAAAGAACTGTAACATTGTCTGTGGTATTCATCGGAAGTATTAATTTGCTCCAGTAACTTTATGTTGTTGTATTTTAAGTTAAACTTAACACGTATACTTAAAACTTCCTTACATTTTTTTAATTTTTCTTCCACAAAAGTTTTTATTTTTTCATTTTTCCCATTGCAAAAAACACATTTCATTTTATTAGCCATTATTATATTAAAATTTCACCGTAAACATTCAAAAACAACGGCAAACGTAAACATATGTCTTGGGACTGACGCCATCTTGAATACATGCGCTGTCACAATTGCCGCTATCTTTCTCAGGCACCCAGCGATCGACTAGCTAAACTATTCTACATACATACTATTTTTACAGCAATAAATCGGTCTGGCTTTTGAGTAAACAACCGAATTAATGTCTGGCAAATTAATTTTGTACTTATTTATGTATAAATAAAATAATATTAAAATTACAGATATCCTAAAATGGTTTAAAATTTATTTTTTTTGTTTATAAAAAATAGCATCTGGCACCTTATTGTCAATAACAAAAATGTCTGGCAATAATAAATTCATGTTTCTAATAAATGTGTTTAGAAATTGGTGAAAAAGAAACAATTATTCTTAAAATTATTTAAATATCAATATTTTTACCTGTACAGGTGCGATGCGCATTAATAAACGCAACGTTTACCGGCAGCTAGGTAGCCCGCACACTGTTCGGGTGAGTATAGGGAAAGATATATTAAAGAACCAGCTTTTCTAAAATTTTCTCTCGAAAACGTTGCTAGCTCTTAGACTCTCCTGCAACGCGCAACGTCTTAAATCAATATCATCTACTATTACATTTCCATTGCGCGCCAAAACAAACTTTTCTAGTGCAATATTACCGATAGGTAATATTAATGATATCTCATTAAGTTTATCAATTCGCGACCCATCGCTATTAATGTGCTATTCCCATCTATATAATTGTACACGGCTTTTTAACTTTTTAAATCTCGCTTGTACACTTCTGAAAGATAATGGTCTCTTCCTACCACTCTTCCAAAAGCTTACAGCATTCTTTTTGTATTCAATATCAATATGTGCCCTTCCGAATATGTTTTCATCTGGCGAATTAGACGAAGATTCACTTACTTCTGCAGGTGACGATGATACACTTACTTCTGGCTTACTTCATGTGGATCGCATGATGGAAATTTATCTTCATCTACATCATGTTCAAACAATAATTCCTGTTCGGTTTCAATTTCTGCATAACCGGCTTGTGCGTATCGATTAATTAAGTCCGTGATAGTATTAGCTAAATCAATTTCTTTGGCGTTTACAAGTGTACGCTGAACTGTATCTTCATAATTATACGAATCTATTAAAATGCTTATGATTTATTTTCGTAGCGAAATAGTTAATCGAATAAAAAATAAAAAGCTAATTGTATATATAGAGTAATGAAAGGATTAAATATAGGTCGTTTAAAACTAAATGAACTGATAACACTACTAGTTAATTTGGAAATCGTTCCAGCCTTGTTGACGTATATGAATTACTTATCACTTATTTCGAATTAATTAGTAACACTCGAAAGACCACTCCGCAACAAATATCACAATTATATATCACAATCGCCCAGCATACTTACTGCGATTCTATACTCCGCTTGTAGTTAACTGCTAAATGCTTCAATTTGTTTTAAAGTCTTTTAAAATAATATATTCGGTTTACTTTAGCAGTAATATGTTAAGGGGGTAAAATGCATGGATTGGTTGATCACATTTGTAACAATCTTTCGAAAGGGAAACTGCTGATTTACCTGATTGGTCAAAAAAGTTAAGAAAAAGTTAAGGAAATAATAATTATCTACAAGGCAGCGGTAATTAGTCCTCAGGTATAGGGTGTATCATTCAGCGATGGAAATAGACAATCCCGCGTGCAACGAACAATAATGGCAGCAAATGAAAAGGTGCCTTGACTGTGATGAAAAATAAGTGGACATATAACAATAAATGCTAATCCCCAACAAACAGTTGTGAACGACAAACATAAAAATCCTTCAGTGTTAAAAAGTTAAATTACGATAATTGATGGTATCATAAAATAATAAAAAATGGTGATATGGAGCGGAATCAGTTTTCGAAATTGCCTGCTATAAAATAGAAGTTTCAAAATGTGAAAAGCTCCAAACGAACAATTACTTTAACCCGAACAAAATCCTAATCACATAACCAAAATCCTAGCCCATAACGCGTGACAAACGGAATACCTGACTCGGGTCCCATGTTTTATAGGGGCACCTATGGACCCTTAAGTTCTTTTTTTTAATAAATTAGAATAAAAAATGCATAGAAATCAGTCGTACACCGACTGGAAGGTATAAAATGTACGTATAACTCCAACGATAGTAATATTTTTTCCATAAGAGAAATTAAAAATTCCAATTTATCCGTATTTCTTCTTTGGACCCATAGTTTACGTATGTGAAATTTGATTAAAACAGTTCAACGTTTTATTAAAAAAATTTGCAAAATAATGTTAATTTTTAACAGATTGTTTAAACAAACTAATTTTTCAAAAATCCACTTACGCCATATTATTGGCCTTCTGAAACAGAAAATTTGTCATTTTGTATTTTTTGTCTAGGTCTAATAGTTTCCGAGATATTTGCGAAAACAGCTTTTTTAACCCTAACTTTAAGGGCTATTTTCACCACCTCGAAGTGGATGTTTGCCAATAAAAAAAAAGTACGTGTCAAATACTTTTTCGAGTTCTATAACATATTAAAATTTCATTAAAATCGGCGTGTATCAATTGGGTGATGTCCGGAAGTATTCCTAAGCTTACAAATGAAACACAGAAGTAGTTAGGAAAATCTGCGCATCCGGAAACAGTAAAAATAACCTTAAGAAAAGATAATTGTCACGGGCATATGGTTTGGATCAAACCATTCATTTATGAATAGTATTGAAAAATAAGATTATAATTTGTTAGGCAATATTTAGTTAAAAATTTTGATTACTGGAAACAATAATCAATAGATAAAAGCAAATTTCATATTTTTCATTCTGATGGAAAAATAACGGTGTAGCATAAAACAAATGAAGAATTCAACATAAAAAATTTAAACATCACAGTGATACATGGAGAGGTATCTATCATGATTTAGGGTTGCATGTCTACAACAGGTGTTGGTAACGTAGAATTTATAGAAGACCCCATGAACAAATATGGTTACCTTTACATTTTGAAAAATATTTTGAACTTAGCATCGAGGAGCACGAAAATTTGAACTGATTCAAATTTTACGGAGGCATCAATCTCAAACGCACGTCACATATGTACTGCAAATATGTGGTTATTATACAACTGCTCCCAAGTAATTGATACGTTCCTGCAGTCACCAATTTGAACATTACAAGACATCTCTGAAAAGAATTAGAAAATGTAAAATATCAATCAAAAATGATCTAAAAAAAGTTTTGATAGAAGAATGGCACCCAACCTGCTTCTACGGAATGCTGAGTAAAATTGATGCTTAAAAGATTGCAGTCGGTTGAATTTAATGAAGGATTAATTTTTAATGTAAACAGAACGAGTAAGCTTATAGACCTGCTTTTAAAAGTTAAAAGTTAAAATTCTTTGGTGAACGAATGTAGAATATCCCCACCAGTTCGTGAAATTGATTTCAAAAAGCGAGCCGTCGACGAAAATAAAGAAACATCGTGCAACGGTCCGAATTAATGTAGCCGCAGCTCAGAACCGTATACATGTAAAATACGGAGTCTTGAGTTGCGGCCACATCAATCATAATCGTTGCACAATGTTCCTTCTTTTCGTCGACGGTTCGTTCCAACCAGCTTTCACGGTAACTGATTACGTCTAGGTCCGAACGGCGATCGGTTAACATCGTTCTTTACTGTAAATGCAATATTATTATGTGTTACAAAGCTCCCACGTCCATACAGTTCGATTTTTAGTCAAAATTGGAAGAATTAACTACGGTGTATGATTTGAATTATGAGTTACTATACAAATGTATATTAAACAAAGAGAGCAACGAATAATTGAGATAGCACGAATTATCACTAACTGAACGCGACGTAAAAGCAAGATGCGGTATTCCTTCGAAACAATCAACACGCTCGGGATCGGTCAGTTGCTTATTTCGAAGCAGGTATGCTATTTGACTTTGTTCTCAAGCGCGACGAGAGGGACTGCATAGGAAAAACAGGGGGTTCGGTAACTATAAAGTGATCGATTGAGCAGCGATTTTATGCTTCAGACAAGGATAGATAATAATATACTTTCTTATTTTAGCACTAGTAAAATCGAATGAGTGAAACACGCTCCCATTCCGAATTCGTATCATATTTCCTCTTATTTCTTTATAATTATGTTAATATTAACATACACCTATATATGTATGTATTGTGCTATTACTGCTATTATAGTTAATAAGTTCGGCATCCCCCAAATAACACGGTTAATCGATGCCGCGTTATTCGAGGGATGCTGATATAAATAATACAGTTTTGATCCGAAATAAGCAACTCTTTACAGACTCAAAGGGACAAGCGCACTATCCTTTCTTTTTTATTACGTATTTTCTTGCAGACATGAGAAATAAATGGAGCCACAGCAAATACTATACCTGCTTCGAAATCGTCCTCTTTCTACTAAACTGTTCGATCAATCGTGTATGTTCATAGTTTCTTCGATTTCACGGACTTCTCGCTTCTTCTTGGATGTCACTCGGTGGCCGACTTCAGACAAACAAGGAGGGGTAGAAATTTGCTTGTTTCGAGGCAATACTATATACAGTACTCCTGCATAACGTAGACAATATGTTATTACTATGCTAATTTCTGTGTTCCATGTTTTAACAGATAGTCTAATATGTAAAAACTAAATCACATATGAACGCGGTTGATTAAAAAATAAAACACATTACTAAAGCATGTGAAAATTTTTCATTCCAATTAAAATTTAATAAAAATGCTGTTATACAAATGTACATGATGAAAAAAGTAATACAGTAATCATCCTACATAAGCAAATCTCTCGGGTCTGAAGTTTTGCGTACATCGTACAGGTCCTACATCGATGTATGTTTTGCCGAACATAGAAAAGGACGGAATAAAAAATAACACGGTTGCTGTTTGCGTATATCATAAAGGTCCTACATTGTGTGCAAAGAAGACCAAATGTAACGATTCTGGAACTAGGCTCAGAAGGTAACTTGAGGTAAAGATGAGATGTAACGATCCTGGAACTAAGCACAGAAGTCAACAGCGCTCGCGAGGTAAAGAGCGGCTTTTACCTACTGAACGACTCGCTTCTATAATAACTAAATCTAGAGAATGTGGGGTTCGTGTGGTGTGCGGTTAAGGAGTGAAATCCACAGGTCAATACCTTTCAATAATCAAAAAAATATGAAAAGTATATGAATTTAATATTATAATTTCCATAATGAACGAGTCTATAAAAAGAACTAAATAGACATTGTCGCATAATGAACAGAATCTCAATAAATCAAATAATACGTGATCGGTGAATGAGAAATGAATCTAACAAAAATGAAATTCACTGGTTAATACTTTACGATGAATCCTACCTAAGTCTGATTCTCATTCAAAGCTAACTACGCAGTTACAAAATTTAACAAGATTAATACGTTTATAGTCTAGCGTTACGATGAATCCTACCTAAGTTTGATTCTTTTCCGAAACTAGCTGCGCTTTTACAAAATGAACAATATTAATGCGTTTATAGTCTATCGCTATAAGGAATCCTACCTAAGTGTGATTCTCTTTCCAAGCTTACCTAAATACGCTTTTACAAAGTTAGCAAGATTAATACTTTTAATCAGTTGTCTAACTCGGTGTAATCGATTACGCGAGCTACGATTGTGACAGAACAATATTCTTTGATTGATTCAAAATTCTAAAATTTGTATGAAGTTAATAAATTTTGGACGGAACAGTTACTCCTTAATTTGACTCGACAACTAATATGTCCATGGCCCTTTTAGTTAGAGTACACATTGACATCCAAAACCAGATCGCTTACTTGGGAATTCTGTTGTTCATTGGCCACTAGACGACCCAACGATACCAGAATCAGATGAACAACATACAGTGAGGAGCAAAAGTGAACACGCCTACGATATTCTTACAAAAATTAATTTTTATTTAATGTTTGCATATATGTAAGGTTCTTAATCAGGATGACGGAAAAAGAAGGTACAGACTCGTGATAGATTGAAAGTTAATACATGTATATATGTTAAGAAAATCCTGCACAGTGACTGCGTGTAACGACAGGTCTCGATCGACTATCTGTTTTTCGCCCGTTATTCCGTAACCGACAACGTCGGTGACAAATGCCGATCGTGTCTTCGGTAATTTCGGGCGGACTCCATGCCTGCGTTCGGTCACGCAATATTACAATATATCGCTCTCCTGCCTTATATAGTATTCTCTTACAGTTCGGCTATCCTGACAATAGACCGTCCTCGGGCTACGCTACACGAAAGAACTTAACATTAAAGGAAATCATATGAACGCATATATTAACATAATTTTAATTACTACCATCGTTTGACATGTTCGCATGTATCCACGGTCACATGTTTTTAGGCTCCCATACGCCTTGATATCGCTTCTGCGTATTTTGAAACCCGTCTATATCTGCCACAACATATCTATCGTTTCTAAGCTTTTTTGTAACAATGTACGGGCCTTTAAATTGCGGAATCAATTTATTTGATGCCCCCGCAGTACAATCAAAATTGCGCAACATTACATAATTCCCCTCACAATACTCATGAGGACTTTTATGCCTCTTATTAAAGTACCACATGTTATAATTTTGAGATGCAGTAATTTTATCGGCCGCTTTGCTTCTCATACTTTCAAAATCCCGATTCTTATTAATCTCGAACTTTTCTAAATAATCTTTAATTTCATCGTTGATTTTACCGCGCTGATATATGCCAAATAACAATTTGCTAGGGGTTTCGCCCGTAGATTTACACACGGTATTATTAATACAATATTCGACATCTGACAGTATTTTGTTCCAGTATTTTCCATTATCGTTATCAGTCAATTTGCTCAACATAGGTGTTATTGTGCGGTTGAATCTTTCCACTTGCCCATTGGCTTGTGGTGAACCCGTCGCTACTAATATGTGTTTGACATTGCATTCGCTCAAAAAATTGCTAAATTCTTGAGATGTAAAACACGACTCACGATCTGACACTATATATTTCGGTCTACTATAATTACTAAAATAATCGGAAAGACACTTGACCGCCTCGGAAGTAGCCGTTGTTTTCGTCGCATACAATTTCACAAACTTGGTGAACGCATCAACTGTCAGAAACACATATCGCTTGATTAAATGCTGCTTATCAACTGGACCAAAATGATCGACGTGTAAGGTGACAAACGGAATGTCCACCTTCGGTATTGTATGCACCACAGCTTCGGTTTTGCCCGCTGTTGGAGAATACACAACATACTTCATGCAATTTCTTACGTGGTCTTGAATTTTCTGCCTCGCATTAGGAAACCAATAGCTTTTAAATATCGTGTCTTGTGTTTTCTCCACCCCTAAATGACCCATTTCATCATGATATCGGAATATGACGCTTTTCTCCGTATCCTCTGGTACATAAAAAAGCAATGCCGCATCTTTTTTCCTATACACCAATCCGTGCCTCATTTCAAAGAACGAGTTCTCATTCTTGCTCAATTTGTCCATTAATTCTTTTATTTTTTTATCCCGCGCTTGACAAACAGCTAATTTGTGTTCAAATGAATTGTCTTCTACAATTAAAATTTCAACTGATCTGCTTAATGCATCTACATGTTTCATTTTATCTCCTGGTCTGTGCTCTACCGTATAATCGTAAGTGACTAATTCTAATGCCCATCTTGCAATTCTCGGATTGATATCTTTTTTCTGTAGCGTTAATTTAAGTGAATTACAATCAGTGACTATTTCAAATTGAATTCCTTGTAAATATATTCGAAACCGTTTAAGTGCGTATACGATGGCTAAAGTTTCAAACTCGAAACTATGATATTTGCTCTCGACTTCAGTCGTTCGCTTAGAGAAATAGAATACGGGGTGCAACTTTAAATCACTCTTCCTTTGTATAAGTACAGCGCCAAAGTCTAATGCGCTAGCATCACAATGTAATTCCGTCAAATCACGCGGATCATAGATTGCCAAAATTGGAGCTGCGACTAACCTTGATTTCAAAGTCTCGAATCTATGAAGTTCCACCTCCGTAAATTTAAACTTGATATCTTTTTTCAATAAATCGTACAATGGTTTAGCTATTACCGAAAATCCTGCTTCAATACCCTTATCAGTGTGTTTAATTCCCTTCTCATTAATTAAGTAACCTAAATATTCGATTTCGGTAAATAGAAAATTACATTTATCGAGCCTTAACTTAAGCTTATTTTCTACTAATAGTTTAAATACATGCTTTGAGATGACGAAATGGTGCTCCAAAGTCTGTGTCGCGATGAGAAAATCGTCTATGTAGACTACTACATCACCGACTCGAATTAATTCATCGAGTACTTCGCTCACGTATCGCTGAAACTTTGTTGGTGCAGGTTTTAACCCAAAAGGCATTCTTGTAAATTCAAATTGGCCAAATGGCGTAATAAATGATGTATATTTAACGGACTCTTCGGCAATTGGTACATGATGAAATTCATCCTTCAAATCAAGCAGACTAAAATACCTCTTCCCCTTCAATACACTCAGCTTATCCTCAATGAGTGGAATCGGATAATTATCTCTAGCCAGATGTTTATTTAATTTGCGATAATCAACACACATTCTAAATTCGCCATTTTTCTTCTTAACTAGTACAATAGGGGATACGTATTCCGATTTACTTACGCAGTTCCGTCGCTAACTGCGACCTTTACCGCGACGAAAGAATTTATTACAGGGTTTGAGTGGTTCGACGCGTAGACCACCGTCATTACCTATATACCTCGAAATACGGATCACCGAGGACCCCTTTTGTCTAGTAAGTCCCGTTCGGACCGGTCCCAACGTCACCGTGAACTTGCCATAAATCGGCTAACGATGATACATTATTTTTCTCGGTCTTTCAAAAACAAGGATAGATTTTTCTTGACCATCACCCAATGATGTGCGACGGTGTTCGGGCGAATTTTTATACATCGAAGACAGTCAGTCGTTGAATCTTGTGCGGGTCAAATCGAGAGTACAACCTCCGTGTACCGCGAAATAACAGACAAACTCCATGCATCATGGAGTTACGTAAAATATCCAGTGCAGGTTGCATTCCAAATACAATCATAGCACTATTCGAGCGGGACCCTGACACTCCGCGAATAGGCCAATGTAGGGTGGTAAAGAACGCAATACAACATTATCCGAGTGGGACCCTACACTCCTCGGACAAGCCAATGTAGGGTGGTAAAGAACGCAAAACATCATTCGAGTGGGACCCTACACTCCTCGAATAAATCATCGTGGACAATCCTACGTAATGTAGATTGTAACACAACGCATCAGCATTCGAGTGAGCCGTTGTGCTCCTCGAATCAACAATCAAACATACTAAATCACACGAACACATTTTCACCGTCTAATCACGAGAAATACATATCTAAAAAGGGTTTTTTATGCCGCAAGGCTTTTTCCCTTAAATCATATTACTCGAGCCAATAAATTATGATTGATTTTTCAGGCTCTAAATTTGTCTAATTAATTTTTTATTAACCCTCCTCCTCATCCATCTTTTAATATTATTTTGAAACACGAAATTTCTCCATGTTGGAAAGATTTCGACGAAATATACGCGAATCACCCCTTCTGCCAACAAATTATCTAAAATTGCACGCAAACTATTTCGTTGGGCATCTGATAATCTACGAGGAGAAAAACTAAACGGCTTTAGGTCTGTTACTACTAATTTTAGCTCAGTTTTGACTTTCGCTTCTTCAGGACGTTTAGGTTGTACATACTCTGTCGTAAATAGATTTTTCAAACGCAATTGGTCGCTCTATAATGCAGCTAAATTCATTAACAAAGTGTCAGTACTTTCGGCATGAGTTTCTTGTGTGTCGATACTTAAAATCTCGGAAATTACCTCATCCACCCCGCCTGCCGAAGGTACCGCCAATTTTAAATCGAATTTTCTAATAACATTCCTGCCCAACACTACTGGAGCTACCATAGTATTTTCCGGTACGACATATAAATTTATTCCGTCTTGCCTATTCGCACCAAGTCTAATATTCGCTGTTACGATCCCTGCTATTTCTAGTTTACTACCGTTAAGCCAGCAAAAGGCCTTATCCGTAACATCTATTACATTTATCAAATATCGCGGAACAAATGTTTCTTTGATAAAACTAATCGGACTGCCGGTATCGATACGGCTACCTAACTGTACTACAGATTGCATTCTCGAATCTCCTAATTCAAAAATAGCGGTTTTCATAAATTCGTCATCGCTCGGCTTACGAATACTGTCCACACAAGCTACTTATTTATGTTCCGATTTACCTTTGCATTCACTGTACGCATGTCCCATTTCACCACATCGAAAACACGAACCTTTCTCTCTTCGGGGTTCTCTGCAGTCCTTGGATATGTGCCCGTACTTACTGCAATTGTAGAACCTCAATTTTGCCTGCCACGTGTTGTCCTCCTGAGGAAAACTGCTCCTGCTCGGTGTGAAAGGCGATCTGCTCTCCTTCGTTTCCGCTTTGCTCCCTGACGTTGGCACACGGGGCATTCGACTTCTTCCATCTGTCAATGTTATACTTTCAAATGCAGCCAATTAGTCCTGCGCTGATGGAAAATTCTGAATCCTGGCTTGGTTTCGGAGTTGCCTATCCGGTATCCCTTCCACTATACAGGATGTCCCACAATAAGTGTAAGAGCCGAAAAGGGGAGGTAGGTGGGGCTATTCTGAACAGCTCTTTCCTTTGCCAAAATATTGATTGAGGCTCCATTTTCGAGTTATTTGCAAAAAACACTGACCAATGAGAGCGCGCATAGACCAGGCGCGCGACAGCGTGAGCGAAAGCTTCGAGTGTGACGGCCGATCGTCATCGCGAACAAGCATATCGATACCACGTCGGTATAACAGGAAGCTATTAGGTGAAAGTTAAATCGAATAACGAATTCAGAAACTAAGAATAATATTAAGATCTTCATTATTCTTAAATAGAAAATAAACCAATTAGTTGTTGTTCACCCAGACCAAGTATATTGTATTTATTTTATGCCTTCGAAAAGGAATAAGGAATAAATTCACAAAAATTAATTTTGTCAACTATTCTAATGAAGCAAACGAATAAATTCATTTCAAAACGAATGAGTACCTTGTCTATGAAATAAGATAAAACTGGAATGGAATATGTAATGCAGTAACTCACTGATGTCAAATAAATCAATTCCTGCGTACGTTTAATTTTAAAAATTCACAAACAACTTAAATAAAAATTACCCATTGATCCATGAAAAAACTAGCTTCGATAAAAAATATTTGTGTCACCGGGTAGATTCACCGATCAGAGCATCAACAGCTGATGTCCTGGCAGGGTCAATGAACTCTCAATTTATTTCACTGTCTCTTTCTAATAATCGCACAACATAAGCACGACCGGTAAACGGACCGAATAAAAACGCGTGAATGATTATTCATAGATACGTATGTTTAACGATACACTATATTCTCATTAGAAGGCATCCGAATTGAGGAATCGGTATTATATTATATTTTATTAGGAGATATTGTTGAACGGGCCACGAATCTCGGTTTCGTTCTCGATCACGAAGCGTGGGTCGCAAACGGTTGCTATGCAACGGGGATCTGTTGATCGACTGCGGCGACGATCGAGACAGTCATCGTTTATTGTCGAAAGTAACCGGCCGAAATAAAATATATCGTAGTTTTTAATCGAAAATTCCGCTTTCTTACTTTCAAGACAGTATAGTTAAAATTATTTATGAATATTCGTTCACGTGTTTTTTTGGAGCATCTTCTTCATCTCCTCCAGCAATCTGCTGGTATCCATCTCGATGTGCTCTGGCCGAGAATGAAACCATTTCAATGCTTGACCTTTCAGCCTTGTACCGATTAAAATTTTGGCCGCACTATCCTCAAGACTGTAGGTTGTACACAATAATCTAACTTGTCTTTCCCAATTACAAAAGAGCTCACTGAGACCGTCAAAGTCACTTAATAAATCACTGACAGCTTTTATGCTAATTTTCATCTCTGTTGCGGAAGTAGTTTTCACGTCGCAACAATCTTACCTCCTGTAAAAGAAGATCATCCTCGCATATCCTGCCGCTACTCTCACGAGGATTGTGACTCTCGCCCGCAGTCGCATTCAGAATATCATTACCCATAGTTTCGGCCTGTCCTGTATCCTCCACCGACAGTGAACTAGCATCTCTTATCCAGCCACCACTAGGATCCGCTTCATGCAGTCTATTAATCAATTCGACCTTTGTTCCGGAAGTGGATAATCCCCGCTTTAGCAATACTTTTTTCAACTGTATCACCTTCAGATCATTGGGATTCACCATTCTGTGGATAAATCAATCTGCACTTTTCACAAGCACAATCGACACCACTAAATATCGTCACCACTAAATCGATTCAACAAACAATGAACTCTATATATACATATATATCAACCACACACTGAAGTTCTATACGAGCACGATCCCACTTCTGAAAATTGTAAGGTTCTTAATCAGGATGACGGAAAAGGAAGGTACAGACTGGTGATAGATTGAAAGTTAATACATGTATATATGTTAAGAAAAATCCTGCACAGTGACTGCGTGTAACGACAGGTCTCGCCCGTTATTCCGTAACCGACGTTGTCGGTGACAAATGCCGATAGTGTCTTCGGAAAATTCGGGCGGACTCTATGCCCGTTTTAGGCCACGCAATATTACAATGTATCGCTCTCCTGCCCGATATAGTATTCTCTTACATATAGAATACCAAGAAACAAAATATATAGTATTAAGTACAACATTTTAGGTTTTCAAGAAAATTGGAACAAGCATGATATTATTATTATTTTGATAAAGACACATTTTTTCCGTGTGATCGGTTTTGCACCCCAATTAACTTTCAAAGAAACATTTCATATTTTTATACACTTATTATTTTTCGTCCACGAGCCTTTTGCCTTCATAGTGGCTTGAATGCGTTTAGGCATACTTGAAATTATATTTTCGCAGTATTCTGGAGTAATAAAATACCACTGTTGCTGCACTCTTTGCCACAAATCATTTATTGTTGCTGGTGGAGCGCTGTACCCATTCGCTAGTTTCATTTTTAAATATGCACAGACATTTTCGATAGGTTTTAAGTCTGGACTTTGAGCAGGTCACACCATCGTTTGAAATTGTTGAGTCTCGAGCCGATTTTTGACCCTTTTTGTAGAATACACAACGATTTTAGGGGCGCTTCTGGGGGCGTTGTTGTGTTGGAAAACAACATCACATTCTCGTACCAGCATATTATCAACATCCAATAAATTTTGTTCTAAAATCTGTCCATAAGTGTACTAGGCGGTCGGTAAATGAAAAGAAAATTAGAGTCGATAGTTGAAAATAAATGGTGTACAGTAATAGAAATAAAATAGGCATCAAGATACTTCCGTTTATCTCAGGGATGTTCCACAAACGTCAACAAACAGTAACATATCGGTGGGATAATCCTAATGTAGGAATAAAACATTTTTATTTTTTATTCTTTTTTTATGAAACTTTTACCAATATATTTGTGACATTTTCGTGATTAAAACGAGACCAAACACGACGTAATTCGGGACATATTTATTTGTAATTTCAAATGTTACGCGTCTGTTCTCATTTTAATCAGGAAAATATTACGAATATATGGAGAAAGTTTTATAAAAAATGCATGTAAAATTAAAGAGTTAGCAACGCATTAGCTTTGTAAACAATTGAACATACTTTTGATCTTTGTCGACTGCCACGATCGCGTCTCTTTCTTTCTCACTTGCTATCTTTCTCTGCGTTAGAAACATTCATCGTCAACTAAACCAGTAAATATAGTCCACATTATATCGTGTTTGGTCTCGTTTTAATCAGAAAAACGTGAAAAATCTATTGGAAAAGTTTGATAACGAAAAAATAAATAAAAAAGTTTTATATTTATATTAGTATTGTATCACCGATATACTCGAACCCGGATCACGTTACATTTCTCAGCGAGCGAGATTCGGGCGTCTCGAGAGGTGTTCCCAGTAGTGGTTACAATGATTACGTTATAATTCTTAATCGAAACTGATTTAATTTGAGAATACTAGTCCAATATTTTTAGCGCGTTATAAAAATTCGCATTATACGGAAGTTTATTGTACTGGATAAAATGACCATCATGCCATCTTAATCTGTAAAAGAGATGAGTAGGAACGAAATTTAAATCAGACTTGAAGAAATGAATTGTAGTATTTATGAAATGTTGCTAGCACCACTGGACTTGGAATCATGCATCAACGTGATGCTTTGTGAATTAAGAAATTCGATATGGTAGACAAAAAAAAAATGATAACGATAAAATTTTCAATAATTCAAGTCAGAAATTCAAAATCACACAGAACAGATGCAACATGACGTATTGGGGTATCAAAGATTTGTCGGATTGTTTAAAACTCAGTTTCTGAATATTCAAGCTTTAGGATATTGCTCTTCGTGCCGTCTAAGATTGAAGAACCATCCAATGAATTGGGAATAAATGACAAGTTGCTAAGTTGAATAACTGATGTACAGAATCTAAGAAAACTGTTTGTAATACAAGGGTTTTTTACTAATCTAGCAATCTCCGACAACATTAGGTTCGTTGTGACCTCATCTCTACACCCCTTCTCCTTCTTCTCTAGAGAGAGTGGGGCCTTAAACATAGTTTCCGCATTTCTTAAAATTATATTGACCAATCCCGTCATACCCCTTCCAATGCGCCCATAACGCGGTACATCCCTGCAGCGGAGGTGACGAGGTTGGTCGTTATGGTTAACACATGTTTGGCAACATCGGGAAAATTGCGCCAGGTCAAGATCCTTGTGGACACTCATTCCTGAAATTCTAAGGAACTCTCTGAACTATGAGTTTATGATATCTAGGCTGAAGCAAAAAAAATAGACAATAACTGATTTCTAAAGCGACCCTGATATGCCGCATACTGGCTGCAGACCGGCCTGATGAACTAACAAAGTAGAAGAAACTAACGGTTTATAAGTGATTCTACGACTATTTGGCCGTATCATAAAATTGTCCCCTTGCTGTCCTAACACGGATCTTTCGGATATTCTCGAATCACTGATTGCGAATTTAATGTTAATTATTAACAATACAAAGTAATAGATCAACATAGAAAATTAAGATGTGTGGAATAATCATTTTTAACCGATGAAAGTTGACCACTGCAATTGATAGCCCCGCTGATTTACAAGAGGAGAGAGAACTTAAAAAAATTAAATGCCCTTGCGTTAATAAAATAACATCTCACACCAAGTTTCAATTCTCTATCTCATCTGTCGGAGTAGTAAAAGTGAAAAAACGAAATTCCGGTTTTTGGCTTATTTCTCCTATTTAATTTCGTACAAAAATTCTACAAAAATTCTAAAACATTGAGAACACATTGCATATATTTTAGAATTTTTTCAGATATTTTGATCGCAAATTGATAATATTAATATAGATTCAAAGTGTTTTTGAATAATTATTATACATTTATACAGGGTGGTCCGCGCAACGTGTGCACCTTTTATAACTTCCAAAAGATGCGTTGCACGAGAAAATGTTACATACAAAAGTTACACGGTTTAAAAGGGTACACTATATATTGCAGTCATTTTTTTTACAGGTGGAGGCGTTTCGGAAATTTGAAGAACAATTTTGTTTTTTTAAATAGAATACTATATTTTTTATACCAAAATACCATAGAGTATCGAATTTTGAATAAAAAAGTATTGACCTTTATTAGCCCTAAACCTAATAGGTAACGAGTAATTTCACTTTAATACTTGAAAATTTTTGCATATAATAGTATACATATACAATAGTATTTAATATAATAGTATATATAATATTGTTCGGTAAATGTTCGGTAAACTGGGGAGTGGACTCGGGAGCCAGGGTGTAAAATTACCCGTTCGTTTTAGCTTTTACTATTTATTAACGAAATGCAACGAGATCTTCCGGCGCGCCCAGGAGGACGAGAGACAGAAAAATTCACCGTTGAGGCGTTTGAATTCAGGGATCGCCCGCTCCTGCTTTGGTCGGTTACGGAACAAATATTGTTACTTTTTACCCTGTTAATGGATGCTCAAAAACAGTTTGAATCTATATTAATATTATTACAAAAGATAAAACAAACCTGCGACCAGACTACATGCACAGAATATTTAGGAGGCAGGACTCTTAACCTGTTCACCAATCTTTTCGTTGAAGTAACGTCTCATGCTCGAGAATATAACCAATTATGACGTAAAAGTAATTAATAAATGAATTTTATTTCATTAACTAATATATCATTTGTATCAATTATGCATGTGAGTCTATTTCAGATTACTTAATAAATATACTGAAAACAGAAGGCATGCAAATTCGAAGCGGAAAGTACTTTTCTAAAGGAATGTATCGGTTTTTGATTTTTTTAACTATGGCACACCTCATCGAAAAATCGGAAAAAATTAAGGAATAATAGTTAGGCCAATATGTAACTACCATATTAATATAAAAGTAGTGCTTCGACATCTTCAATCAAAAATCACATTTTTTTCGATTTTTTTTGTGGTTTTTCATTTTTTTCAACTGCAGTTTGCGATAAAAAGATCTAAGAAAATTCAAAAATAAATATCAAATTCTATATCTTTATAATGTTTTGTATGTTTCTGTCAGATATGTTCAATTTTTTTCATATGAAGTTAATTTGGTATGCCGTGTCGTCATATTTTATGTGGAAAGTTTCTAGTAACTTTGTAACATCTGGATGCACGTATATTTGTCTACGGAAACTGAGAACGTGTGCATATTCACAATTTGAGACGTTAGTTGAACATTAAATTTAATTGGTTTTTCTTCCATAACCGTAGATGATTTGAATTTTGGACATCGCGGATAAAATAATTTGGATTGCGATAGAATTTAGCAATTAAATTTCTAACATACAAAATTCAAATTAGACTGAAGCATAATTGTTTTCTTTTTTTAATTTCTTAATACCTATTATTATGTTAAGGCCTGCCATAGGTTTTTAACTTTGTAGATATTTAACTTAGCCATGGGTTTTGTAACTTGTACAGATCTATATTTTCTTTCGTTGTAAGTCGGTACAATTTATAATCGGTCTTCTCGCGAATTTTGAAAACCGTTTCGTGGCAGCCGTCAACTCATGATGCCATAAAGACCCGCGATCTTTACTATAGTTTTTTGTTCATTGTTCACATTTGGTTACCAGGTACTAGCGCTTCTAACTTTCTAGCCCGTTATTTCTAGCATATTTTACCACGATTAGCGCGCTTCTTGACTTTATTGCTTATCACGACCAAGGGTCGAAACGCATCGAATAATTTACTAAAATCGACGAATGGGAAAATCCAAGAAGAGCGCAAACTTGTCACCACCCTTCCACAATTTTGTACATTTCTAAACCTATGAGAACGTTCCTCCCTCGTCAGGTACGACTATACCGAAGTGACATCAACCATAATTTGTCACGATTCAGACAGAATCATCTCGTCACCCAGTAGAATCATTTAATTATCCAGGCAAACATATAATTAGCAATAGAATAACCATAGAACTTAGTTAAAACTTTAGTTAGAAACGACCATTTGATATAGTTGAGATTCAAATAGTACGGTACATTTACCCATTTTAGAAGTGCGAGCATAGTTCCATTGCCACTTTACAATATTGTATCGCAAAATCTCTTATAGTATAAAGAAATATTGCTTACTTCTCTCCAGTATTACATTTAATGTACTATTTTGTCATGTGATACTGTACAAAGACTGACTTTTTGTGATAATGAAGCTGTTCTATTGTAAATTGTAGGAGGATGGTACAGGAAAAGTACACAAGGTTTATGTGGTATATTGAGATACTATCCTCCGAACGCACAGTGGTCCCAAATCGCTAGAACCTGGCCAAAATATGAAGGCGTTCTCCAATTTAAGTGAAAATTCGTGCCTAGGGGTTTTGGAGGCCGGTGATTACAAATCAAAAGTCAAAATTACAAAAAACAAAATGGCGGATGTAATATAGTAAGTATATGTACGAAAAAGGTGTTAGAATTGGCAGAAACTTGGTGTATGGGAGTATTTAATGTTATTGATTAATAAGCAGAGTGAATGTTTTAAAAAAACAAAATGGCGAATCCGATATGAGAGTTGTGTATACCGAAAAATTGTTTGTACTTTTCGAAAATGAGGATAATGGTGTTTTCGAATTGCTAAATCGGTATTAAAGCTCCAAATATACTAAATAAAAACTAAACTTATACAATTCTAAAGAACTAAGATGATGAAATTATTGTTTTTAATAGTCGATCCAAATAGTAACTCGTGATGGAATTATGAGGCATTTGTAAATGAGAATATTTAAGTCACAAATTATATTACATTTATAAAATTAATTATCTGCAGTAATAAATAAAGAATGTAAAAATCAAAAGAAATATTACAACGAATTATCCGAACTGTCAGAGTCATCATCAGTACTTTCTTCAGTGGAGGCGGGTAAAATTACTAGCTTTAAAGCTTCTGGTGTTAACTTTTTTATTTTTCTCTTTTGTTCTCCTTTGAAATTTGAAATGTATAGGTCCGATGACACTAAAAGCCACAAAAAAATGTCTTCCATGGTTTTTTCTCGAGAACATTTTTGTGAAAAGTCTCTCCGAAAGTTTTTTATATATTTGTGCGTATGTTCTTGTGCTTCTTCCGACATTTGTTCGATCGACAACAAGGCGGTACTTATTATTTCCGGGCCGTGAATTCAAATTTTGTGGACCATTTATGTAGGCTTTGACCATGAGACAAATTTCTTTTCTAGTAAATCGTATTTCGCTATCTGAAGATGCTGTAAATAAATGTTAAGGGTCTATTATAATACAAGACACGTATAAGGCACATTTTACAGCTTGCAGCAGAGTCTTCATAATATTTTATGATTTTTAGTTCTTTTACACTCAAAATGCAAAAATGTTTTAATAAAAAATTCTCAAGTTTTATTGATTATCTTCGAAATAAATAATTTGTTTGTCTAATTAGTTTAACGAATTTTTATAGTCAACAATGCATTAAATCAACTGTTTCATTAAAAAAATATACAATTCCAAGTAAAACTACATAATTTATGCATCAGTATAAAGAAAATTCATTAAATCAAATAATAAGTCCACCCGAAACCATACACACAGTAACGCGCCTACGTTACATTATAAATAATGGCCATACGATCCGGGTGGCACTTAGTGGCAGCAAATTTGTGCAAATATTACAAGATAATAGTATCAACTACAAGCCTGAACAAAAATTTTAGCGGGATATTGCGGAATATACAACTTTTAGTCCACATTTTTAACATTCGCGCATGAAGATTAACCTTTTATTATTTATATTAAATTTCCCTATCATACACCGTTATCATTAACAATTTTAAATATAATAATATTGATAAACATTCTACTTACTTCCAGGAACAGCATACATTTTGCAGAATTGAAATTAATATAGTCTGTTTAAAATTATTCACTTTACACTTTGCTCCTGCACACTGGACTTTACTGCACGAAAACTGCGTGATGAATGAACGCGGTAAATGAACACTCTCCATTTTGCAGGTATAAGTAATAAAACCTTTACTCCTTGGTTTTCCCATAGAGACAGTATTAGACTGTACAACTCAGTTATTAAAATAGTCCCAATGAAAAATTCATTTTCGAGGTTTTGGCCAGGTTTTTACGATTTAGGACCACTGTGGAACGCCCGGAAACTAACTGACTTGTTTTCCTAGCGGGTCGGAAAGTCAGGGCCCGCTTAAGGGTTGTAACGAGACACGTTCTTGCCTCGTTACGAGTGGCCATCAGGTCCGCTGGCCTCACTCCTCCGTCCAAGCGACACCCTCGCCCCCGGAATGCCGGAATGAGTGTTTTGCTTTGTGTGATTTTATTTTGCGCCCCCCCCCCCCCCCGCCCCTTCTTGAGCGGCATCCGGCAGCGGACCACCGGAATAGGAGCCCGCGTCCCCGGTCGCGGGGGGCTTCCACCCGAACGATGGAAGCGCGGGATGAGCCCACCTGAAGATCCAGCCGCCTGCTGACCGGTCGCCGTGCCTCCCGCCAGTCTCTACAGGGGCGATCGGCAGCCAACCTCTGAGGAATGCCGGGCCTGGGGATCGAAGGGGTTCGAAGGGGGTCCCAGGACTTGGCCACAAGGAAGAGCACGGCGGCCCATCCCTAACGCCGAAATTCTCGGAGAGGGGGAACTCCGCGCACCGGGAGACGAACCGGCGGAGACGAGAAAAGGAAGCGAGCCGCAAACGCGAGAAGACTCTTACGCCGTTGATCGATTTCGCCAGTTCCGTTTTTTTATTATCTTTTTTTGCTTTGTTTTGCCATATTTTTTCGACACCAATATTGAGTCTAATTTCGTTTATGATTTATTATGTGGAAAACAATAAAAAATAAAATATTTAATTTTACATATTTGTAAATTAGAATATGCGCTTTAACTTATTATGGACCAGAAATTACGATAATCACATTGCAAGTAAGTACATAAAGCTTTAATTTCGCAAATACCATAGTGTCCAAATATTAAAACGAGTAACTGTATGTGTTTTTTCTGCTTTAAATATAATCATATAGTCTATGAAAAGCTGTTGCAGTATTACAGTATATATACCGGATATTGAGTAATTACTAGACGAGGAACTTGATAAGTACTATATTTCCATTATAAAACTGCTTTACTTGCAGTCGCATTCATGAGCTTGCAACGATAAAAGTTTTTAAATTTTGCTTCTATGAAGGTTTGAACAGAACTCTATTGTTATGATTTCTAACCTAAGTGTACATTTAGAAGAAGACATTTTATGTAAAAATTAAGTACAATTAAATCAATACATGATTTGTTCACAATCAGAACTTCTCAAAAGATGAGAAACATTGATAAAGAGCTTCAGTTGATACACTATGGTTCGGAAAACTCCTTTTTATGGTAAACAATTTTTTTTTTTCGTTTAAGATTTTGCAAAAATTGATTTGCTATAAAATAACAATTCTTTAAATCTTTAAAGTCTAAAATATTATTTCAATTAACCATGATCAGCTATAGCATTCTGAAAACAAATCGACGAAGTTCAAAGCGAAATTAAACATTTCAAATATACATTATAACATATTTAAAGACGGATCTAAATGGTAGTTTTGTATGTGCCAACAGCTTTAACAACTTTTTTTAAGTATATAATTTTATTACAGGCTGTAGTCATGGTTTATTCAGATAAGGTTTCTTGGAGTCGGATGGATGCAGGAAATAAGGACTTTCTGGAAAACAGGTTTTATTGCGAGGTTTAGGAATCGATACAGGAAATGTATAAAATAATTTTCTTTCTTCCGCAATAACAACTTGACTACTTAAATTTTTCTCTAACTTTGATCAATCAGGCGTCCAGGAGTAACTCTGTTCTCTCCCGTTCGAATGGCGTCCAGGTATTTTCTCCGAACTCTCCATAACGAACGGGCGACCAGGAGTATTCTCCCGTACTCTCCTGTACTTTACTCGGGGCGTCCAGGAGATGCTCTGTCCTCTCTCGACCGACAGGCGTCCAGGAATTGTCGCCGAACTCTCCCGCCGGAGGATCTCTTTTACTTTATTATACTCCAAGTAGGCGTCCAGGTATTTTCGCCGTACTCTCCTGCTGGAGTTTCCTTTCTAACTACTCCCCGAGCAGGCGTCCAGGTATTGGTCGCCGAACTCTCCTGCCGGAGTCCCTAACCAGCTAAGTCTTTCTCCAGACAGGCGTCCAGGAATGTTCGCCGAATTCTCCTGCCGGAGTCCCTAGGCTAGTCCAAGAGCGGCCGATGGTCCTTACCTCATCTTCTCTCTAAGACTGCCTAATAGACCGGCTCCTGTCGCGAGCCTCTATTTTATACTCGCCGGTTGCTATCCCGCGGGCGCGCTATCAACAAGTCCGTCGCTAAGTTCGCGGCTCGCGGCTTCGCGTGTCGCGCCTTGCCTCTCGCTCCGCTTGAGAGGTCTACAAGCTCTCGCGCCCGGATACAACTGGAATATTCTAGATTATCGTCTTTTCTAGAATATTCGCGACGCTATATAATTCTTCGATCGAAGCTAGACTATTTCGATAGGAATTCGAATGGATTCTATGTCTGGTTAATATCGAATAATCTATTTTATTCGCTCGCATTTTATATAAAATTCTTGTACGCTACAAGGCATTATTTAATCCATATATAAACAGTACATTCCATTTGTAAACTTTATATACATTTCAATCCATTTATATATAAAAAGAGTAGTGAAAAGTGATAGACATGGAATTCTTCCTGTAGAGCAAGTATCAGAGAAATGGACCAGATACGTATTTTGTGAACTGTCCATCAAGCACGCCACCTGTCAGCATCGTATTGTTTTAACGGAACCTATTGAGTGTGCTTATGAATTTGATATTTAGTAAATTCTGATGAAAATCGATATTTTAGTTTCTAGTAAGGACACAAGTTCTTTTACCTAGTTTTAAAAAATAGATTTACCTTGTTGTTTGAGTAGACAAACGTATTATTTTCATCAATTATGTATTAATCATATGTAAATATAACTCTAACCTGTAATAGTGATGTTTAGAATAACTACAATGGCATAAACAAGTGTCTCGTCTATCTCGTACAACTCACAAGGGAACATATCGAACCGCGACACACCGATTTTAATGAAACTTATGTGAAAGATAGTTCTCAAGAAAATATTTGGCACATATTTTTTTATATCGGCCACCGTGCACATTGAAGGGGTGATAATAAAAGATAAAGGCTGAGTCAAAGTTAAGGGCTGCAATCATATTTTTGGGAATATGTCCGGAATTAAAGGAGATAATTGCAAGTTTTTCTTTTCAATTGTTGGTCTTTAAATAGGGAATTTTTCTGCATAAAATAATGTTAATAAACTTTATTTGTTTAAATAATATTGTGAAAATTTATAATTTTTGTTTAAATTTTTTTACCAAATGCTGATCTATTTTTTTGCAATTTTGTGTATGTAAACTATGGACTAAAATAAAGGATACGTGTTTTTCGAATTTGTTGTTTTTAGCGCTGATTATTAGATATATAATTTGAAATCACCTCCTGTGATGAGGGGCAATCTGGCTTGGTTTGTTAAAAATACCGAAATTTCTACAATCTTTCAAAACATTCTGGAAATTATATACCTCTTTATATGCCGTTGACTGATGCCTCAATAACTATTAAAAGCACCGCAGATATGAGTGTGACGCAGTTCTAATTAACGCTGCAAAGAACATTGGCTTTTATGGCCTATACTGTTTTTGTATTTTTACGGCCGTAGAACCTTCAGTCCAAATACATTATTTGGAACTTTTGGAACCTTTGAGATTTTCAAGAAAGTGAAATGAGACCCTTCCTCGTTTTAAACTTATGGTAGCTCTGAAAAGAGCTGATATTAAGCTCTTTTGAGCTTTTATACATTCCTGAAAACAAAGACGGCATATTTAAGGATCTTGATTGGTTTTTATAGTCATAGTGGGGGATACATAAGGTGGACAGTCCCACTCCACCTAAAAGATTGCAATATATATAAATATGCTAGTTCTGCGTAGAAATATTTATTTCTTTGCGCAGAAATAAATATTATTTCTTCTGCATTTCAATTTGCGGCTTTCTTGGTTTTTGAATACTATCCACGTATTGCGGCTGTCGCCTTCCTACAGGATACTGCTGGAGAATTAGTTTTGAGATATTTATTAAGGTACATTAATTTATTGAGATATTTATTAATTATAACATTTATTTTCAGATTTATTTCTATAAATATGAATATCAGTCCAGTTAATATCATAAACATTTTAATGGAATCGTACAGTTATGATAGGAAGAAGGAAACACCCACGAACAGAGAGGAAATTGCAATAGCGAAGCATATTATAGATTTAATCGATAGGAGCAAAGAATCAGCAATTACTGATATAGAGACGCAACAAGAATTAATATTTGACGATTTAGCTGACGAACAAATCTCATCAGTTGTTTTTGAGAATGAGGAGGTATTGGACGAAGCTTCAACTTCAAGATTAACAAAAGAATCATCAAGTTCACCAAACGACAGTCCTGACGACAAAGATTGTACGAGCGTTGCTTTAGAGTACAAAAGAAAAGCAGTAGCTTTTTGGAAAAGTGGAAAAAGAAAACCATTAAGTTTCCACACTGTACAGAAAACTTATAAAAAGTTAAAGATGCGCACACAATTGTACAGGTTGGAAGAACAAATTAATAAGAGTGGCTCTCGTTTTGATAAGCTAAATGCAATTACACACCAAACACTGCAAAAGTTTATCGAAATGAGATATAAAAAAATGATCGTTCACGATATTGATTTGAGACGGTGGGCAATAAGTGCAAATCAGACGATCAATTTAGAAGGTTTTCAAGCGTCCTCATATTGGTTATGGAAATTTAAACATTTGTATAATATAGTATCGAAAAAAACCACAAAACTTGTTACGCGACATTATAGTAATAATTTAAATGATATAAACGCATCAGAGGAAAATTTTGTAGCACACGTACGACAGTATTTTGAAATTCACGGGGCAAATAATATTTTTAATACTGACCAGAGTGGTTTTCGATTTGAAATGCATTCTGGTCGAACACTATCACATCAGGCGGAAAAAGAAACAGGTGTTCTAATACAATCGATGGCAGCAACCACCCACAGTTACACCATTCAACCTACGATTTCAGTCAACGGACAATTGTTGTCACCGCTTTTTATCGTGTTAAAGGAAGTAAGTGGGCAGTTAGGACCACGTGTAAGAAAGAACATTTTTAGGGTACCCAATATTCATGTTGAAGCTTCTACTTCGGGAAAATTGACGAAGGAGTTATTTAAGACGTGGTTAACATCTATCTTTTTCCCACGTAGTCCAGAAAATGCAGTTTTACTTTTAGACTCATGGAATGGATATGATAAGGAAATTATTCAAAACACAACGCCAGATGGTAAGCAATTGGAAGTGCTGTAAATACTAAAGAATACTACACCTCTCATTCAACCACTCGATGTGTATGGATACCGTATTTGGAAAAACTTCGCTCGAAAGATTTCTGATATAGCAGTTACATTACAAATTAATATCAATTTATATGCAAGAAACAACGTACTAAAACTACAATCATTAATCCATAATCAATTATCAGTACCACGGTATGAACATTTATTTCAATATTCTTGGTATCGTTCTGGCTATACAGACAATCGGCCGGAAGAATTCAAAAATCCAGTGGCGTTTTGTTGTACAAAATTAGATGTTATAATATGCCATCGTTGTGAGGATGTGGTGACATTTAAATGTTCTTGGTGCAAAGAACATGTATGTTTTAA
Organism: Megachile lagopoda; assembly: GCA_036983795.1. Lineage (NCBI taxonomy): Eukaryota > Metazoa > Arthropoda > Insecta > Hymenoptera > Megachilidae > Megachile > Megachile lagopoda. The sequence continues at coordinate 121,878 of CM072790.1, forward strand.
ACACTTTTTCACAGAATTCCATTATTGCAAAAATTATATACATTAATCATTTCGTATTACGATCCCCATCATTTTCGATAAACTTATTCTCTGGCAGGATTTTATAACACAATCAACTCTTTTCAGAGCTACCATAAGCTTAAAACGAGGAAGGACATCCTTTCAATTGCTTGAAAATCTCAAAGGTTCCAAAAGTTCCAAATAATGTATTTGGACTGAAGGTTTTACGGCCGCAAAAATACAAAAACAGTATAGGCCATAAAAGCCAATGTTCCTTGCAGCGGTGATTAGAATCGCGTTACACTCATACCTGCGGTGCGTCCAATAGTTATTGAGGCATCAGACAACGACATATAAAGAGGTATATAATGTCCAGAATGTTCTGAAAGATTGTAGAAATTCTGATATTTTTAACAAACCAAGCCTGATTGCCCCTCATCACAAGAGGTGTTTTCAAATTATATATCTAATAATCAGTGCTAAAAACAACAAATTCGAAAAACACGTATCCTCTATTTTAGTCCATAGTTTACATACACAAAATTGCAAAAAAATAGATCAACATTTGGTAAAAAAATTTAAACAAAAATGATAAATTTTCAAAATATTACTTAAACAAATAAAGGGTAAATATTTAGAATAAGGGAGCCACCTCCGATTTGGATCACCTTGAAATATGTTGTCAAGTTCATCATTATGAAAAACTTCTTGTTATACATGTGATAGTTGGACTCTTTTATTTTTCGTGGTATTTGAAGAAATAGCGCGCTTTACTGCCAATATTTCCAAAAGTGAATAAATCGCAACTAGGGTTTTCTGTATTGATTTTGGGGGGTGGGCTTGCCCCATGGTGCTTTGAAAACACATGTAGAAGATGAAATATTAAGTTTTACTTCGAGAAATCTTTGCCTAGGAGTATTTATTATTAAAATATAGCAAATTAATCAACAAACTACATCAATATTTAAATTTTCTTTTAAGAACTAGGTCCCATGTAATGCATTGATTTTAAAATTGCATGTTAATCGCTTTCTTTTACGGTTTGTTCATTGTTTATAATAATGATTAGAACAATGAAAACATAATGACTCTAAACACTTTACTTCTAAAATACTTCCACATCGTGGACATTTTATTGTTTGACGAATAACATTTTAGAATACAAATAATTCAATAATTCGTCGCGTTTTGTGGTTATAGCTAGAAACTCGTAGAATTTCATTTTAGAGTACTGATATGTATATAACTGTAGGTTACAATGGTTAGTCGTATACTGTTCATGAAGTACAACAGTCAACGACTTGAGTAAGGAACATAAACAAGATATATGTATATACATATACACACACGGCATTCCATTGAACGCGAAATAATGTCGAAAATTTATGTAACCTTAAGATAACTTTTTTCTCAGATATCTCGAAACCTAAAAGAGTCCAACTATCACATGTATAACAAGAAGTTGTTCAGAATGATGAACTTCACAACATATTTCAAGGTGATCCAAATCGGAGGTGGCTCTCTTATTCTAAATATTTACCCAATTATCTTCTTTAATTCTGGAGACATTTCCAAAAATATGATTTCAGCCCTTAACTTTGAGGGCTATTATCGCCCCTTCAATGTGCACAATGGCCGATATAAAAAAAATACTGTCAAATATTTTCTTGAGCACTATCTTTCACATAAGTTTCATTAAAATCGGTGTGTCCCGGTTCGATATGTTCCCTTGTCAGAATAGATTATACCACGAATACTTGGTATCGATCAACTAACTGGCCATTTCAACTAAAGTATCTTTATTTAAATGTTCATTAAATGTAATGAATTTTTTTCATGTTCATTCTACAAATGTAGAACGTGCATGTGTAACATCCCAAGCAAATCAACAGTGAAGAATCTTGATGTATATTTTTGTTCCTTTATTGTATTTTGATTATTTTGATTATTTTATTTTTTTTTTTTTTATTATCGACCGATTTTTCGTTACCGACATCACCATAAAATTCGCGCGGTAATAGTCACGGGTAAATCATACGTGCAACATTGTTGAATTAGATTACCGATCGATGGCGCGCACGTTAGATAGAAAGAGATGCCAGATACACATCGAGAAGAAATCATTATGAATTGTCATTTAAACATTTCTATTATTAATTATTTATTTACTATAAATCAAAGCGTATTTTTAGTTATTATTTTATGTATTATTTGCGATTAATTATTTCTTATTAAAATACTTGTGATATTCCGTACATAAAATTCATTAAAACTACGATTTAGCGAACTAGCTTGTGAAATCTTAATTAATGATAAATCAAAGCTTATTTTTCTTAATCAAATTAATATATTTTTCTTACTAAATAAAGCATAATAAAATAATATTAAAAATTATGTAAAACCAGTACGCATTTAGAATGAGGGTAAGCCTGCGTGGCCTTGAAAAGTGAAAGGCAAATTGGCCGTTCTCGGGGTATAAAAGAGCGAACGGAAAACCCATAGGGTGCAGAACAATTTTCAAAGTATTACGCGCTAAACCTCTTAGGAGAAATATAACCGGAACAGTTTTAGCTGGTAAGAGCCAAAAAGATTCTTATGCCTTGACTGGACAGCGGGTATCGGCCATTTGGATACTCGATCGCTGGGTTATAGCAGCTAGCTAACGCAGGCTCCCCATTTTGAGCAGCTTGGTCTCTGAAGCCCGTGTGTTTTGAGTGGCGGTTTAGTAATCACGACCTATAGAGTCATTTTATTTGCAACCCTGTTGGACTTGGTTGTTCATTTGATTCTAGTATCGTTGGGTTATAGCAGCTAGCTGACGCGGGCTCCCCAATTAAGCGATCTGGGTTGGGTGACGATTCATGTTCTGACAAAAAGGGCAAATGTACCAGTAGTCCTAGAGTCGAAACACTGAGTAACTGTTCCGTATTAAAATTACTTTTGCATAGATACTTGAAACTAAAATAAATTCTTAAATTTGAACTAACTAAAGAATATTGTTCTGACCAGTTTGCGATTAACTATTGTAAAACAGCGAAACTTGCGTAGCGTTATAGTAGTCGACTACGAACATGTCAATTTCCGAATTTAGAAGCGAATTAAATAGAACTCATTGTAATATTTTAAACTGAATTCCGAGACAAATAATTTGCGAGTTGCGTTTCCGTTCAATTAGATTCATTTCATTAAATTCATTATTTAATCATCACGCGATAAAAGTCCGTTTTGTTCTTTTGTTAAATAATCAGATACATATTCTCTTTTTATATTTTTCACAGTAATTGTTAACTGTAATACTCACTCTCTACTACTTAATTGAATAAACCTAAGTTATTGAAAGGTATTGACCTGTAGATTTCACTCTTTAACCGCACACCACACGAATCCCACATCCTTTTAGAGTTAGTTATAATAACAAGAACGAGTCGCTAAATAGGCAAAAGCCGCTCTTTGCCTTACGACGCGCTGTAAACTCCCGAGTTTAGTACCAGGGACGTTACACATGGATAAACTATCACTTATACATATACGCTGGTTATACAAGGGATGCACAAAAGTAATAAACATATATAATCATTGTGAAAAGAATAAATAAATTTTCACCAATTATAATAATGTATGTAACATTTCCGTTGTTTAATAAAATAATTTTGTCAACTTGTCAAAATAATTATTATACATTAATTCAATACAGAATATAGCTTTTATAAAGATTTCACCCATACCAGTGAGGGAGAGATAAACTATAGCTCAAAAGTTTATTTTTTTATTTTACAGTTATTTATAAAAATATTGTGTTATATTAATTTTGTTTTGTGTAAAAGATCCTCTGCTATAGAAATCGTTGAGTACAATATTTATTATTTATTATTTATAAAATATTTTACTTATAGTATATTGTTTCTTTTTTATGCCGAATCTGCTATGTGGAATGTTCTGTATGGCTGTTGCCAGGGTAACTACCGATTGTTAATCTTTGTGGGCTTGCGACAATCAGTCGATTCGATACGTCTTTGTGAATTACATATTAGTACCGTGTTGCTTATATTATTAAATATTCTCTTTATTTTTTTGCACACGCAGAGATTTATTCCCAAAAAAAACACAACACTTTGCATCTTGCACAATAGTTGAAAAATGATTTATCTGTAGCATTGTTCTTCAGAAAACTAAGATTTGAAAATTTGGAAATTTGTCGATTTGAAATTTTTAAAAATTTCTAAATTCAGGAATATGCGAATTTGACATTCAAAAATCTGACCAATTTGTGAAATTTGTAAATTCTTATATTTGGCAGTATGTGTAAAGCTGGAAGTCTGGATAGAAGTATGAAAGAAAAAAAGTTATTAAGAGTAAGATAAATAAAATCATAAAAGGTAATGTAAGAACGAATGAGGAATATATAAGGACGATGTGTTCCGACTTGCACCATTCTCGTAACTCGGAACAATATCAACTCAGTATTCATGAGCACCCAGTCAAACCCAAATTGTGTCTGTGCATCATTTACGCAACATTAAAAAGATGTTATATGACTTTTCAAGAATGTCTCAATAACCCAACTTTCTAAACTATTGTCAACAGCCTTGCTAATAAACAAAACCGCATACCATTCATCGAAATACAATATATCTTTCCTTTAAGAAGGTTCTTCCTTATATCCTAAACTGTGCACCCCCTGTGTTGTACAGTATTTACAAAATCCATGTCCTTCCGGTGGACCAATGCACTCGAGCTCAATCAGTCAACAGCCTCAGTCCCAATCAGTCAATCAGTCCCAATGCCGAGATCCATAGACAGACCCAATCACTCAAGTACTTGGGTCACCTACATCTATCATCAACTCTTAGGACCACTCATTGAGGGCTAAAGGTCTCGCGATCCAATTCGCTCAGTCGTGTCACCAATGGGTGTTTTTACCAAATTACAAATGGACCTGATTGGTCTTCTATGGTAGACACCTTCATGGTTCGACTTTTCCCTCGAATGTTCGACTGTGTTTCTTTTCGGGCAACTCGTTCAGTCTTGGTAAATCTCTTGTGAAATACATTCACTTTATGAACCATCGTATCATTCACATACGAACCATCGTATCAAAGATTCAAGTGATATTTAACTATCACTCCAGGCACGAGGGTACGTTTTGTACTATGTGGGACGAAACTTTGCAACCTCCGTTGACTCCGTTGACCATGCTCCACTACGAGCTGAGAACCAAATTCTTTCCACTACATCAATCCAAAACCAATCAGTTCATACCATAGGCAATTCAACATATAATCTCCATTACTTGAACAAATTGTGGAGACACATTGGGTCATTCGTGGGACGAAGATTTACGATCTTCGACAATCTGAGCGGGCGTCGTGAAAGTTCCAACTTTGCCCATGGTTCAAACACGATGCCAAGTGAATTGTGTAAAATATATTCGTATGTATTTATGAAATTAAATCTTTTACCTATAAATCATTACGAAAAATAAAATTTAGGAATTTGAAAAGAGATTCTGGAAATTTTTGCATTTACAAATTTGGAATATTTAAGCATTGTGATATTTGGCAGTATAGAATTTCGGAAAATTGGAAATTAGAGTTAAGAATTTGGGAATTCTTATATTTGGTAATGTAGAACGTAAAAAATTTTGAAATATTTAAATTAAAAATTTGCAACTTAAAAATTGGAGATTTTGGGAATTTGGAACTTTGAAACTTTGGAACTTTGGAACTTTGAAACTTTGAGTATTTAGAAACATAGGAATTTGATAATTCTACAGTTTAGCAATTTAGAAATTTGGGAATTTGGGGAATTGGATGTTCGGAAACGTGGAATTATAGAAACTTGGAAATTTAAGAGTTAGGATATTTTGAAATACAAGAATTCGTAAATATGGAAAATTAGATGTTTTTAATTTAGGAATTTCGCAACTTAGAAACTTTATAATTTGTGAATTACGAAGTGCAGAAATTTTTAGATTTCAAATGTTTAAATAAAAAATTTTAAATATATTAAATTATATTTTAATTTTGTTGGTTAAAATGAATTATCGTTTACTCTAGGGATTTGACTGTTTATGTGCATACATGCATTACATTGTAGACCTACCAACAATATCTCTGATGACTAATGTTTACTTTTGAATAAATTTCGTCGATTTTCATGTGTCAAGGCTTCCAAATAAGTTTTCGGATATTTTTAACATACATATGTAGATTCAACTTTTTTATTGAATGTCATAGAACGTTTTTAATGTGCATGCGCGACGAAAATAGCGTCGGTGATGTACATTATGAACAAAACGGAATACCTTAATTGCTCATACATAATTTTGCAAAAATTTTTGTGATACAAACGAGAATATGCGCAAGGAAACCTGACCTGCTTCACAACATTGAGCGTTTCCAATGTATTCGAATCCATTAAAAAACAATTTAAGCAAATAAAACACCTGGATTCTTAATAACGTCTCATCAAAAGGATATAAATCTGACCTGTACAAAATTTTAATGAGTGTTGTGTTTTGGTAATTAAAAATTTTATTATAATACGTTATGCAACAAAGCCAAGAGTGACTTTTGACTGATCATGTTACTTATATATGAAAAAGTGAAAAACAGAGCATCACGGGGTGTTTTGTGGCAATCTCGCGTCGATTGATTGCCCGTCGCGATTATAAACGCGGATTAAATTCCTTAGCAGAGGGCGTAAATCTCTGCCTATCCTTTAAACTCGTTGTCTAATCGCGACGCGTTGATTTCAAAACTTAATTTGAAATGCAACTGATTCAAAAAAGCCTAGAATCCGTGATTAGAAAATGGCTGCACGATGCCAAGTTATTTCGTTCGAATGACCGCGAATATTTTTATTTTAAGTCCCGAACGATGGACTGTCTGAGTTGCAAAGCGAATGATCTATACTGTCCGAACGATTCACTTGATAGATAGTTCTACCCTGATGATTTGTTTTCGAATGCCTCGTTGTCGTCTTGACTCCTACGAAAACGACAGAGTCCGTGATCGTACGTTGATTGGATTTGAGATTTTTTCCCAAATTCCAATCAGCGTGCCTCCTTGATGATTGGACCTACCCTTCATAGCGCTCTTAGAGCGTCTTCGTCTAGGAAGGGTGGGGAACCCAGTAAGTTGGCGGGAGGACCCCGAACGTGCGGCAATTCTTTTAACTTTTTCTTCTAGGTACACATTTGACAAACATGAATCGCTGTTAGGTCCGTACGTGAGCGTTTCTAAAGTTACCCTTCCGGAAAAACCGTGTTTATGATCGAGAAGTGGCCGTTGAGGTCGAAGCGAAAATTAACTCTAAATTTATGGCAAGGACATGTAGTAAAACTAAGTGCTGGAAAACCCCGCAATGTTTTGGCTCAAAAACGGCTATCTAACGGTTCGATCATAAATAAACTTTCGAAATCCTCACCCAGATGTACCGTCGCACGGAACATGGGGAGTGCAATATTCACAGGACATACTTATGTATTACAAATCCTATCCAACCCTATCGAGGTAAGTAACGCTGCACAGATATGGTACACATATGTGTATTGTGGTTTATATTTTATCGTACCTACAATAAGCAAGGTCCACAATCACTCAGTTTTAAGATTGTTTTTCGTGACTATTCAATATCGTAAGACGCTCTTTTCATATCACATACTATCGAAACACAAGAACTGAATTAGAATTACATTTTCTCAACACTGTCAACATAAATTATTAACATCACATCCGAGAAGAGTGAAAAATTCATCACAGAAGATTGAATTAGAATGAATAATTATATATAAATTAAAGACACAATAATAATACCGTAAAAATGTTATAGTTCTTTCTTTTAACAGATTAATATTAACCTTGAAATTGATTACAGTAATCTTTGTGACAATGATTTTCGACTTCAAAAACTAAATGTAAAGATACGATACGCCTGGCCTCGTAAAGGAAAAAATACGCGGCACTATAATGTTGTAACGACATGCGCATGCGCGATAACGGACATATGGATTCTGTCGTGTATAAATACGCATGCACTGAACAACGAAATTTCAGATTCGACTCAGGTCCTCTAAACTATACTCTTCAGAACTTGAAGCTAATTTTAATACCATGAGCACGTTACTTGGAGCACTGATGTCGCTCTTCTGTATGCATATCTTGTATTTCTCTTATCATTCCACGCATGAAAAATGTCGAGATGTCATTTCCCGCGAAATTTTCGTCATTTACACAGCATTTAAGGGATTTACTAACAAAGGGCAGCGAGTCCCTTTTTCCTTCAGAGGAAATAGTCAACAAACAGATGGTTGCAAGATGACTGAAACAGAGATTCACTCATTCAATTGTTTTTGTCAGATCGATTCTAAAAGATGAGTGCACTCTTCATTTACGATCGAACTCATACTCTTATTAATATTGTATGTAAGCAAATCATTCAGGTCTGGACTTCCTTTACATCGAGACTTTAATTATACATATGGTCTATTCACGTCTTTGTGTGGGTATCTCACAATGATATGATATATGGGTCATTCCACGCCAAATCGATCACTTTTGGAAGTCACCATCAGCGATTTTGCTCTAATCGAAATATGCTGTAAAACATGTGAAATTAGGGCGGGTTTAAGTCATAATTTTGACGGTTTCGAATTTATTAAGGAATAACAAGCCTTCAAAGTTTGCAATTTTTCGCCATTTTTGCGAAAATAGGCTTCACTTACGAATTTTTTTCTCAGAAACCACTCAACCGATTCAGCTAAATTTTTTATTGTTTCATTCATGAAGGATTGGGCTATTTTAAAATATTTTTCTTAACTTTGTCAATTTGTTATAAAATGTCGGAAAATTTAAACAAATCTTTTTTTGCGTTTTTCTGAATGAGGGGCGTAAAGGGTTAAAATTCAAAAAAAATATGGTCATATTCTTTGAAGCTTCCCCTTTGAAATGAGTCCTTCAGAACGATGGAGCCTCGAAAATTGACGTCACTACAAGTTGGAAAAGGACGCTGGGTACCCCGGTTTCAGGTAGGCAAGTCGCGCGCTCAGCTATTACGATCGGTTGTTTTATACCACTTCGATGTTTCTGCAGAATGGCAATCTTTTGCAACAAGTCATGGTAAGGGATAGTATTGGAGGGAGCATTGAAAGACTTGCAATCCGCATTGGATTATAAAGACTGTTAGAAAATCAAATTCTCACTCCTAAAGATATATTTGAATGAGCAGAATTATCTTTTTCAAACGTAGCATTTAATTATGTAACACAAAATGAATACATTATGCATGCTCATTGTTTACAAGCTCACTATTTATACGCACTAGAACACTATTATTACAGACTCTAGAAGTTTTCACAGCTTTGCGCTATTATCAAATAAAAAAATGTTATGTAAGACTTGCCAGTACGATAATGATAATTCTGTGCCTAGTGTAATGAAATAGCTTCCATTAAATTTTTTCCACAATTCTTAAATCCACCCCACACAATGATACTCGCCATACTTTTGATCATAACCCCTCTTATCCCATCCCGATAAGAGGAAAGAACCCTTTTCTCGCGGTTTCCGTCGAACAATCACGCCTTTTTTGTAGACCATAAACAATGAATGTAGAAACTAATATCTATAAATTAAGTTATGATTAAAAAATGTGTCATTGGCCGAGAGTTGTTACTAATATACTTTCCGAGGTATGAACAAGGTCATTTAGTCGTGTACGAGGTCTTCTCATATTGCTTTGGGACCAGCGATATAAAACAATCGATCATAATAGCTGAGCGTGCGACTTGCCTACCGGAAACGGGGGTACCCAGCGTCCTTTTCCAGCTTCTAGTGACGTCAATTTTCGAGGCTCCATCGTTCTCCATCATTTTAAAGCGGACGCTTCAAAGAATATGGCCATATTTTTTTTAAATTTTATCCCTTTACTCCCCTCATTGAGAAAAACGCAAAAAAAGAATTTGTTTAAATTTTCCGACATTTTATAACAAATTGACAAAGTTAAAAAAAATAGTGGAAAATAGCACAATCCTTCATGAATAAAACAAAAAAAATTTAGCTAAATCGGTTGAGTAGTTTCTGAGAAAAAAATTCGTAAGTGAAGCCTATTTTCGCAAAAATGGCGAAAAATTGCAAACTTTGAAGGCTTGTTATTACTTAACAAATTCGAAACCGGCAAATTTCACATGGACTACAAGATATTTCGATTACAGCAAAATCGCAGATGGTGACTTCCAAAAGTGATCGATTTGGCGTGGAATGACCCATATGCATATTAGTAGTGACACTAGCGCTCCAATAAGTTTCCTGGACGTAGTATTTTGAGCTATAAGGTGAAATAGGGTAATTTGGTGGACCTGATTGAACTTTGAGGCAGCTAACATAGTACCGAGGGGACTGATTCAATTCAGATTGAACTTTGCGAAAACACCCAGAGGACGGTATCACTGGATGCAGCCTTCAGTATTTTTACTTTCTCAGAGTACAGCACATACTAACCTTCTGAGGAATTCGATATATACTGTAAAATATATAGATTATCGACCAGCTTGTTCTTTGAATATCATTATTTTGAAGAGTGTTATATCTAAGGTTAGTATTGTAACAGCTTAGATCAAGATTGTTATCGACTTACTCAAGACGAGTTCGTTGTTTGGCGGTAGATAGAAGTATGGTAATCGTAGAAAAATAAAGTAAAAGAAGAGAGAAGAACATACGTTTTGTCTGGGATGTGTTAGTGGACTCGTTAGTAAGGCACTCCAGCAGGCCCATGCCTTAGACGTGAGAATACAGGGTGCTCCGCGACAGGTGTAAGTCTCTGAAAGGGGTTGTAGAGATCGTCATTCTGAACAAGATTTTCCTTTACAAAAATGGGGTTTGAAGTTTCGTTTTTGAATTATTAAGGAAAAACACGGACCAATCAGAGCGCAGGGATTACGCGCGCCGAGAAGCGAGAGCGACAGCTTCGACCCTTGCAGCTGAGCGCAATCATGATCAAGTGCCAATGCGCCGGGACAGTCTAAACGTTTAATAAGAAGTCCTTACGACAAAACTCAGTTAAATAATCAACAGAATAATTGAAAGTAGTGTTCATTTACTCATTCCTTATGAAGGAGGAACGGAATTAGTTATGTGTAATTAGTAGAAATCGAGCAAATTAAATTTTTGTAATTTTAAATTTACACTAAACTTATTAACCATTAAAATAAGACTCACCAATTGTTTGAAAATAATCTTGCTTGATTGAAAATGGATCCTCGTAACTAGATCGTTTCATTTATCCTAATTATTCGTAAAGATAATACGCAACCCACAATAGATGATATCACAGCCGGTTCACTTCACTATTATTTTTTATTATCACTGTTTACTGCAATATTTTGTTGTCACTTTTCACTAATTTCCTAATGTAATAACAATGGATGAACAAGCGAAGACGCGTGAACGATTATCCGAAAATAGCTTCAGTGATTTTTTCTCTTTAACGTTTTGCTTCGAACGTTCCATCCTAAACTGCCGATCGTGACTCCAAATGTGCTGAGTCTAAAGAAAGTGTTCGGACCGTCCAGGCAAAGAATCATAAAACAATTAAACGGCTCCGTTTTGCTCGCTCGACGGTCGCTTCATTTGCGTCCGAGAAAAACCTTGTCCCTTTCCCTTTCTAAAAGGCAAGAACGGTTTTCGCCTTTTTATAAAGAAAGGCATACTCTCACTTTCGTTCGAATGTCAAACGTCCTTCTTGCAAGGGACTGTTGTCTAAATTTCCAGTCGAAGATGTTCATCGCGTTGCGTTCGGCAGTTTAGGACAGATCGTCGGGTGTTTAACATCAAAGAGAAAATAAAAAGTCGCTAAAATTATTTATGAATAATCATTCAGGCGTTTTCATTCGCGTTCTTTATGTGTGATTATTTGATTAGGAAATTAGTGAACAGTGGTAGCGGAATATTACAGTTAAAAATACCAATTAGAAGTGACACTGAAGTGAAATGAGTTCACTGACCAGATTGTGACATTAGATATTGTGCAGTGTGTCTTTTTACAAAAGATTAGGATCGATGAAGTCATAGAAACACAATTTTACTGGAACAGGATTATTTTTAAACAATAGGTGAGTCTGATTCAAATTTGCTTATCGCGTATTCACGAAAAATGAATAAGTGAACATTAGTTGTAACTGTTCTGTTCATTATTTAACTGAGTTTTGTCGTAAGGGCTTCTTATTAAACGTTTAGACTGTCCCGGCGCATAGGCACTTGATCATGATCGCGCTCAGCTGCAAGGCTCGAAGCTGTCGCTCTCGCTTCTGGGCGCGCGTAATCTTCGCGCTCTGATTGGTCTGTGTTTTTCCTTAATAATTCGAAAACGAAGCTTCAAACCCCATTTTTGCAAAGGAAAATCTTGTTCAGAATGACGTCCTCTACAACCCCTTTCAGGGACTTACACCTGTCGCCCATAATTAGTGTAAGAGCCGAAAAACGGAGGTGGGTGGTGCTATTCTGAACAACTTTTTCCTTTGCCAAAATATTGGTTAAGGCTCCATTTTCGAGTTATTAGCAAAAAACACTGACCAATGAGAGCGCGCGTGGACTCGTGGACCGTCGTCGTGAACAAGCGTATCGATACCCTGTCGGTATAACAGGAAGCTATTAAGTGAAAGTTAAGTCGAATAACGAATTAAGAAGTTAAGAATAATATTAAGATCTTCATTATTCTTAAATAGAAGATAAACCAATTACTTGTTATTTACCCAGGCCAACTATATTATATTTATTTTAAGCCTTCGAAAAGGAATAAAGAATAAATTCAGGAAAATTAATTTTTTCAACTATTCTAATAAAGCAAACGAATAAATTCACATTTCAAAACGAATGAGGACCTTGTCTATGAAATAAGATAGAACTGGAATGGAATATATAATGCAGTGATGTCAAATAAATCAATTCCTGCGTACGTTTAATTTTAAAAATTCACAAACAACTTAAATAAAAATTACCCATTGATCCATGAAAAAACTAGCTTCGATAAAAAATATTTGTGTCACCGGGTAGATTTACCGATCAGAGCATCAACAGCTGATGTCCTGGCAGGGTCAATGAACTATCAATTTATTTCACTGTCTCTTTCTAATAATCGCACAACAAGCACGACCGGTAAACGGACCGAATGAATACGCGTGAACGATTATTCATAGATATCTATGTTTAACGATACTCTATATTCTCATTATAAGGTATTCGAATGGAGGAATCGATATTATATTATATTTTAATAGAAGACATTGTTGAAGGGGCCACGTATTTCGGTTTCGTTCTCGATCGCGAGGCGTACGTCGCAAACGGTTGCTATGCAACGGTGATCTGTTGATCGACTGCAGCGTCGATCGAGACAGTCATCGTTTATTGTCGAAAGACACCAGCCGAAATAAAATATATCGTAGTTTTTAATTGAAAATTCCGCTTTCTTGCTTTCAAGACTATATAGTTAAAATTATTTATGAATTCTCGTTCACGTGTTCGACCGATTTACGTGTTGGGCTCACAGTGACTAATTACTGAAAAATGACAGGGAAAAGTGATAATGAAAGCTAATAATGAAAGATGACAGTGATAGGTGACAGTGAACTAAATTGAGGGTTTCTGTGTGGTGATATATTTTTTCTAACGGTAAAGTTCGGTGGATCGACACGGTGACAGAGATGCATTTTCATCGTAACTATTTGCGGTTCAATGGGTAAGTTACATTTAAATTTGTTAATTATTCAATATAATATTTGTATTTGATGAGTGGAAAAGTTATTTAACTTTTCAAAAATGAGAATTTGTTCTTTTTCATCATCACAATATCGAACGAGAATAATTTTCTATATTTTATCTATTATTTCTTTGCGATAATGAGCAAACGTTTCGAATAAAATCGATTTAATTTGATTACGTAAGCAAGGAATTTCTTTATTTCTTATCCATGAATGAATGATAATTTAACAATAAACCAGATTCTTTGTATTCATTATTCGATGTAACTTTCATCTAACAGCTTCCTATTATACCGACGGTATACCGACGCATTGTCGATACGTTTGTTCACGATCACGATCGACCGTCATTCTCGAAGCTGTGGCTCTCGCGTCTGGACGCGCGCTATTTTCGCGCTCTGATTGGTCAGTGTTTTTCCTTAATAATTCAAAAACTAAGCTTCAACCAGCATTGTGGTAAAGGAAAAAGTTGTTCAGAATCACCCCAGCTACCACCCTTTAAAATTTTGCCCACCAGTAGCCGAACACCCTGTATATGAGATGCTTCTTGAGGTGAAAACTTGCTCTTCCACCTTAGAAGCGCAGTTAACATCATTTTACCTGAACTCAATTCTAGGAACGTTATACTAATGCTCAAAGTCAAGGATGAAGCATTTTTGAACCACAGTTGCATATCACAGTAGCGTTCGGACTGTGGACGAAACATGCGACACGTTAACGACAGGTCAATCACTTTTGGACTACAGCGATGAAATGTCTACCGAAAAGGAATATTTTATTAATACAGAAAGTAATCCACGAATATATTGCGAGTAGTCCGCGAATGTACCGTGAATAGTTCGACAGTGGTTGGCTTGTCATCCATTTCGACCACAGTCCGACCACAGTTCAACCACCGTTTAGTCGTTTAACTGTGGTTCAAAAGCGGTTCGTCCGAGTTGAGCTTAATATCAGAGAATACTTCGTAAATACAAGTACAATAAACCTATTTTGTTATAATAGATATTTTATATTTCTTTATTTCATGACATGTTTATTTCATGTCTATAGGATAGCAGTTCAGGTATTCCTCTACGTACAAATGATGGGCTGTAGATGTGCTTCTATTAACAAAACCATACACAAAATGTGTATTTGCCGTGTCCAATTTGCGGCAACAAACAAACATTGTTAACCAGATGAAAATATTTACTACACTGGATGAATATTGAAGATTTATATTCCGATCAAGTAATAGTGCATCTAACATTGATAATATAAATAATCGTGAATTTATCATGAAGTAACTGTAAAATTGTTTCAAGTTACTGTTTGTTTACTTAAATAGAGCGAATTCATGGTAATGCCATTTCGCTCCATTGACATTCAATGTTATGTGAAAAGACTAGTGTACAATATGGGATGTTAATGAAAAGAAAATTGATTCGATATAAAAATGATTGAATTTAAGGTTTGTAGTATTTAAGAATACTATAACCTTTTTAAGTGCGATCCGTTTTTTGCGATCACCCTGTATGTGTCATAGGTATACATGCATGTATAGCTATATGTACATACTATATTGTATGTACAATATGCAGAGCGCGGAAATAATTATGTCCATCGTGAATAATTTCGTTATTTGTAATAATATGTATAATAAAACGTTACATGGAAAAGTTCTACAGAGTCAAGAGAGACATAACATAACACTAATAATTATATACAATAACAATCATTATTATGATAATAATTTCCTTGTAGTTGAAGACACACAGATAATACGAAGCATAATTTCATTTTTTTCTTTTTAAATAACATTTAAAACATTTCATGCAGAAAAGTATTTTAAAGTACATATTTAACAGATTCAATAGTTTCACAGATCACACAAAGTACATGAAATTCAGGCGTACACGTATAAGAAAATAAACAGCAAAAAATAAAATCCCACAGTATTGGTTTCGAACAGTCAGTAGTCGACAACTACATGTTAAAAAAAGATCAATATTTTTGTATGTGTGTCGCAGCGTCAGCAGTATTAAGTGACGATCAAACGATGCGTGAAATCAGTAGATTCTCAATAAATGAATATAAGTGAACTGTATCTAAGAAATGAATTTGATTTCGGATGACTAGAGTTTATTTTGCTATGTACTTGATGACTGTTTTTTCGAGAGTATCTCTTCAAAGATGTTTTACATTTTACAACGGCTTTACAATTTTTGGGACATTGGTGAGAGAAGACAGTTTCCTATTTTCTATTGGTTTAACTAAATTTGAGTGAAAATGGAAATACAAATACTAAAATTACTATAGCGAGTAATAAACCTAAGTAGTACCTCGTATGTATAAAAAAAACTGTAAACAAAAGACTCTACTGCTAAGGCTAAGAGTTCTGACGACCAAATGAGACAAACTATAAATAAAAAAATATTGACTAGAATGTAATTACTCCTTGGGTTTCATTGCTGCTACGGGTAAAAAAACATTGATTCAAAACTACAAATGTATTTGAAGGAACGAAAACCGTTAAACTATTGTGTCGCTAAAAACTTGTGTACTAAGGTCAAATCCTCTCACTGCAATAGGCATTCTACGACCTAACAATTTTGTAATTCTGTACATAAGAGCGCATTCCAGTTCCTGCTGAGTACAACACATATTATGAGGTTCGAAAATTTTCATGTCCTTTTCTGATTCTTTCGGTCACTCATGAAAGAATTATTTTCCCGTAATTGCGTAAATAGCTTTAAATGTGAAATAATATTGGTATGTTCTGAAAATAAACCAACAATGTAATGATACATATAATAAATTTTATTAAGAATATTTCCATACAGAAATACAAAATTAAATTTTTATCAAATATTCCGCATACTTCACGATAGCGGTGGTAACTACGTGATACCACTCGGTTCACTTTGTGATAGATCATTAGTCTGAAATATGATCGCCCAGGCTTTTCTAAATTTAATATTAAAATAGATATTTTACATAAATATTTGAAATATCTAATTCAGAAAATGTTGTCTTTTTAAATATCATATTACTATACCTCCTATAATGTTCTAAAAAATCGATTTGTGTAACAACGAATATACAGTTTGACCTGAAAAATTTAAGATCATCTTGACCCTTTATTGCTTTCCGTTCCCAATTGAGGATTTAAATTTCAAATATTCTATAGTACATTAAGTAGATAATACTGAAGACTCTGAACATGAGTAAGACTGAACATCAAGTAAGACAAAACTTACTGAACATCAAGTAAGACAAAAAGAAATGCCATTTTCGAATAAAATTTTATTATTTATATCGTGAATATATATGTGTGCGTGCGCGCGCGTGGGTGCGTATGTGCGCGCGTGCGTGCGTGCGAGCGTGTGTGTGTGTATTAACATTTTATTGGAGTCCCGAATTAGGATCAACTCGAGTTGCAAACAAATAAAACGTTTATTAAACAACTATGTACAGGGTTAATCCTTAAACTAACTCTTAATTCGTATAAAAGTATGGTCGCTTGGTGAGGTCTGGATAAAATCTAACTGAAGATCAATGCTGACAAAAAACGTTGATTTCGGTAAAATAAACTATTGGTTGTTCTAGAAGATGGGAGCTACAAAAGTCATTCACTATTATGTAGGAGGAGTGGTGGTTAAAAAGGAAGGTAAATTAGGATGTAGAGGGAAGTTATTTTGGTGAGTCTTTGAGAAATCCTGGGCCTGACGGAAATTCTAAGAAAGGCACGTTTAGTACGATATAAAGTAGAAGGGAAGTTTGAACTAGTGCACAATAAAGTTAAAAAAAAAAGGGACAGCATTGTAGAGGAAGCTAACATGTTCGTTGGGATTTCCAGCAATTTTCTGTAAATTTGTGTTTGAATTAACTCAAATCTATCAACTCTGTACCATAAAAGTTCGAAAAAACAGGACGTACTTATTTCTAACACGAATTAAACCGGGTTTACCCTATACTTCATGTAAACTATGAATATGGAAAAATAAACACACCATTATACTGGACTCTAGTATAAGCTTAATTTACTTCACTCTCGTTAGAAAAAGTGTTTATAACTAGGGTTAATGTAATTCGCATTTTACTGGTAATTGTAATTCGAGAGCAGAACGTTATGTATTAATTTAAAATTTACATACTTTTAATCTCAATGATGTTTGTAAGACAAAGTTCTGCACGATACTGATATCTGTACTAGTTACCAAGCATTGTAGGTTTATGTATTTAGTCAATCATTATCGGATATGAAAATAAACAAAATGGTAAAGTGTATATTCTTTAGATTTACTATTGTCACAATTTAACTCTCAGTTAACGTGTAGATATATGTTAAAAGTTTTGATATACTGTGTTATGTCAAGAACTTTAGGGTTATTCTTAAAAATATGATTTTTTTAATGATACTTCAGTACGTCAACAGAATAAAAATGCAGGAAGAATGAGAATCAGAGGATTAGTAAATACTGTAAAACGATAAATACCAAGAACTTCAATTGACACTGTAAAAAATGTAGTTATGAATTTGAACAAAGCATATGCCATAGTTTATCATTGATATACGTTTTTATATTTAACTTGTGTATTATTTAAAGCCGTGGTATAATTTCTGTTTAATTATTCTTTAATTTAATCACTACCCCTACTATTTCTATTTAATTACTACTATAAATTTATTTACTATATTACATAAGTTTTATTTTTCTGATAATTAATTACAAATGAAAACCATTCTTTTTATAATTATTCTGCCACCAAATAATAAAAATCTGCAATAAATTTATCATGAAATGTTATCGAAATGAAACTGAGAATATTAATCGATATTTTATTACAGCCAAGAGTAAGAGGAAAAAAAAGAACAGTTTCATGGTAAGATGATTTCGTGGAAGCAGAGTCAGCTTGACGGGAACAATTGGTGAAATCAGAGATCGAGAGAAGGTCGCTGAGAAACGATAAAGCACGTCTCTTTTTGTTATGATCTCGGAGGACAAATATTATTTTCCATCGTGGATGCACTCGGCTGGCTGCACAAGGAGAGGCTTAAGCGACTGACGGTGTACATTTTCCTCGAAGATGCGATCCTCCACGGTTCACTTAATTTCTCATCTCTCTTCGTGGCGGCACCAATGACGTTACATTATTCTGTCCCGATACACCGTTGAGATGCGGAACAGATTTGCCTTCCCTTGCGACTTTCCGATACATTGTCCGCAAAAATGCCGCAGCTTGTTGCAGCGGACAAGTTGATACACGGTTTTTGTTGTTTCCAACATTCTGCTTGAAATAATACGGAGTTCTCTTGTGACACTGGAAATATTGCTTACTCACGGATCTTTCGACTACTACTTCCTTTCAATGTCACCATTACTTTTTCCGCTATGCTTCAGGATTTTAGAATACTGAAAAAGTTGCGATATTTGCGACTGGAATAAAATGTCTCTTCAATGCACTGAGAAATTACTGTAACGTTAAACTTTAAAAAGGTCAAACATTTTTCCTTATTTATTTGGTAAATTGTTTGTAGTTTTAAAAATTAATATTCAAGATATTTTTTAAGTTATAATATATAAAATGAACTTGTACAAGGGAATATCATTTTTCATACCCTAAATAAAATTATATATCTGTAGTATTTTAAATAACTACTGAACAAATTTACTTTTTTATTCAGTAAGTTCTAATACAAATTGGTTGACAGAAAGTAACGTAAAACATAATATTCAGTTATTTTACACCATTAACACTTTCGTTAGGGCACTGTTCGTTGCCAGTATGTTACTCTTATTTCAAAACAGTTAAACCGCTAATTTTCGTCGCAAGGTATAATGTCAGCAACTTTATCAGAATACTAAAATAAAAAATAATACAAGCGATATAAGAGGTAATAATTGAATATTCAGTATTGAATATGAATATTTAATATTGAAATAAAACCTTTTAAAATAAGATTCTGTATCTTTACTACAATTTCGAGACTTTATGCAATTATCAACTGAATAAAATAATTAGACCATATACGTTAGTAAGTAGAAGAAATAAAAACCCCGGAGGTTGAATTTTGTTCCTTGTGCAGCATCTATTATACATACTTTATGTTTTGCAGAACACCATACAATCCTGATATCAAAAGATGTAATTAGCATCTGAATCGACAAAATTGGTGCAGTGTAGACTTTACCAAAGAACACCTATACACAGTATGTAACACTTAAAATTCTACACGACACTTTTGTAAATATGACACTGTAATTCACACTGTAATACTTCAGCTACGTTACAATTTATTCTTATGAATATCTAAAACATTGTTTTCACTTACAATTGTACACGTATAAAATTGTTCGATAGTTTTTAACGTTTTACAGCAATCATAGAGACTGTTTTCTAGAGTGTTCTTAGTGAGTTTTACGCGGTTCAATGCCTAATACATTATTACTGTGGCCATTTATGAAACTTTTTATCAGAATGTTTGATTTGTTACACATAGTTTCTTTATATCGTTTATCCTGGCAATAAAAACGGCACAACATAACAAACAGGAAAATTTAACTTTAAAAATAGAGCGAAGATAAATGATATGAGGGAATTTATTAACAAATCTTTACCGATCCAGAAATAAAATAACCTTTGAAATACCATGATCATGATCATATTGTTTTTTATTCAAATATATACTTTAGATTATAATACTTCATTCATTCCTTTATCTTCAACTAGGCACCAACTATTACCATTACTCATAGTGGATCTTCCATTTTCCCATTTTTTCTACATTGTTATAACCTAAAGCTTTCTTTTTCGAACTTGTAAATAGTCCTATTTTCCTGTCCCCGACTCATTTCTAGTTCGACTAGCTCACGTAATAACAATAAATCTGTGATTGAGAAAATAAAGTATGCTATGTTTCCATGCAATGTTAATCTCTACATACTTTTATTAAAGTATTACTCCAATCCAAATAAATTCCGAGAAAATTGTGCAAATCGGGCATCGTAATATAACTATATCACTCTGGGCACAACACTTTACAGCGAGCGTGTCAATGTTAACAAAAGAAAAAAAAACTGTTGGCAGCAACACTAGATAAGCCTTTGTGCACATTTGAAAATTAATATATGTGGGCTTAAAGAAGTTGAGGTGGTCGGTTTGCTAACGGTTGAACTATTCTACACGCTATGTATGAGGTAATGCAAGTATGCGTGGACGTACAAATATGAGAATGTAAGAGAGCATGTATAAACGTACGTGAGAGAAAATGCGAACGAATGTAGGTGAGTGCGTGTGTACGTGCAAAGGAATGCGGGAGAAACGGTGAGAATGTGTGCAAAAGAACAAAAGAAATTAAAATTTGACAGGGCAGTCAAAAAGCGATTCGCGACGCGAATGGATATATCTCGACACGTTTCTAGTTATCTTTGTAATTATTCCATTTTCTTATCATATTATATTATTATCAAAAACCGACGTGCAACGCAAGTCTTATTCAACCTTTCCTCAGACGTGATCCTACATATTAACATATTAACACTAACTTTCTCGAAGAGTTTTTCGACAAAACTATTCGTCAATACTTTCTCCTTCGATTCTCCAGTGGGTTCTTCCCGAACATATAAATACTACGTTACGTGGAGAAAGATTGCATTAAATTCCTTGCATCGTTAGGCCCGCAAACTTTTTGCCTGCAAACATTTTATTCTATACTAACCTATGAACTTATAGCCATCAGATCTTACCACCCTACATATACAGGGTGTCTCACAACTAGTGTAGGTCCCGGAAATGGGGGGTAGCTGACGTTATTCTGAACAAGATTTCCCTTTGCAAAAATGGGGTTTGAAGCTTCGTTTTTGAGTTATTAAGGAAAAACACTGACCAATCAGAGCGCGAGAATAGCGCGCGGCCAGACGCGAGAGCGATAGCTTCGAGTATGACGGTCGATCGTGATCGTGAACAAGCGTATCGATACCGCGTCGGTATAACAGGAAACTATTAGGTGAAAATTAAATCGAATAACAAATTAAGAAGTTAAGAATAATATTAAGTTCTTCATTATTCTTAAATAAGAGATAAACCAATTAGTTATTGTTTATCCAGACCAAGTATATTATATTTTTTTTATGCCTTCGAAAAGGAATAAAGAATAAATTTTCGAAAATTAATTTTCTCAACTATTCTAATGAAGCAAACGAATAAATTTCAATACGTTTCAAAACGAATGAGTATCTTGTCTATGAAATGAGATAGAACTGGAATGAAATATCTAATGCAGTAACTCACTGAAGTGAAATAAATCAATTCCTGCGTACGTTTAATTGTAAAAATTCACAAACAACTTAAATAAAACTTACCCATTGATCCATGAAAAAACTAGCTTAGATAAAAAATATTTGTGTCACCGGGTAGATCCACCGATCAGAGCATCAACAGCTGATGTCCTGGCAGGGTCAATGAACTCCCAATTTATTTCACTGTCCCTTTCTAATAATTGCACAACATAAGCACGACCGGTAAACGGACCGAATGAAAACGCGTGAACGATTATTCATAGATACGTATGTTTAACGATACACTGTATTCTCATTATAAGGTATCCGAATTGAGAAATCGATATTAAATTATATTTTAATAGAAGACATTGTTGAACGGGCTACGGATCTCGGTTTCGTTCTCGATCGCGAGGCGTACGTCGCACACGGTTGCTATGCAACGGTGATCTGTTGATCGAATACGGCGTCGATCGAGACAGTCATTGTTTATTGTGGAAAGAAACCAGCCGAAATAAAATGTATCGTAGTTTTTAATCGAAAATTCCGCTTTCTTGCTTTCAAGACAATGTAGTTAAAATTATTTATGAATATTCGTTCACGTGTTTTCATTCGGCCTATTTACGTCTCGGGCTCGCAGTGACCAATTAGTGAAAAGTGACAGGGAAATGTGATAATGAAAGCTAATAATGAAAGATGACAGTAATTGGTGACAATGAAGTAAATTGAGAGTTTCTGTGTGGTGATTTATTTTTTCTAATGGTAAGGATCGGTGGATAGTCCCGGTGACAGAGATGCATTCTCATCGTGACTATTTACGGTTCGATGGGTAAGTTACATTGAAATTTGTTAATTTTTTTATTTAAATTTTTATTTGTTGAATGGAAAAGTTATTTAATTTTGCAAAAATGAGAATTTGTTCTTTTTCATCATCACAATATCTAACAAGAATAATTTTCCATATTTTATCTATTATTTCTTTGCGATAACGAATAAACGTATCGAATAAATTTGATTTATTCTGATTACGTGAATAAGGACTAATTTCTTTATTTCTTATCCATTAATGAATGATAATTCAACAATAATCCAGATGTTTTTATTCGTTATTCGATGCAACTTTCACCTAATAGTTTCCTGTTATACCGACGCGTTATCGATATGCTTGTTCACGATCACGATCGACCGTCATACTCGAAGCTGTCGCTCTTGCGTCTGACCGCGCGCTATTCTCGCGCTCTGATTGGTCAGTGTTTTTCCTTAATAACTCAAAAACGAAGCTTCAAACCCCATTTTTGCAAAGGGAAATCTTGTTCAGAATAACGTCAGCTACCCCCCATTTCCGGGACCTACACTAGTTGTGAGACACCCTGTATATACAAATACTGCCGTGTTTAAAACGTAATACTTCTGGACTAATATTACAAAACACAAATCATTCAAATTTACGTTCTAAAGCAAAATTAGTAAATTTGAGATATAAAAGAAATTTCATTCACTGTAACACGTTTCTTTTAAATGATCTAATGCTTTAAAATATTATTTTAGTAACCATACACATTCAATAACTACTTATTCAGAAACAGTGCGTGAAATACTAGATTTACATTCTTTTACGTACACCATGCTGATAATACACTGGTTCACTTGATTAAGTACTATGTAACAATGACAATGACACGTTTATGTGTCAGTTGAATTCAACCACTAAAAAACAGAGTTTTCATAAAAGAAAAATTGTTTATATTTTATAAAACAAAGTTTCTATTGTTAAAAGCATTATAATCTTTGCTATATATTACTAAATTTTTTCAAGTACAATATATATTTGTTTTTATTTACATATTAAGTATTTTGAGACAACTGTAATTTTTTATGTAGAAATTGAGAAAAAAGAAACTACGAATATGGTTATTGTTACACAATTGCCGTTCTAACATTAACTTATACCTCTTAAAGTATGTTTTTCACATAATTTGTTTTTCACATATATTATTTGTTTATTTTAACATGGTAATTAAAAATTTCAAAAACGCGTATCCCCTATTTTCATCCATACTTTAAGTATACAAATCTACATAAAAATCGAACTGCATTTAGTATAAAAAATTAAATGAAAAATCCAATTTTTTAATATATTATTTAAATAAATAATTTCTCCCGAAATTTTCGTAATCTACTAAATTCCTTACTCAGAAATACACAATTTAAAAAAGGAGCACCCTCTTACACCCTCTAGTTTCCGAGATATTTAAGAAAATGTGTTTTCGACCAGCAACTTTGAGTGCTATTTTCACCCCCTCGACATGAATGCCAACAGATATAACGAGTTCGGAATGTTAACCTTTTTGATTAATACCCACACTGCCGTGTTTCCTTCTCCCTGTTACGGCAATAAGGATAGTTAAATGTAATACCGGATTGAATTAATGTCTTTTATTACTAATTGTGTTTGATACAGGTGTCTTTGTGAGTTAAACACGGTTGATGAAGAGAAAATATCACGAACGAGACTCAAGTTGGCTTGTGCTACGTTATGTTATGAACGCTAATTATATATATAGGGTGTCCCGGGTTTTAATGGACAAACTTAAGAAGCATATCCTGCATGCGAAAATAGAAAAAAAATGTTATTTGAAATTTTCTCGAAAATGGTTTATTACAAAGTTATAAGTAAATAAAAGTAGATTTGATAACATCGGATTTTACTTTACTGAACATTGCAAGGACAAACGTGTTTATGTTATTTGTGTATTCGTGTCATGTTTACTATTTTGGTATGATTTGCTATTAATGTTAACGACCAGTTAGATCAAGAATACGTGGTGAGAATGTTTTCAAATGCGGAATACGCTGATATTCATTTCATCTACGGATTTTGTGACGGAAATTCTCGAGCTGCTGTACGAGAGTACCAACGCAGATTTCCTGGAAGAAGAGTACCTCATTCCTCTGTATTTATTAACACTCATCGGCAATTATGCAATTTGGGTTCATTTAGTAGTAGGAATGAATATCACGATGTTCAGCCTTAAGACGGCGATGACGCACGGAAAGAATCCTAAATTTGTTTGATAATACTCCTACGCAGAATATTCGACGTGCTTTATCTCAACTACAGATACCACGAAATACGATTTGGAAAATATTGCGAGCCGACCAAAGGTTCGCATATCATTATACACCTGTTCAAGAATTACTTCCATCTGATTATCAGAAACGAGTTGAATTTTGTAACTGTTATGTAAATGCAGCAGACACGGATGAATTTTTCCCATTAGGATATTATGGACAGACGAAGCAACTTTTACAAGACGGGGCATATTCAATTTTCATAATGATCATGTATGGGCTCACAATAATCCATATTGGACGCGACAAAGAAATTTTCAACACGATTTTCGGTGTAATGTTTGGATGGGTATGCTTAATGACCAGCTTATTGTCCCTTTCTTTCTGCCTGAGAGATCGAATGGACTTCTTTTTCAAAGATTCTTATCGAACGATTTACCAATTTTGATGGAAGACGTGCCACTAATACTTCGACAAAACAGTTGGATACAGTTAGACAGTTGTCCATCACATTATGCCAGACCAGTTAGAAATTGGTTAAATGAAAATTATGGTGACAGGTGGATTGGTCGAGGAGGGCCAGTTCTATGGCCTCCAAGATCCCCCGATTTAACTCCTCTTGATTCTTATTTATGGGGAACTTTAAAAGATAGAGTCTACGGTGCAGAAGTTACTTCGCGTGAAGAATTAAAGCAACGGATTAATATCTCTATTGCTGAAATGCAACAAAATTATGAAGAGATTTATTCCGTAATAAGGTCCATAAAAAGTCGATGTCAAGCTTGTATTTCCGCCGAAGGACGACATTTTGAAATAATCCGATAAATACTTTCTACATTTTAATATTCAGTAAAGTAAATTCCGCCGACATCAATTCTAACTTTATTTGTCTATAACTATGTAATAAAGCGTTTCTGAGCAAACTTCAAATAACATTTTTTTCTTATTTTCATTTGTAGGTTATGCTCCCCAAGTTTGTCCATTAAAACCCAGGACACCCTGTATAAGTGATAGTCAACTCAACGTTTGAAGTTCTGAATGTGACAGTTCGCTATGGACTGAAGTGATCTTTACGATTGTCTGAACTGAACTTGTTCTCTTTTCGATTTCTTGTAAACCAATTCACCTCTCTGCTCCCGCCCAACCTAACTAGGGAATGAGCTTCAGGGAGTTAGTCTAGCATGGATGTCAACGAAGGTAACCAATCAATGTGGTTTTTGACCTTTGACAAAATGTGATAGGCTAGCTTGTTCTAGCCTCTTAAATGCCGTAAACGCTTCCCTTGTATGCCCGCTGTAAATCCTGCTGCTGTGGTGCACGTGGTAGCTGGTATATGGCTCAAGCCCGACACGTTGGGAACCCACGTCCTTGAAGTATGCTTAACGAGAGGAACCCTTGATAGGTCTTATCTCTGACTTCGCGGAAAGCACCACAGGAGGTCCGTTGAACACACGAGATAGAGAGTCAGAAACGGTGCAAGCCAGTTCAATGATGTACTTTTGGGTTTTTCCTGAGAATGAATGGAAAGACGAAAGTGTCCGAAAATCATAAATTGTCTATCCTAAGATATTTGAACAATACGCGACGGAAAGCAAACTTCGAATATATGAAAACCTCTTTCAGGTAGGTTCTGTTCTATGTTAAAGAAACCTTAAAACCCTAGACGGTTATTGCTTTAGTATGTGTCGTTTACCCGATGAGCTTGTAAAACTAAAGTCACGTTTCCAGAATTCTAAAGCCTATACAATTCAAAATTGCGATAAACAATGAAACGTTGGGCGGATTTCTAATACAACGATCCTTGAAAATGCTACTTTAAGATAAATGAGTGGACTGTAAATCAACGTGAAACTAATTGTTAACGGTCGCTTCTTTTCTAATGTGAGGTTCTATGTCCGACATTATTTATTGCTCTATGTTATACTATATATTTCGCGACATCGCGGAACATAAACTGTAATTTCAATTGTAATAATAAACAAATATATATATATATATATACCTTTCTCCTTGAACAGCAAATTAGGAGTTCTCGGAATAAATGGTTCGTTATTCTTTGCTGCGCACACACGCTCGGGTCTATTGGTTCGTTATCCACTGCATGGATGAAGTTATTATTGGATCATTCCACGCCATATTGATCACTTTTTAACGTCACCGTTGGCGAATTGTTTTAATCGGAATACGTTGTAATCAGTGTTAAATTGGAGAGGAGTTTAAGTTACCATTTTGTCGGGTTCGAATTTGTTAAAAAATGACAGGCCTTCGAAGTTTGCAATTTTTGTCTATTCTCGCGAAAACAAGATTCACTTATGAATTTTTATCTTAGAAACTTCTTGTCTGATTTGGTTACATTCTTTTTTGCTTTGTTCATAAAAGATTGTAGGACGAAAGTGTAATATAAACAAAAATGAAATATATACAAAGTGCTCTGTTACTGGTGAGCATAATTTCAAGGGGTGGTAGCTGGTTTGATAATGAACAACATTTTCCTTTACCAAAATGTTGGTTCAAACTTAGTTTTGGAATTATTCATGAAAAACACTGACCAATGAAAGTGTGAGAATAGCGTGCACCCAGATGCGAGGACGATAGATGGTCGTGCACAAGCGCCTTCGCACCGCAACAGTGTAATTGCATAACACGAAGCCGCTACGTCGAAGTTAAATCAAATAACGAATAAGACAATTGAGAATATGATTCTGTTGTTCATTATTCACAGATATCGGATAAACCACTTATTGGTTATTAACTTAAACCGAGTGAATCGAATGTTCGATTCTTGTATTCGTTATTCGAAAGGAATAAGGAATAAAATATCGAAAATTGTTCTTGTTTCTCGCTATAAAAATGCAAAGCAACATATTCGTACATTTTGAAGGAAAAATAACTTTTCTATTCAGCAAAAAAGATTTTAAATCTAATGATTAACAAATGTATTAATCCCTGTCTACTTTAAATTCACAAAAATGTAGAAATAATTTTATGGGATGTGGAGTCGCGTCAGGGAAAAGAGAAAACTTACACGCATTCCAAAAACTCTCACCCCCCACGCACCCTGACGCATTCTATCTCGGAATCATTCTGTTTTTTTCCAAACCGAATTGCTTTTACTCTAAACTAATCACTCAACGACACACGCGTATTTCTCAGGCACTCGAACTCGGACACCCAACGCGACACTCGAACCGATCATCCAAACATCCTCTCGCAAACACCTCTCAGCATTCACTCGGACTCGTTCAGGCAAACAACTCATTTATCCATTTCATTCACACGAATATTCTTAATCCGAGACTAAATATAAATGTCACAGGAACGTGGCGGCCGCATATCGACGCCATAAGTTAAATCAGACTCACCTATTGTTTAGAACGAAAAAATTGAAAGAATATTGATATTCTTGTTTTTTGAAAGAAGAAAAGAAAAATGAAGGATGTTATAGTTTCCTATTAGTACATGTCAATAGTACTAATCAAATTTCACTTGACTACAATCATTCGTCAAGTATGACCCATCAGATTACTATCATTCATCAGACATTATTTTTTATTATCTGGCTACTATTTTTCTTCAGCTATATCCCATCCGATTACTATCATTCATCGAATGTTGTTGTGTACTACTGACCGCGCACGTTGGTCTGAGCGACCTCCGGGGAACCAAGCCCACATGAATCCTGACCAGAGAAACACACCAGAGTTTCCGACTCGTGGCACAGATTTTACAAGCTTGTAAACATCAAATGTTTACATTACATAGTCTTACCTCACGTCGTAGTATTGGAAATGACCCACGGAGTTAGTTGGTTTATAACCACCACCATCCTCTGACCTGAAGTCTTCTTCGCGTCACCAAGATCGTCAACTTCGTAATGATTGTTTACTAGTATCGTACTAACCTTGAATAGACCATTAGCCTTGACATTCAATTTCCGACTGGCCCCTGTCGCTGGTGATGCTTTGGATATCATCATAACAGCATCGTCTACTTGATATTTGGGAGGTTTAAATCTTCTCGCATCAAAAGATTTCTTGTGTCTCTTTTGCCCTTCATCAATGTTGTTCTTGACTATTTCGTAAACTTCCTCTAGACCGATCTGATCCAGAGTTTCTTGGATTGCTGGTACTAGCGCTGCCTCGACCATACTGCGCGTTTTGAATCCATATAAGTAGTGTGTTTCGCTGACAGTTTTACTGAGGTATTCCGAGTACTTCTGTTCGTAGTATCTTATGGCACTTTGAACCTCCTTTACATTTTTATCCCCGGTGTCGTCCGCTTCTCCAGCACAGGTGTGATCACCAGAGTATCAAGTACAGTCCGGCTGACTGTTTGGCATTGGCCGTTGACCTTCAGAGTGACCACCGCATTTAATACATGTTTGATACCATATTTTTTGCAGAAATTTTTAAAATGTGTGTAATGTGAATGCTGATCCACGATCCGAAATTATCTAGATGGATGTACTTTGTTTTTGTGTTCCACACGAATTCAAAGATACAAAATTTAGTAAAATCATCCACGATTGTAAAAATTTGTGTTTCTTAAGCACTATGTTTGAAGGGCACAATGTGATCTAACAATAAGTGCAACGTGTGGAATAGGATGGTAACTTTTTCAATAGCGTGCAAAAACTCAGATTTCTTATCCGAAATTGATCTATTGTACAAACAATTTAAGCGAGTATTCACATATTTGGATATGAACTTTCACATTCTTTTAAACCAGCAGCTCCCTTTGTATTTTTCTATTGTTTTATCTGAAGCAAAGCGGTCTTGATCGTCGTGACATATTTTGACCACATTCCATCGAGTTGCTCGTGGAACGAGTCACCTATTCCTTACTTCCGTTTTGCGGAGGACTACCCTAAACTTTAGATTATACATATAAATCGAAGTGCTGCTTCACGTGATTTCTTAGTCGCGACAAAAGTCTATGTTCGCGTCCAAACATCGATAGTGTAACATTGAACTGGGTGTCAACTTAAATAATCTATGTGTAAGGTTTTTGGCGCCCGGTCGAAAAATCACATCAAAATCAAAATCTTGTAAATAAATCCACTACCGACTTATCTTAACATGTAAATCCTTCTTTAGCGCCGTCGCTCGAATAGCGCTACAATCCGTCTGTTTCGTCGCCAACTCCGACCTTTGCCGCGACGAAAGAATTTATTACAGGGTTTGAGTGGTTCGACGCGTAGACCACCGTCAATAGCTGGATACCTCGAAAGACGGGTCAACGAGGACCCTTTTGTCTAGTAAGTCCTGTCCGGACCGGTTCCAACGTCACCACGAACTTGCCATAAATCGGCTAACGGCGATACATTCTTTTTCTCGGTCTTTCAAAAACAAGGATAGATTTTCTTGACCATCACCCATTGACGTGCGAATTTTTATATATCGAAGAGGCAGTCGTTGAGCCTTGTGCGGTTCGGATCGAGAGTACAAACTCCGTGCATCGCGGAATACCATACAAACTCCGTGTATCCCGGAATCACATACAAACTCCGTGTATCACGGAATAACGTACAACCTCCGTGCACCGCGGAATGGCATATAAACTCCATGCATCATGGAGTAACGTGGAATATCCAGTGCAGGCTGGATTCCAAACACAATCAACACTATTCGAGCAAGACCCTGTACTCCTCGAATAGGCCAGTGTAGGGCGGTAAAGATCGTACAACATAACATTATCCGAGTGGGACCCTACACTCCTCGAATAAATCGTCGTCGACAATCCTACGCAATGTAGACTGTAGCACGAATTGTATCATTATTTGAGTGAGACCATGTGCTCCACAAATCAACTAATAGACACACGCAATCACACACACGCTTTCACCGTCTAATCACGACAAATATACAGGGTGTTACCTGTGACGCTACTCACGCTGTGATTTGTCTCCCATTTGCAGCCACCTTGCAAAAAAAAGTTTAGGATAATATTTGCAGGGTATGAAGTGCACAATAGATATTAGTAAAGCAAACTTCGAAAACAGTTTGTTTTCTTGGCAAAGTCAAGGTCACCTTGGGTTTTTTAAATAGGATCATACATTTTTTGTTATTCATAGCTTCAGAGGGCATCGAAACGAATTCAAAACATATATTACATGATATTTTTATTAACATATTATTCGATTTACAGAAGTGGATTACTTCCCTTCAAAGTTGCTCATTCGGTAAAACGTAAATTGTTGGTCAAATTTAATTCCATCTATCTCTACTCCTATCCTCGATTATGATTCCTGAATCAGCGAATATTCAATTCCCGTGTCAAACATACACTCTTTTTCTACCACATTAATAAAACATACGCGATACGGCATTTTAACTCCTGACACTTGACCTGATTAACTGACAACGCTCGAAGTGTAGATTTTAACTACTTTTTCTTTACCTGCGCTTGATCATCACGTTTTTTAAAACATTTTTCTCCCGTAGTCCATCTTGTTACAATATGAACATTTCACAATGACGTTAGTACTTTTATTAATATCCGTGTCACGATCCCTTTTTTCTACCTCATCAGGACAATCACGTTTAAAATGACCTTTTTACAAGTGTGGCAAAGCTTCAGTAATTTGTCATCTCAAACCATGGGTTCCCGAGCAGTTGATCGTTTGTATATTGTTCACCTGAAATCTATTACTCCGCTCAGGTCTTTCAATTCCCTTCTATGTTATCTTTATTTTTACTTGATGATGGAAAAATGCTTAACATCTGTTTAATTTCCGCAACCGTACGCAATTTGGCTGTTAGTATTGCCGCTTGAATGGCCTCGTCATGCATACACAATACGATCGGCTATTTATTTCTCCAGAATATCTAACTTTAGTTTATTAATTTTTCCCATTTTAGTAAAGCAGTACTCCTGCAGATCCTGCCCGGGCTTACTCTTATAAGCAGCTGCATCGTTAAATAACCGACCAAAGCTCCCCACCTCAGGAAATTGTTTAATCAACGCATGAGAGAATACTTCCCAGTTTAAAAAAGAATGTCTCAGTCCGTCATACCATAGCTTCGCGTTACAACTTGATAATTAAAATTTTACCTTATCATCCCACTAGTACACTACAGCATAATTATTGCTTTTCTCGATCCATTCTTGTACGGACAAGTTTCTGATCGTTCAATCGAATTCTGGTAAAAATTTTACTCTTAAAAATTGAATGTTTGTTCTTCGAACACTGAAATTGACCATTCTGCTTAGCATCTCCGCTAGTTGAGCGATATCAATTTCCCTGCTCGGGATACAACCACGTTCCAAACTACGCTGATTCACTGAAGGATTTAAACTATAAGAGGTTGAGCTCCTGCATCGTTGCCTCGTAAATTTGTGACCCCTTCGTAATCCTGATCGATCATCTCGAGATTGTCCAGATCGTGATTGGCTAGACTAGGATCGCTACTTAGATGAAGTATTGCTTTCTATTATCACGAACCCACAAGTTCACTATTCGAACGGTTTTTGTATACTACCCGTCACGGTGTAAAATTGAGTGGGTTGAATCTTATTTCTGACGTGTAAAGTAACAGTATTAGTCTTATGTATTTATCTCGAATAAAACACCACTTAATGGTTATACTGGTTATAGATTAGTGACTCTCCAGTGACCGTGCTAGCGTTCTCTTGTAATTTTTGTGTATCTCTTTCCTTCAACGGAGGGCGAAGAAGCGGGAGTGTGAATTTGCAGCCCACTCATCGTATTCATACTCCGTATTACACCAACCCTACGCTGTAGCTATAGTTTAATAAAAATGGCATCTTCAGACATCAGATATATTTTCTGAATAAATTTTACAATTTATTCAAGCGAGTATATTTTTTACTAATGAAAGTAAAATTAAAGTTTGTAAAAATGTAATAAAATGCTAAATTAATAAAAGTTGTTGTTATAAATTTTCAAGTGTCAAGTTATAACTATTTACATTAAATTTAAAATATTTATTTAATATTGATATTTTTACATAATTATAATACATTATTAGAAAACAAGAGTACTAAATTGGCTTTGGAAGCAATTATAAAAGATGTTTTGCCCCATAGAAGCAAATTATATTCACGTCTCAGTCTTTCAGGCCAAACTATATACAGGGTGTCCCACGACAGGTGTAAGTCCCTGAAAGGGGTTGTAGAGGACGTCAGTCTGAACAACATTTTCCTTTGCAAAAATGGGGTTTGTAGCTTCGTTTTTGAATTATCAAGGAAAAACACGGACCAATCAGAGCGCAGGGATTACGCGCGCCGAGAAGCGGGAGCGATAGCTTCGAGCCTGGCTGCTCAGCGCGAGCGCGATCAAGTGCCTTTGCCTCGGAATAGTCTATCGTCTAACGAGAAGTCTTTACATCGAAACTCAGTTAAATAATGAACAGAATAATTGAAAGTACTGTTCATTTACTCATTTCTTATGAAGGAGGAACGGAATTAGTTATGTGTAATTAGTAGAAACCGAGCAAATTAAATTTCTGTAATTTTAAATTTACACAAAACTTATTAACCATTAAAATAGGACTCACCAATTGTTTGAAAATAATCTTGCTTGATTGAAAATGGATCCTCGTAATTAGATCGTTCCATTTATCCTAACTATTCGTAAAAATAATACGTAACCCACAGTAGCTGATATCACAGCCGGTTCACTTCACTATTATTTTTTATTATCACTGATCACTGCAATATTTTGTTGTCACTTTTCACTAATTTCCTAATGTAATAACGATGAATGAACAAACGAAGACGCGTGAACGATTATTCGAAAATAATTTCAGTGATTTTTTCTCTTTAACGTTTCGCTTCGAACGTTCTGTCCTAAACTGCCGATCGTGACTCCAAATGTGCCGAGTTTGAAGAAAGTGAGAATTCTGGTCATCGTTTTCGGCCGTTCGGACCGTCCAGGTAAAGAATCATAAAATAATTAAACGGCTCCGTTTTGCTCGCTCGACGGTCGCTTCATTTGCGTCCGAGAAAAACCTTGTCCCTTTCCCTTTCTAAAAGGCAAAAACGGTTTTCGCCTTTTTATAAAGAAAGGCATACTCTCACTTTCGTTTGAATGTCAAATGTCCTTCTTGCAAGGGACTGTTGTCTAAATTTCCAGTCAAAGATGTTCATCGCATTGCGTTCGGCAGTTTAGGACAGATCGTCGGGTGTTCAACATCGAAGAGAAAATAAAAAGTCGCTAAAATTATTTACGAATTATCATTCAGGCATTTTCATTCGCGTTCTTTATCTGTGATTATTTCATTAGGAACTTAGTGAACAGTGGCAGCAGAATATTACAGTTAAAAATACCAATTAGCAGTGACAGTGAAGTGAAATAATCTCATTGACTAGGTTGTGACATTAGATATTGTGCAGTGTGTCTTTTTACAAAAGATTAGGATCGATGAAGTCATAGAAACACAATTTTACTGGAACAGGATTATTTTTAAACAATAGGTGAGTCTGATTCAAATTTGTTTATACGTATTCACGAAAAATGAATAAATGAACATTAATTGTAACTGTTCTGTTCATTATTTAACTGAGTTTTGTCGTAAGGGCTTCTTATTAAACGTTTAGACTGTCTCGGCGCGTAGGCACTTGATCATGATCGCGCTCAGCTGTAAGGCTCGAAGCTGTCGCTCCCGCTTCTCGGCGCGCGTAATCCTTGCGCTCTGATTGGTCCGTGTTTTTCCTTAATAATTTGAAAACGAAGCTTCAAACCCCATTTTTGCAAAGGAAAATCTTGTTCAGAATGACGTCCTCTACAACCCCTTTCAGGGACTTACACCTGTCGCGGGACACCCTGTACAATATGTCGTCGTATTGATGACACTTCTCCGACACATTTCAACTTGTGATATTTATTCGTGGTGTAAATGATTCATTGCAGGTGACAAAAGAAATGTTAAATCTTTTAAATTTAAAAGTCACAACTAGAGAAGAAAATATTTTCTCAGCAATTGAAAAATGTTTAGTAGAAAATAGTTTAAATTCTGAGGCTCTTTTCGGATTAACAACACATGGAGCACCTGTTTTGGTAGATAAATATAAAAGAGTTGTAAGATTACGTATGAATAGGCTAAATAGCAGGAGCATTAAAACTAATGATAATTTTATTATTCACTGTTTGATACATCAGCAAAATTTATGTACTCGATTATTATCCATAAATCATGATATGAACGTAGTTGTAAAGATAGTAAATTACATTCACATGCTCTTCAGCATCGGCAATTCAAAGTGTTAAGAGCACAGTTATTTTACAACTTGGAAAGGTCTTTTGCCGATTCCAAATTTCTAATTTTTATTTCAAGCATTATGCTTAGGAGAAAACTAAATTACGGTTCAAGATTTTCATAGTCGTCGGCAATGGGCATATCATAAAACAATAGGCACAAATATTTAAACGGTACATACTACCTGCACGCGAACTTGGATTTTTCAACAAGACGTGCCCAGAGGACAGGTCAGAACAACCCCCGGTATCACCTACAACTCATGATTGGAAAGCGTAATTTCCCCACCTTAATTTTTGTCATCACTTTCCAACACACGCCCACAGACAAACATTTATAAAAATGACAGATCGATAGTTTTAAGACAGAATTTTTGTAACATCACACGAACAAACATTAATAAATCAATTAACGTAGGAAGGCAAAGTTAGCTTATTTGCTTCATACACAGAGAAAATTCAGAACACCAGTACATACGAATTTAACACAAAGAATTCTTTAGGGAACTATCTTCTGAATATGGTGATATCGTATATTTTACCAATGTTAATTGGCTAAGTCGTGGAAAATGTTTAAAAAAATTTTTTAATCCATGGGAGAAAATAGGTATATTTATGAATGAAAAATAAAAATCAATTTCTGAATTAAGTGATGGTGACTGATTGTTATACCTATGTTTTTTAGTGGATATAACAAAAAAACTTAATCAACTACATAAGGACTTACAAAGGCAAGATAATTTAATAATCGTAATTTCATGAAAGCTTTTAATAAAAAATTATTGTTATTTGAGTGTCAATTTAAAAATAATAGTGCTCACTATTTTCAGCCAACCTAAGAATTTCTTAAAATATACTAATGAAATAAAACAAATTCTAATTGCATTTGATAGTCGTTTCTCTGAATAAGCAAAATATAATGAAATGTTTGAAATATTTTCGTGCATGAAACAAATTTTTGCATTCACATCAAAAATTAATTTTTATAATATTTATATTACATCCGAGAGATATTTTAACTTATGATATTTTGCACAACTGTAAGTGCTTTTGGATGAACATATATTTGTGAAACATTCTTTTCCAAGGTGAAATTTGGAAAGAGTTCATCACGTTACGAACATACCCTCACATTTGTGGTGTTATAGTGGTAGGGATGCATCAAACTTAAAATCAAACTACAATATCTTAAAGTCGAAATTTCAAGCTTTAATTTAAAAAAAAGAACATAATTTTACGATGATTTTTCACGGAGTTACCGTCAGTTAAATTTGGCCAATTTCTACCTCAAAAATTTTTCTATGCCATATTTCTTTTGAGCAGTATATAAAGAGTAGAGAGTCGGTGTTGAACCTTTGAGTTGTGCACGTCGTGGAATTTGTTAATTTGTTAAAACGTAATTGATTATAATTAAGTTTGTTATATTTCATAGTATTAAAGTGTAGAATTGTAGTCTTAATTATTTAAATCGTTCTTGTTAAATTCATTAATAAAATTCCTATAAATCTTGAAGCATTGACATAGATATAACATACGAGTATGTGTATGTATAGCGATAATATATTACTATCGAGAATCGAATTAAATGTTTCATAAATAGAAGTTATTTATTCAACTTCTAACTTCTTAATTGTCTCTTTTATATTAATTTTAAAAATTAAAAGTTCAGTTATAACAGTTATTCTAAATTTTATTAAAACTTCTGCATTTTAACAAATACTGTGATAGGAAGACATCAAATTCAGGGAAAAAATAACAAGAAAATTAAATAATATAATCTTACATACGTAAAAAAATTCAATTAACAATTATGTCGTGTACCAATATATTTATACGCACAAATTTCAGTAGTCAATTTCACGAATAATTTATTTATTAAATTACCTTCATTGATTTTCATTCTAAAATTAAAATAAAAAGAATAAATCAAATATTAAAATCGAAACGAAATAAATTTTTCTGTTTAACTCGTACTTACAAGGGACGTCACTTAGGTGTTACACGCGGATTTTAATGATATTTACATATGTGGTAGCTTTTCGAAAATTATTTGACACGTATTTTTTTATATCTGCTGACATGCATGTTGAGGGGATGAAAATAGCCTTCAAAGTTGGGTTTGAAAACACATTTTCTTTAATATCTCGGAAACTAGAGGGTGCAATTTTTCTTTAATATCTCGGAAACTAGAGAGTGCAGGAGGGTGAATTTTTTTTAAAGTGTGTATTTTTGAGTAAAGAATTTAGTTTATTACGGCGATTTCGGGAGAAATTATTTATTTAAATAATATATTAAAAAGTTGGATTTTTTTTTAAATTTTTTAGCCCACATGCCGTTCGATTTTTATGCAGATTTGTATAAGTAAAATATGGATCAAAATGGGGGATAAGTGTTATTGGAATTTTTTGTTTATTGCAATTTAGCAATAATTATTACAATTGTAAAAAGTGTTGAGATTTGTTTTCGAAGAGGGTGTGCCTTTTTTATACAATCATTTGCCACGTTTTTAACAATTGGATAATATTACATGTTTATTGTTCCATCGGTAGCCAGAGGAGGTCCAGTGGGCAGGTATAAATCCGCCGCGGTACCAGTCGTCGTTGTACGGAACGTAGGTTTTTATAGGCAATGAAACTTTTAGCCGAAGGTAAAAGTTTAGCTATTTAACTTTTAATAATTTGAACCAAAATGTTTCTCATTTAAATGATTTGATATCTCTGAAAGCTGCTAATTTTGTTATAGTATTCAGGATAATGCAGAAATCGAAGAATAAAAATATTGCAGATTCCTAAATATACTACCGGATTTATACAGATATTACATGTGTTCAATTTTAGAATATGGAAGAATTTTGCACATAAGATTTCTGACATAATAATTTTATTAAAATTGGATATGACTTTATATTCAAAAAATTTCATAATTAAATTACAATCTCTGATGCATAACCAACATTCATCACTAAGATAGAAAAATATGTCATATGTTATAACTATGTCAGCGTCATACTTGATGAATTTAATAACCCAGTTGATTTTGCTTGGATGATTTAGAAACTCTTTTATTCTCAATATACTGATGTAGTTTCTATAAACTGTTCGTGGTAAGTCCAGCATTTGTATTTTACGCCTTTCTTCGTTGAATTTCATTACTGTACACACTATAGAACATAAGTTTCAAAAATACTTATTCCATTTTAGCTTTATTATTTTTATTAGAATTTGAAACTTTTAATTTTTATTTTTATTTCAAAAATGTATTGTTTTTATTACAATTAATTTATATCTACATTCAATACGATTAAAGGATCAGAAATTTTTCGAACAAAATTTTTCCAAATTCGAAATCTATAGACGTCAAATTGTTGAACAAATGATGTGGTATTTTTTGGTATTTTTAATATTTTCAGTTTCTTACCCTGTTTCTGACATTAGGATTGCACGTCATAAATTCTTCTTGCTATATCTTTTCCATGAGTCGAGGAGCACAAAAGTATTTTCTGTTGCGCGCTGAAACAAATTTTGGTAAATTTTTAAGTAGAAATTTGTTCCATTTCCTCTTCATTGATAGAAATAGGTAAGATTTGGTCATACGTCAAATCGTCAAATATAAACTCTTGTTGCATTTCTATACCTGTATATACACGGTTTGTCCGGAAAGTAATGCAATTAGGTACGTAAAAAAAAATGTATTTATGTCATTGATATAAATCTTTAAAATTTTTCAAAGTACTTCCCTTGAGCTTCAACACACTTTTGCCAGCGACTTTTCCATGCACGGTACGCATCCTGGAAGGCGTTAATGGGGACCTCGTTTAATGCCTTCGTCTCGGCGGTTTGAATCGCTTCTATGGTTCCAAAATGGAGTCCTTTAAGGGCAGACTTGATCTTCGGGAATAGAAAAAAATCTGCTGGAACCATGTCAGGACTGTAAGGGGGCTGTGGTAACGTTATCAAGCTGTGCTTGGCTAGAAATTCTTGAACGCGCAGAGCGGTATTGCTGGGAGCGTTTTTGTGGTGCAGCTGCTACGTAGCGTACTGGCGATCTCTTTTCGAGTACAATGTTGTGCACAGTTGTTTTCGATATGTTGAGAGTCTCTGCGATCATTCGAACACTCAGTCGTCGATCACTCTTAAGAAGTTCATGGACACGAGAAATATTTTCGTCAATAGTGGTGCTTGTCGGCCGTCCAGAGCAGAAGTCATCCTCCACGTTTTCCCGGCCGTTTTTGAACAAATTTAACCATCTGGAAACTTGAGAATAGGAAAGAGCAGAGTCCCCATATGCCGCCTTAATCATTTGGTTGGTTTCGGCGAGACTTTTATTCAGCTTAGCGCAGAGTTTAATCGCATAATGTTGTTCGATATTTTTCTCCATTACGCGACTTGATACGGGCACAAATAATAGGTTTACGTTTACTACGATTCTGACGATTTCGGAGCGCGGATCAGGTTCAGGTGGCAAAGATATGAAGATAAGAGTCCCCTCCACATATTCCAACAAGTCCGAACATGTTCGGACCAGGAAAAATGGCGGAAATGAACAAATTGCATTACTTTCCGGACAGACCTTGTATACCTATGCCGATTCTTTATACGTGGGGGGACCCAAAAGTAACGGGAATTGGGCTGCGGCGGGAAGGAAGAATGGGGAAACCCATTGTTCGACCAGGTATCCGGTAGGAACACGTCTCCTGAGTCATTGTGCGAAGTTTTGTCGTTGTGAGTACATCAGTTCGTCCGTGGCAATTTTTGTAGTAAAACAGCTTTTTCCATTTCGCCGAAAAAGTCATGGCCGATTGTCGAGAGCAACGCGCGGCTGTGAAATTTTGTTTCCTTTTAGGGAAATCGGCCGCGGAAACTATTGGAATGCTGAAGACTGCCTATGGGGATGCTGCCCTAAGTAAGACCAGAGTCTACGAGTGGTTTTCACGTTTTAAAAATGGAGAAATGTCAGTTGAAGACCAACCCCGTTCAGGACGCCCCTCAACGTCAAGAACTGACGAAAACGTCGACAAAATCAATGCTCTCCTTCGTGAAGACCGTCGCCGAACCAGAAGTTCTACTTGGAGGTTTTGAAAAGATTGAGGGAGTCTATCCGGAAGAAAAGGGCAGATCTTTGGCACACAAGCGACTGGTTCTTCCATCATGACATCGCGCTGGCCCACGCTGCTCTCTCCGTAAAGCAGTTTTCGACCAAAAACGGCATGACACCAATTGTCCACCCCCCTTACCCACCGGATCTAGCCCCCTGTGACTTCTTTTTGTTCCACATACTCAAAAGGGACATGACAAGAAAGCGATTTGCCACTGTGGGGGAGGTAAAACAAAAATCGCTGGAAGGACTAAAGAACATCCCCATAAATGAGTTTAAAAAATGGTTTGAACAATGGAAGGATCGCTTGGAGAAGTGCGTTGTGGTCAAGGGAGAATACTTTGAAGGTGATCAAAATTTGCTGTAAAAATATTAAGAAATAAAGAAGTTATGACGAAATTATCGTTTCTTTTGGGTCCCCCCTCGTACATGTTGAGTGCATCTGTACAACGACGACTGGTACCGCGGCGGATTTATACCTGCCCGCTAGACCTTCTCTGGCTACCGATGATGGAACAATGAACATGTAATATTGTCCAATTGTTAAAAACGTGGCAAATGATCGTATAAAAGGCGCTCACACTCTACGAAAACAAATCTCAACACTTTTCACCGTAAAAAGTAGACGAAAATTGTATATGTAATAAATTATTGCTAAATTGCAATAAACCAAAAAATTCCAAAAACACGTATCCCCCATTTTGATCCATATTTTACGTATACAAATCTGCATAAAAATCGAACGACATTTGGGGTAAAAAATTAAAAAAAAAATCCAACTTTTTAATATATTACTTAAATAAATAATTTCTCTCGAAATTGTCGTAATAAACTAAATTCCTTATTCAAAAATACACATTTAAAAAAAAATTCACCCTTCTACACCCTCTAGTTTCCGAGATATTAAAGAAAATGTGTTTTCAACCCCAATTTGGGGGCTACTTTCATCCCCTCAACATGCATGTCAGCAGATATAAAAAAATACGTGTCAAATAATTTTCGAAAAGCTACTATATATGTAAATTTCATTAAAATCCGCGTGTAACACCTAAGTGAGGTTGTTAAGAGCACAGTTATTCACAGCTTGGAAGGGTCTTTTAACAATTTTGAATTTCTAATTTTATTACAATATTTATGCTCAGAAAAACACCAAATTACGGTTCAGGATTTACTTCCTTTTTTCATAGACTTCGGGAATAGACAAATCATAAAACGATAAACATCAAAACGGTACACACTACCTGCACGCGAACTTGGGTTTTTCCATAAGACGTACCCAGAGGAGAGGGCAGAACAACCCCCGACATCATCGACAAATCATGATTGGACAGTGACATTTTCCCACCCTAATTTTTAGTCATCACCTCACAACACACGCCCACAGACGAACTTTTATAAAAATCGCAGATCGATAATTTTAGGCAGAATTTTTGTAACAGCAGACAACGACACATTAATAAACCAGTTAACGTAGAAAGGCAAAGTTTGCATTTGCTACATCAATATAAAAAATTCAGTACATCAGTACATGCGAATTTAACAGAGGTCCCTTGTTAGTACTGAATTTATTATTAGGTCGAGTAGGTTGAAATCTAGGCACGAGTTATGTGACCACCGGTAGTCCGGCCTTATCGCCACAGGCGGGATGAGGCCCCGCAATAGACAAAACAAAAGATAGCAAGGAGAGTCGAGGGTACCATCGCCTCGGCGACGAGACATGGCATTCAAAGTAAAATCTGTGACCTGTACGGACAGAAAAAATTATTAAAAGAACGAAACGTATTTAAGTACTGTGAATTTATTTTAAACCCATCGACTATCCAGTCACTTAACTCACGCTTGACTAGGGGTCCACATAAAAAGAAATGTAATTAAAATAATACATTTCTCACTACGGACATAAAATACATTGCAAAACAAGTTTTTAAAAAAAATTTTAATAGAGCTATAGATTATTTCTCCGTCTTAAAAATCGGAGCGCCGCGTTTTTAAAATCGTTGAAAAAACTCCAAACTTTATGAATATTAAAAATACTACTGAAACATAAATTTAGCACTGCTCATGATATTTTTTAATTCCAAGGAAATAAAACTTTTCTATTTATAAAGATATAAACGTCCGGATAAATGCACTTTATTTTATAACTTTCTCTCGGAACAGAAAAGAATGACTTTTCATAAGTAATTAAAAAGGATATAGCCGGATGGAGTCAAAAGTGCCTTCAGACCAAAATAATCAAAGAACATATCAGTTAATAGACCGTTCAAAGGAAACCATTTTTGCCAAGTATCAAGTCGCTACTCATACGTGAAGGATAGTTGCAGAGCGAAACGCAATGTATAGTGTTTAGGCCCTCTATTATGTTTTAGAATATAGTCCCATAGCGAGGGATTAGACCTTCGGTTAGTTTCTTTACCTGTAGCAGCAATAACACCCAAGGAGTCGTTACATCCTGTCGA
Source organism: Megachile lagopoda (assembly GCA_036983795.1). Taxonomy (NCBI): domain Eukaryota; kingdom Metazoa; phylum Arthropoda; class Insecta; order Hymenoptera; family Megachilidae; genus Megachile; species Megachile lagopoda. The sequence continues at coordinate 164,736 of CM072790.1, forward strand.
GTATTTTAGTTTATTACTTTTTAAATCTAATTGCCAGAGACCTTAATTTTAGCAGTAGAGTCCGTTATTTCCAGTTTCTATTCATGTCGAGGTACTTCTTGGTTTTATTACTTGCTATGGTCATTTTTTGGGAAAAACACAGGCTCATCATACGTCACTCAAGCTTCCATTTCCATTCCATTTTATACAGCCAATAGAAATTAAGATTTGTTTCCCTCACCATTCTTCTGTAAAAATTGTACGCGTACACCGCGCTTTCATCTTGGTAAGAAATTCGACATTCGACATTCGACTCTTAACATTCGCAACAGTAACAACTAGTAGTAGTTTTGTATAGTCTCCAAGATTGGAGTGGTCCTTCGAATAAGGAAATAGTTATAGATAGTATAGTTAGAACAAATTTTAGTCGGCACACCACGTGCAATATTCAACAAGGCTCGAACGAATTTAATTTCAACCACGAGCGTTAACATATAGTTTAAACTTTATATCTTTTGTGGTGCCGTACGGAAAATTTTGAAAAATATCAGAGATATTCTCCCCTATGGCGTACATGTTTGTGAATTTTTCCAGAATTTTTAAACGCAAAATGAATTTCTAAAAATTTCAAAAAGTTTAAAAATACTTTTTTTTTAAATAGAAATTACCAAGTGACCTCGTTTATATTTTTAAAGTAGACGTGCATTGTCATGATTACACTGTACAACAAATTTTGACTTTTTTTTAATTTCGTAACCGCCACTATGAAATTCTTATAGATTTTTGCGAGCTGAATATGAATCTGAAATCTGTTTTTCTCTAGGACGTACAGTTTTTGAGAAAATTAATGTTTAAAAAAATTGCAAATTTTCAACTTTGGAAATTTTTTGTACTTTTACCATAGCAGCTATTCAGTGGCTTTTTACACGAGAAAAATCTTTGAACTTTTCCGAATAAAACGATATAAATTGTTATTACATTATAAACATTTAAATATGCTTAAATAATGATCAAAGTAAGAAAGACACCAAAAACGCACCAATTTTTGCTGATATTTTTCAATTTATTTAAAAAACTATGGGTCTAGGCGAAAATCTAACCATCGTACGTGATAGAGCAGACATTTTTGCTGAAGAAAGCATCAAGCGAAGTTACAAAATCACTTTTGTTATCTTTTTATAAAAAAAATAGTTCGGCAAAACATGCGCCGCTGCCAGTGGTACTCAATAATTTACAAAATAGTGCAAATAAATTAGGCATTGGGAAAACATTTTATTTTCAGCAGGTCTGTGACTCGAAACATACAGCCTATATAGTCCGTTACTGGTTGTTATACCATACTCCCCACAGGTTAGAAACTCCTCCACAATCGCCTCACTTAAATCTTATCGAACATGTATGGGCGAAACCAGAAAAAAAGTGCGAAAACATGATATAACGTCGAAAGAACACTTGAAAGAAATATTAAAAAGAGAATGGTGTAATATAGAACCTACCTTCGTTAAAAGTTTGGTGTTGTGAATGCCCAATAGATTACGTGAAGTGATTCTCCGGGGGGTTATCATACAAAATATTAATTTATAAAATTCCTGCTAAAATAATTGTAGCAATAATTAAGTGTACGAATACTTTTGTCCCGGCGATTTCTTACAGTCTCGTGAATTTCAAGTCATTTCAAGTTACTACATGATGTTATTGCCTTCGGTTTTGGGTCATTTGTTGCTGTAAGTGTAATGTTTAATATACAAGTACATATGATTAAATATACTTAATAATACAGAAAATATTGTTCTTTTAATTTCTATATTTCAAGTGTACGAATACTTTTGTCCCCCACTGTATATTTTTATAAACATCTCAAAAACTAACCTCGAGTAACGGGTACGTATATAAAGAGAAGATCCTCGGCATATTTATATGAACATGTGTAACGATTCTGGAGCTATGCACAGAAATTTTACAGCGCTCGTGAGGTAAGGAGCGGTATTTACCTACTGAACGACTCGTTTTGTAATAACTAATCTAAAGAATGTGGGATTCGTGTGGTGTGCGGTTAAGGAGTGAAATCTACAGGTCAATACCTTTCAACAAGTAGGTTTATTCAATAAAATAATGATGAGAATGATTAACAAATAACAATTATAACAAAATATGAAAAGTATATGCAATATAAAATAATATAATGAACAGTTAAATCAAAAGAACTAAATAAACTTTGATTGTATACTAGTAGAAACTCAATAAATTAAATAATACGCGATTCGCAAGTATATGAAGTATTTAACAGAACGCAATTTCTAATTAATTATTTCGAAGTTCTATATTTTAATTTACAGTCAAGGCTAACTCGACTACGCTTTTACAATCTTACTAAGACTCAAATTCTAAGAGTCAATGATTTGTACTCTTTCCAAAGATTAACGCAGTTATAAAATCTAACAAATTAATACGTTTCTAGCTCTACGATGAATCCTACCAAAGTCTGATTCTTTTTCGAGGCTAACTACCCTTTTGCAAAATTAACAATATTAAAATCTAGTGTTACGCGGAATCCTACCTAAGTGTGATACTCTTTTAAGCTTGTCTAGATTCGCTTTTGCAATATTTTCGATATTAATGCTTTGAATCGATCTTCTAACGCGGTGTAGTCGACTACGTGAAATTCGCTACGCAAGATTTGATAATGACAGAACAATATTCTTTAATTAATTCAAAATCCTAAGATTGAATCGATTCAAGACTCTAAAGTTTGTGAGAAAAATATATGTTTCGTCGGAACAGTTACTCTTTTTGATTTTGGCTCGACAACTAATTAGCTCGACTTCGAAAATTGTTCTGCAGCCTAGGCCGGTTTCGCTCGGCCTTTTATACTCGAATTCCCCACCCATTCAGGGGTTATGACGTATGTAATTTCGCATATAATTGTTAATTAGACGTTAATTAATAAAGCAAATGATTTTCTAACATTGCCAATAGTGTTTTCTGAAGAATAGTTAATGTTTTTAATACGAAAATAATTAATTAATAGTATATTAGCGGAAAACATATTTTCTGTCTTTTTCTACAATTTACGCACGTACGCCAGTAAGGACCTGAACTATATGTCGAAGCATACGATACTTCGGAATATTCCATAGATCACGATTACAATTTATTATTTTGACTGAGTTAATAAATTAATATCTGACTTTGAGTATCGGGAATCAAACTTAACATGACATTTGCAAATATTATACATTGATGGATTTAATTAATTAATGATTCTAATGACCAATAATTCTTATTAATTGAAATTATATATTCTATCTCTTTCTAGAGATCGCGAGCCAATTCCTGGAAATCCCGTCTATTGTTGTGTCACGTATGCACGTAGCATTTCGGAATCTTCCGTACGAAATATTTACAATACATTATTTACAATGCACTATTTACAGTGCATTATCTATCCAAATAGAATAATATGCATATTTGGTTGTCAATGATTCGGTTTAGCATGTGATTGAATTAGTTTTCCTACATTCTAATTTGACAAATAATTATTTAATAACTTTCATATTTAATAGCATTGTTAATGGAAAAATATATATTCTATCCTTTTTCAATATAGCGTATTCTTTCTACGCGTCCTGATCTAGAATCGCAACGCGTGGAATATTCCATACAAAATTCTTATAATACATTATTTATTTAAACAAACGAAATAATAAATGAATCTGATAATTAATAATTGAACTTAACATTTAACTAAGCAGCTCATACGTTTGTTGGACCTAATAATTATTTAATAACATAATATCTGTAAGTAGAGAAATATATATATGTTACCGACAGTTCATCTAAATTTGATGGTAATTGACATGTCTAATGTCGCAGTCGGTAATAGAAAAATACAGTCGATAATCGAAATTGAAATATCTTTAAGGAAATGAAATATCTTAGTAGCGAGATAGTTCTAAGGGTGAAAAAAAAACAAAAAATTTCCCCAGGAATGTTACACATGTTTCATGGACAGAATAATTGGAGCTATATTCTTTTTTATGAACATTTACCAAAACTGTTTTTAATTAACCATTGAATATCGTGATAGAGTCAAGTTAAATTTATACTATTTTTATCGGAACTAGATAATAATGCGTAGAAAACTGTTTATTATTTTTTAATGGTAAGATATGTATGTAAAAAGTAAAAAAATTAAACTAAAGTTACTTCTACAATAAAGATCATCCTAAAATAGATCATATACATTACAATTCTAAACCCTGGTAGATAAAAAATAATATTTTGTATTTAAGGATAACAAATATCAATATATAAATAACATTTGATTAACAGCTATTTAATTATAATTGAAAATCTAAAATATTTATATCTCTAAACTAAAATATTAAATAAAATCACTACGTACAACTTGAATGGTACTTTCTCTGTCGCTCAGTTTTCAGCACATATGATATGTTATTTCACTCGTTCTAACGTGCTGAATACAAATAGCATATCCATTTCTGTTGGAAATAACATCAACATGATTTCAATCGTCTTGAAATATATTGATAAGCTAAACAGTCTAAATAACGTTTTCCTATGCACTTAACCTGTGGTGATATTTTGAAAATCTTCAGTTCGATTGATAAAACAAGCGGTAAAAGGCAGCCATGAAAAATTGTCGCCTGACTACTCTCATCCATTTTTCTAAGTATACGTTGAAAAAATAACAAAAACATATATATACTGTATAAATGTTGAAAATATTGATAACTGTGTCAGATGTATACATATGGGCAGGATTTTATTAGACAATTGCAACAGTTTTTCGCGAGTATCTCGAAAACTAAGAGTGTCAGACTGTTACATCTATATGAACAAATTTTTCAAAGCGTTGATTTTTATAACCTTTACTCATCATCGAAATTAAAAATTGGTCTGCGTTTTACAAAGAAAGCAACTTGTTTTTTATTTTCGCGATTGTCTGCATTACTCGCACGTTTCTGCCATTTTCATAAAAAATAAATATCATATTCATATTCAACACATTAATACGAGTAAAATGTTGTACATCATGCGTAAATACCATGATGGTGGATGCAACGGTAAAGTTCAGGTAAACATTGAACTAAAACACGAAATTAAAATACAATGGAACTTCGATTTACTGTTTCTGAAGATATTTATTGAACTGAACAGTAAATGCAAGAAAACAATAGCTGCAAAAACGTACAATTTGAGAGTGAAATTTTGGACTAGATGCATGATCCTGGTTACATTGTATGTGCATTCTCTAACACTTACATTTATCAGTGATATTTAATATAATACTAAACTTTCATACCAGAAATTAAACGTCGAATTAAATTACTAAAAACTGTTATGGAAAAAAATCGTTTACAAAAGCGCTGGATATTCACTGGCTGAATGGTTTGAAAGATTGTTTGTGTCGACATGGCAATACTCTTTACCTGTTTCGTCTGATTGTTATCATATGGCAACTTCAGAAAAGTTATCGAAGTGTCTGTATCGTCGAAATCTCTCCAACACGGAGAAATTCCGTTGTTCAAATTTTTTATTATTAGATGAATGAGGAAGGGGGTATGTGTAAAATAAGTTACGCGGATTTGAGCCGAAAATTCACACGTTTATTGGCTCATTATACACGATTTGGGGAAAAAGCCTTACGGCATAAAAAACCCCACGAAAATAATATGTTTATTTTGATATGTTTATAAGCGGAAATGCGAGCGGTTGAAGACGGTTTGTACATTTGTCGTAATGTGTGTGTGATGGTGGTGTATCGTAGCATTGCGCCGTTATATAATAAGAGTGGTTGCATAGCGCAACTGACTCTGCGGGTCATCGTCAGAACCGCGTTCACGTTACGGATCGTCGTCACGACCGTGTTTCCATAAGATTTGAGCACCGAGGTGCAAATCTCGATTGATTCTCGCCGAGAGAATCAATTTACGATACACAATCCGAGGATCACGAGCGCACAATTGCGGATTATACTTGTTCGATACGACGGTAATTGTGTTACCGTCGAAAATTTATATAGAAAAAAAAATTGAGTTGCGTTCTCTACCACCACACACTGGCCTATTTGAGGAGTGCAGGGTCCCGCTCAAAGAGTGTTATGATTGTACTTGGAATCCACCCTGCACTGGATATTTTACGTAACTCCATGATGCATGGAGTTTGTATGTTATTTCGCTATAGACGGAGGTTGTATTCTCGATCCGACCCGCACAAGATTCCACGACTGACTGTCCAATATACGTTAAAAAACACACGTTAGAGAACCCCCGCCCGAGAGGGGCGATGGTTTACAAAATTCCAAATCTTGTCCATCGTGAGAGCAAGGAAAACCGTTAGGTTATTTACGACTTGCAGAGGTTTATTTTCAAACCGATCCGAGTGCAACTAATAGACAAAAGACTCTGCATTGACTCGAAGGTCGAGGCAGAAAACTATTCACGGTGGTCTACGCGCCGAACCACTTGAATCATAAAATCCCTTCGGTCGCGACGAAAGTAGGTAAATGTCCGCGGCCGAACAGTGTCGACAAAAAACAGTTCTTTTATACAAAAACAAACTTTCTCGACTCTCGTTATCCTTGGCATTGTATGTGCTGTGATGCCCGGTTTGGAAACAGTTTCTGAAACTGAGTTCAGTGGATTGGGTATCACTTAAAAGAAATACAGTTAAGGACCGACGTTCGTAGAAAAATATAACTTTATTACAAAATGTGACAATACGATTATAACGATTAATGTGCTCGGAAAATCTTAGACTGCTGTAGGACGGAAAAGTAGGGCTATTTATGAATTTTGAGAACTTAATTTGAATGGTGGTTGTGGAGGTGGAAAAGAAAAGAGCATTTCGGGAAGTGCACTATAGACTACAACTATGACGGCGGAAAGAAAAGGGAGTTGAAAGGTGAACTGTGAGTAATGTTGGAAGTTGATGACAGATGAGGATAAACATTTAGTTAGGTCAAGAGTGCTAAAATTATACAGAGTGTATAATAGTGTACGATCACTTCGATGTTCAACTGTTCACACTACTATTCTCTACCTTATTTATATTTATTCTATGCGATTTTAATTGTAATGTAGAAATTAATAGTTAATAATACTTTTCATCTTATTTAACCTTTCCAAATTATAATTCAGGCCCTTCTCACATATAATACATGTGGAAACAATCGCGCTACTGCATTAGAATCTAGTAGTAGTCTAGTAATACTGTTTTCGTCCTTTTATTCTACTTTATTTATAAGTAACCACATTAAAAATCTACATAATGGAACATAGTAACCAATATTATGATACTAGTTAACTTACATAAACACTTGGTTATATGATTTTGCGTGGTAATTAAATTGCATTAGTAAGTACTAGACGCAGCAAAATTTACTACCTTAACCCGGTGCAGTTTCTGCGAAGAAACTTTCTTCGTATGCCCACTTCACACGCAGACTTAACCGCGAATGAATTATTGAAATATTGGATAGTGAAATACACTAGTATAAAGTGTAACACTCAGAATATATAATGAAAAACCACAAATAAGTTTAAAGTATATTTTTTACAAATGTGTCGGACGGCAACTTAGAATGATAAATAGATGTTATTTGTGTGCTAGTATGTTTGAATCTCTGGTCTCTCGCGAAACATTTCTTCCGATGTAAATTTTTTTTGTAGTGGGGTTTTGTCTAACGACGCTTCGGATTGGTTAGTTAGAATTTTATAAAGTTTTTGGAGATGGAACCTACTCCGTGGGGACTACCGTTAGACCCAGGTAAGGACTCTGGAAGTTCAACTGCTCGAGAGCAGTAATAATTGTAAATACTTGGGTTTTTCCCAAATGTGTAAAACTCGTGACCTTTTTTATGGCCATTTCATATTACGGGTAATAACATCATTTAGCTTGACTATTGTTTAAAAATTTTGCTTTTACTGCCTTGGGACATGTTTTCCTTGAAATATGATTTTAAATTGCTCTAACTGAATATTAAATGTTTTCTAAATACTTTTAAAGGTCGCAAGTCACCAAACGGACTGTGAAGTTTTGTTTTTTCTTTTGTTACGCAGTAACAATTGGCGTAAGCCTCCTATACAATAAATACATATTATAGTTATTCATTTTTTCTTAAATATTTTTGAAAATTCGATTTATTTACGATACTAAGTTATAGGATTGTTTAAAATTTTTAATCATGAAATTAATTAAAAATTTTTTAATTTTTAATTCAGTTAAAATAATAATTATTTTTAACTGAAAATTGAAAGATATATGAGGTGTGCAATTTTACCCAATATTCACTGTAAGTTTTTAAATGTGTGAAAGTTTAGTTATCTTAAAATAGGTAAAATAAAAAAAAAATAAAAAAAAAATCATGAAAAAGGTAAGAAAAGTCAATGTTGACGATTCGGAAAAGTAACATTTAATACAGATAACTAATACCAGATTGATTTGGAAGGACAAATCTATTTTAATGTTTTATTTTAACTTTATTTTAACTTTTTACATCTTTTGCGTATTGCAATGCAATATTAAAATTAAATAAAAAGGCAAAATTACAGTGAATAAATAGTACTGAATTAACATAATTGACTAATTTAATACAAAATTAGTTGATAAGTCAACTCTTTACTAAAAAAAAGTATGTTCTTATTGATATAACTGATCTTTATCAGAAAATAGTTTCTAAGATTCTTCCTCATGAACAATATTCCTTGTTCATAGTATAATATTAATGTAGTTGTTTATTTATTATTACAAAAATTGTACATTTAGAAGATCAAAATAAAAGAGAAACGACATTATTTCTTTTTATGTTAAAAGTATTGGTCTGGTGACTCACAAACTAATATTTAAACTATAATTTCATATGATTGAATGTTTGACATTCTTCTTCTGATTATGAGCATTTCTGTTCGCTTAACAATAAATTTTAAATAGAATATTCACAATAAATTAAAATTAAAAATATTGTAAACTTTTATTAACATTGTCATTTTCGCGTTCTTGAAGTATTAATAATTATGACCGTATCAACATACTATTTGTGATGACTGTTCTACGGTTATACATGTAGCCAATAGCATCCATATTTCTTTTACGACTCCTTGTATGTAATGAGAACTATATGTCCTTACTTATGTATTCTTTCATTTTCTGTACACGCTAATATAACAGCTTATGGTGTAACAAAAGATTCATTATTTGTTAACACCACTTCATCAAATAAAATTGATAATGAAAAAACTATATGTCTTCTTGTTTACTGAACAAATAAGATTTCTACATTGCGTGTATGCTCAATTTTATGAATAATTATATGATATTTGTTAAAATCTCCGACAATACCTTCTGCAGTGTGTACAAGTTTTGAAAAATAATCTTAATTCGACTTGACGTGAAACTACGAAGCAACGTACACCTAGAAGACTATTAATTAATTGTTTCGATGAACGATGATGATCTTCTTCTCCATTTGTTATTTCAATAGAAATCTGTCGGCATGAAAACACTTGGGTGCTTTCAGGCGATTTTGATTTTTCCCGCGGCAAAACTTCGATGTTCTTTTAGCCAAGTTTTAAGCGGGGTGAAAAGAGGGGTTATTCGCCGATGGTTGAGAGCTGAGGAGAGAGTTGAAAGGGCCAGCAAAATATTCCGTCGTAAAGAGATGACTAGAGGAATGGTAGGAAGGAGGATCAGAATTTCCATGCTCCCTTTTCTTCGTCCATCTTTTCTTTCTTCCTTCGTTCTCGCAGTTATTCTTCCTTTTCATTATTTTCTTTCTTTTCCTCTCCATTACCATTTGTTCTTGGCTCTCCTTTTTCGACTGTTTCTTTGTTACGTCCCTCCTTCTCCATTCTTTGTGTCGACTCATCTTTTGTCGACATGATTGTCCTTTTTCATCCTGACCAATGCATTTTAAAAGCCGGCTGTGAAGCTTTTGAGGCGTGGAGAAAGGGCGCCGTAAAAAATGTTATTAAAATGTGTTTAGAGTTTCCATGGGGGAAAGACGTTATGAATATTAAGTGGATTCTTTCACCGACTCGCACGTCGCTTATATACATTATATACATATATATGTATACATATGCTCGTAAACAACAAACACCATATTTGGTATCGAAAAGAGCTGATATCACAGAGAAACTACAAACTCTGCATAGCATATTATGCCAGCAATTTTTCTTCTTATTCGTTCAATTCGTTTTTAACATTCGGTCACAAATTGTTCCCTGATACTACTCTTAAATCGTTTAATGCAGTATACATCGTTGTTAGCATCACTTGCCAAAAATGGGAACAATTCTTAGTATGATTTTTAACGAACGGTGAAATAGAATTTATATTCATTTATTCGCCCTTTATTTTCTAACATGTTCTTTTTGCAGTCTTAATTATTTTATTTTGTTACATAACTTTGTCAAATTATTTTATTCAACGGAATATATATGTAAGTGAAAATCAGAAATATTTTATCCATATTTTTGTTTACATCATAATGACCACGGAAGATATGCAGAGTATTTCTCAATGATTATTGCACAAATTAAATGGAACACAATTTCTATATATTCCACGGTAGGTGGTTAAATATACGTAAATTATAAATATTTAAGAATTATAAATAATATGCATGAGAATAGTTATGAACGCACATTAATCAGCGAACAAGAGAAGTATATAACCTTCGGAACATTGTTTTGATCCAAACCTTGCACGGTTACAGAAAGCCGACCATATAAATTAAGTAACGAAAATTGACATGGTCTCTAATAACCTACAAGGTGGATGTGACCGTAAACGCTCAAGAAAAAAAAAGTAAAGGGTCACTTCAATGGAGATAAGAAAATTTATATGTATATCGTTTAGAAATTTGTGTACATATTCATGTTCCAGTTGTCCCGTCTGAAGAAGGTCACTGGTATATCTGTCTTGTTCATTGCTGATGAAAATGCTTTACTGAACAAAATTACACTATTTCAAAAAAATACATGTAGCAGTTAAAACAGCATTTCGGCAAAGTTATTTCATTTATACAGACTTACAGCGTTTTACGTATTCTGTTAACTGAGACTTATATGTTTTCTATTATAAAGATATAGACCAAATCTCTGGGACATTTTGCGTGAGATAGTATTAGGTTACAATGTAAAAAAAGTAGCAGTTCACGTATAATTATTTATTTTCATAATTTATAAATGAGCACATAATTTTGTATGTACAATGTGAGCAGAGTATCCTACATAAATATATCACCTGGAATATTTTGCTCATTTTTTATAGCACTAAACAATATTTTAGACACAAATTGTATACTTCTTAAAAGGATACAATTTGTGTATGTGCGATGCAGCGTCAGCAGTATTAGTGACGATTAAACAACGCGTAGAACTAAGTAACTAAGTGGACTGTATCTACAGAAATTGTATGTGACTTCGGGTGACTAGATTTTATTTGCAATGGTAACCGTTTGATTCTTGAATCGAGAGTGTCTCTTCGAAGACAAGTTACATTTTATGAAAGCTCGGAGTGGGCGTACAATTTTTGTATATAGGAAAGGGAAAACACTTTTCTAATTTCCTATTGGCTAGCTAAGATAAAGTGGAGATGGTAAAAAATCCGTGACGTATGAAGTGTTTTGGGTTTTTCCAAATTGACCGTAGCGAGTAATAAACCTAAGGAGTACCTCGACATGAATGGAATCTGCAAACAAAAGACTCTACGGCTAAGGCTAAGGGTTCTGACACCAGATGTGACCTACAATAAATCAAGAAAAAACTTGCTAGAATGTAATGACTCCTTGGGTCCTATTTCTGCTACGACTAAACAACTATAGATTGTAAATGGCAAAAATTTCTAAAGAACCGAAAAATACGTTAAGCTATTGTATTGCCAGAAATTTGACTGAGGTCTAATCCTCTTACTAGAAAATGTATTTTAAAACCTAACAATTTGATATGACATATTAGTTTCTTTGTAGGTCAACGCGCAGAGGATATATAAAAGTTACCAATATTTTCACAAATAGAAGCATATACTTTATAATATATCATTTAATATTGCTGGATATTTCTTACAAAAAGGTACTAATTTATTCATATTGAAGAACAATTAGATTAGGAGACATTTACACTTAATAATTGTTTCTGATAATTATTACCAACTAAATCACACGAAACCGCAATTCAAAACATTACTTTATTATGTTGTATTTATTTGAGGGACTCTATAATATATGCTGAGAAAACGTAGAATAAATATGTTAGCGTCAACGTATTTTTAAGGGTTTTCGACGGCAATTAGCCGACGCTATTTTGGTCTGAAAGGCTGTTTATGTGTGGCCAAGTGAGGCGACAGACGATGGCTATTGACTTGGAGTAACATAGCCATCGACTGTCGCAGGATTGCTTGTTTGTCAGTTTGTGAGACTGTGGAAAAGGCAGGCAGTTTGTTCTTGCATTGCCTAAATGAATAGGAACGTTGTTCCTTAACCCTTTCGCTACTACGGGTGACTATAGTCACCCGCCACGGAACGCCGCCTATACATGACGAGTAACTATAGTCACCCGCCACAAAACGCCACCTATATTATGTTATAATTATAGTTATTATTTTGTCGTGTAATGTAAAAATATTGTATCGTTGAATTAAAAATATGTTCATTGAAAAATTATGAAGAGAAATTATTTGACTTTTAAAAGTAATGTTACAAAATTGTTTTTGAGACAAAAGTCTTGGCCTCGAATGCTGAAAACTGCGCGTCCTTAATGAATGCGCTTTCGGCACGGTGCTCCGTACCACGCAAGGCACTCCGCGGCCAGGACCGCCGCGCCGTAGCGAAAGGGTTAAGGATCTGGCCACGGAGTGGGGAAGGCGAGGATGCCTCTGGTAAGAGGACTGAGTTGAACCTCTCGGCACTTACCCCAGAACCTGAAAAGGACACTGATCTCCGAGTTTATTTTTACCTTTTTGAAAATTATTTCTAACAAATAAGTTTGTCTTCGCTTTTAAATTATTTTATTTAGATTCATCATTTACTTTAAATATAAATGCAGCAGTAAAAGTATTAAGTTATTGCAACGTTGAATAGTTGTAACATATATATTTGTAATGAAATTCTAAATATATTTTAATATGATAAATGTTGTGACTGGTATCACGCTCGAAAGACCAGTAAAAATGTGCCGCGCGTCAATTTAATGAGAACGCAGCTAGTTTACTTGTGCATGAGTGACACTCCTCCGATAAAATGAATCGACAACTGATTCAAGAGGTATATATTGAAGTTTATTGTAAAGGACGAGTATTTGATTTGTAGTAGTTTAAAAATCACACCACGTAGTTACGGACGTTTAAAAAGATTGAACTTTACTTGATAAGAGCCGACAAGAGAATGTCGTTCGTAGGTTTTTGTTTCTTAAAGTAACCGTTATAAACACGGCGGCAAGCCGTGTCAACGATAGTCTTTTGTCTTAATGAAAACACGTTGCGACCCAACATGCCGCCCCCCTTGAACGGCCACGTTCAACAAAAAATAAAATTACCTTTCAGTATACACTGAGTTGATATAAAAATATAAGTGTATGCAAAATCTTATACCTAACTCTACGTACATTGTAATAAACATACATTTGATTTCAAGTTCAAATCTAGAAATATAAAAGAACAAATATTTACATGAGTTTCGTTTATTTCTAATGTAATGCAAGAAAGGAAATAACTGTTCCAGCGTGACAAACATATATAATGAGACAAAAAGAATAATATCAGTATAATTATAATACTTATAAAAACAGTTTAAAAGTTAGGTTCAGGTATAGCTTAATTAGTAAAATTGCAAACAAAAAAAGATATTGACACAAAGAAAAAAAAAGAAAAGTTTTTAGTTCATAACGGGCAAAAGACACAAACGTGTGGTACTTCGTTTATAAGTACCACCTGCAGTCTTGACAGTGACAACTCTGACAATTCCATCGTCACCTGGATGTACATGCATGATCCGTCCCAATGTCTATTTCATTGATGGTACATTGTCTTCCTTGGTGATTACAAGACCTCTAACTTTTGGTTGTTTCCCGTGCGACCTCCATTTACTGCGTGTGTTCAGATGATTAATATATTCTTTGTGCCAGCGAGTCCAAAAATGTTGTTTGACCTTTTGTATATGTTGCCAAACAAACAATCTGTTGCTAGGGACTTGCTGAAAATCAATCTCTGACACGCTCATTAGTGAATCGCCTATTAAAAGATGTGCAGGAGTAAGGGCGATGGTGTCATTGGGGTCAGAGGAAATCGGAGTTAAAGGACGTGAATTTAATATCTCTTCAATTTCAATGATATACGTATTTAATTGTTCATACGCAAACAATTGATTGCCGACTATTGGAATCAAATGATGTTTAAAAGACTTGACTAACGCCTCCCATAGACCTCCAAAGTGTGGAGATCGTGGAGGGAGAAAATGACAGGAAATGCCATCAGATTCTAAATGACTCATGATTCTTTCATTATCACTTGTTGAACTTAAAAATTTCGTGTAATTCATTTTTTGCGCCGGCGAAATTGGTTGCATTGTCAGAATAAATATGCCGAGATTTACCTCGACGTGCAAAAAATCGTTTCAAACTCGTATGACTCGGTTTTCTGGCAAATTACACATAATATAACTTATACCTGCAGGACGCACTCGGACGCAGGTAACACATTTTCGGATAGATTCCGCGTAGTATTTTTACAATCGATAGGCCAATATTTTTGTCGAATCGCATTTAATGTAGATTGTACACCGCCGTTAAATGTTTTAATATGATAATCTTGTACAATCAATTTTGTAACATAATGAGCACGGGGTAAAAGAATAGGATGTTTTTGGCTAAAATCTAAATTTGTATGTTTTAATCTGCCACTCTTAAGAGACTGGTAGAGTCGATAAATGGATTTAAACATATAACCCGGCTCTTCTTGTTGAGAGGTTTACCTGACTTTAAACTATCTTTTTCCTAGTTGAAATGTTGAATTTGAATACAACTAATGATACGGTTGTGTGCATTATTCAAGTTGGTTGTAGTTAAAAAATTTCTTTGATGACACCGCTTTGAAATGATTTCGTAAAATCGTATACAATATGCTATGACTCGTGTTAGTTTGTTCCAAGGTGAAAAACATTCAAATATGCTATCGTCGCATGTACATAGTTTTGAGAACAACGACTTTGCGTAATTTCGGAGTATCAATAGAATGATGTTCTACGAGAGGCCATGTATCTTCTGTTTGATAGAGCCATGCCGATCCGTTTAGCCATAATTGATTTTGCAAAAATTCGGAAGGCATTTAACCTCATGATATGGCATCGGCCGGGTTCTCCAAGAAATTTACATGAAACCACTACTGAGGTTGTTAAGACTGAATAATAGCTACACGATTAGCAACAAATGTTTTCAGCAAATGAGGTGAAGTATTTATCCAACATAACGCTATTGTTGAATCGGTCCAGTCTGAATTTTGTAAAATTGAGTCGTACTGACTCCGTAACCTTCTGGTACAATTTGGATAATAATACAGCTGCGCACAGCTCTAATCGTGGAATTGACACAGATTTTACGGGTGCGACCCGCGATTTGGAACTCTAACAAATGAGTTTGAATTTCTCCACACGAGTTACAAGAGCGAACATAAATACATGCGCCATATGCCCTTTCACTGGCATCACAAAAACCGTGAAATTAAATATCTTGTGCATGATGAGAATTGATATTTCGAGGCACTTTAAATTGTGTCAGTAGAGGCAATTGATTTTGAAATTCACTCCATGTGAGAAAAATAGCCTGCAGTACTGACTCGTCCCACGTTATACGAGCCTTGCAAAGATCTTGCATAATAATTTTCGCCCTTGAAATGACGGGACTCAATAAACCTAAAGGGTCGAACAATTCAGCGATTTTAGATAAAATGAATCTTTTAGTAACGCGGGATTGCGTATTATTTGTATTTACACTATACGTGATTGTATCATTAAACGAATTCCGATAAATTCCCAACGCTTTCAGCACTGTATCTGGATCTAACGCATGTGATTTCTCTTGATTTGATAAGTCCTCTAATGATTTAGGATGATTTGAAGACCACTGACGTAAATGAAAATTGCCTAAACCCGTAAGATTAATTAATTGCTCACGAAGTTGAATTGTTTCGTCAAATGTTTGTGCTCCCGTAAGAAGGTCGTCTACATAAAAGTCGTTTAAAAGCGCTTCTAAGGCTAATGGAAATTGTTTACCAGTGTGTAGTCTATACAGGGTGTCCCGCAATAGGTGTTACTCCCTGAAAGGGGTGGTAGAAGACGTCATTCTGAACAAGATTATCCTTTGCAAAAATGGGGTTTGAAGCTTCGTTTTCGAATTATTAAGGAAAAACACGGTCAAATCAGAGCGCAGGGATTACGCGGGTCGAAAAGCGGGACGTGGCAGATGGCGAGACGGAACGTTACAATTCATTTGAAAATATTAGTAGATACTATAAAATATTTATGAGAAATACTTGAGAAATTTAAGTGACGAACTTGAAACTGTTGAAGAACATTTTGCAACCTGATAATTGAAACGTGAATTTAAGTTTCTTCTTAAGTTCTATACGAATATCCCTGAAACTAAAGCTGAACGATAGTTATGGAGATAGAGAAAAGTTACTCAAAATAATGTCCTTCATAATATGCATATTTCAAAGTTACAAGAATCGTTGAAGTAAACTTCTGTGTAAATAACAGAATTTAATTAAATTCTAAGTCACTCTTTCTGATTGTATAAATGGTCTTTGGAACATTTCATCCAATACAAAAACAAAATATTTACGTTTAATAAATAAAAGCAAAGTTAATACAAAGAGTACAGAAAAAATAAACTGACTTTTATTATTTTATTATTAATATTAAAAAATATTATCGTATACTAAGTAGTTTGGGTAAAAAGTAATCACACACCTTTTAAAATAGCATAATTTCTATAAAATTAAGGACCTTGGTACACAAATTAGTCAGTACGATTTTTTCAAGAAATTTATCCTTTTATGCGTGTATTGTCGAAATCTTTTCAACATGGAAAAATTTCGTGTTTCAAATTATTGTTTGAATATGATTGAGGAGGAGAGTGAATAAAATATAAATTATATTATAGAAAATTGAACCTGAAAGATAATAATTTATTGGCTCGTATGACCCGACTTAGGGGAAGAAGCCTTGCGGCATAAAAAAAATCGTTAATATGCATGTTTATTCGTGATTGACCGTTGAAAGGATAAGCGGTTTACGTTCATATTGTATGTTTTGATTGATTGTTGTGAGATCCGAACACCGAAGTGTGATATTTATTGACTCTAATGAATAGAGTCAATCTATTCGAGGAGTGCAGTGTATCACTCGAATAGTGTTGTGCGTGGCGTGTTAGAAGCACTGTCTCCTTAATAATTCTACGTGATTTAGAAATCACGGTGACGCGGCAGCTAGCTTGCGAATGTGTTATGATCCGGATTATAAGCCGCACTGCACTAAACTAATCACGAAACTGTACTATGTACAATACTTTTCAAGTCCCGATCCGACCCGCACCCGATTCACAATTGACTGACTATTCGATATGTAAAGATCGTCCGCGAACCTATTCGTATCAGGGGACGACTGTGAGAAAGTAAGTAAAAGACTGTGACAAAAAATATACAATATATTCGTTAAACGATTTGTAGCTAGCACGTGCTTATGGGACCGATCCGCACGAGACTTGACAGATATAAGGTCCTTCGTTAACCTGTATTTCAAGGTATAGGGCTATTCATGGTGGTCTACGCGTCGAACCACTTGAACCCGCAATATTTCTTTAGACGTGACAAAAGTCTACGTTCGTGTCCAAACAATGCGGACATAATATTAACATTTATCACCATTAGCTGCACAAACTAGATAAGCCTCTTTAACGATCAGCTTGAGAATGCCAAAAATTCTTCATATTAAATTAATTATATCAGGTGGGAGATGACAGATAGAGTCCATTAGAAAAAGAAAAGAATTTATACACCGAAAGGAAGGATACATTTGGTTATAAAAAACGCCACGAAAATTTGCGGTGGTGAAAATGAACCGGATCATGTTTGAAAATTGTTTAAAACACATCAAAAATGTTTTTAAAAAAGGCGTTACAAATGCGCAAAAAAAAACTATCACATTTATATCGACCCACACTAATATCTTCATTACAGTTGGTAAATTATATACTGAAAATAATTTTCTTCTAACACAATCACGTAAGGGAGATATGAAGGTCAACTTCATTTTTTTAACTGAAATTATCTACTTTTCAATGCATCATTTGATGCAGTTCGTCATTCTCTATACAAAAGTATTAAAAGTATGGTGAAAAACCATTAGCTTAGAAAATACTTTTATTTTAGTCTTGCAAAATACTTTCCTAGTTGAGAAGTATGTTTGATACAGAAGAACGTCGATTACTCGAATTTCAATTGTGTTAGAAACATTTATTCGTTTAGTTCTGAAAAGCTGCGATTATGCGAACATTCGATTATCTGAACATTAGTTGTTTCTGTAACTATTCCAGAATAAAAACCGGAAGAATCTACATCTCAGCCAAGAAGGAAATCTCTATTGTAACAATAAATTCGCGTGATAAGCAATACTTAGGGGCAGATCAAGTGTCACGCACATTTACGTTAAATTAGATCTCCGATCGATGACGCGCGCGTTAGCTAGAAAAGGACGGCGAATGTACATCGAAATAAAATGATTATAAATTATCATTTAAATATTAAAATTACAAGATACTAGTTTATTATAAATCAAAATGTATCTTTAGTTATCAATTTACGTATTTTTCTTGATTAGTTGATGACTTATTAAGGAACTTAAAATATCTCCTAATTTGCGAACATTAAAATTATTAAAACTATCATTTAATGAGTTCAATTATGAAGAACTAATTAATATTAAATCTAATTGTAAGTATATTTTTATGACCAAATTAATATTTCCGTTATTATGTAATATATAATAATATATAATGGATTTTTTACACGCCTAAGCGTGCAGGAGGTGTGCAGAACAGGGCCTAGGTGTGCAGAACAATTTTCAAAGTAGTGCGAGTCAAACCTCTTAGGAGAAGTATAGAAGGACAATTTGGAACCGTTTTTCCCGGTAAAAGCGAAAAAGATTCTTGGATCTTGACTGGACAGCGTATATAAGCCATTTGGATACTCAATCGTTGGATGGTTCTAATAGATAGTGAACAGCAGGCTCCCCATTCAAGAGATCTTGTCTCTGGAACTCCAATCGGAGAGTGCTATGCTCAGCCCCAAGAAAGCCCAAGACGTCAAAACCAGAGCTCTACAGCTACTCGATTGAAATTATTATCTTTTGTCGGATTACTAACTCACCGTCAGATTGTTGAAGTTCGCTCTGAGTTCTTTTGTAGCTACCTTTAAGCGGAGCTTCCCATTTTGAACGGCTTGATCTCTGAAGCCCGTTGGTTTGAGTAGTGATTCAGTAATCACGATTAATAATTGGAGTCACTCTTAATTTGCATCCTTGTTGCGAATATGTTTGTTCATCTAATTCTTGTATCGTTGGGTCATTCTAGTAGTTAGCGAACAGCAGACTCCCCAATTGAACGATCTAGTTTTGGGTGGCAATCTACGCTCCAAAAAAAAGGGCAATTGAACTCGTAATTGTAGGGTCAAGTAGAAGAGTAACTGTTCTGAGTCCAACTAATTTGTTGATTTAATTTCACATTAATTTTTAAGTCCTGTATTAATAATTTTCTTCAATATACGCCCATTGTTCTGTCAAAAGTTAGGACTTTGTTAAATTTTGTAAAACAGCGTTTCTTGCGTAGTGTCATAGTAGTCGACTACAAGAAGCATTTAGATAATTGATTAAAATCCCGAACCTTAGTGATTTTGTAAAACACAGCTGATTCAGTTTAGAAACAGAATTGAAAACCGCGTAACATTTTATAGTTAGACACCAAAATAGTTAACTAGCGCATTGCGTTCCTGATTCTCAAAATTACTCGTCAATTAGATTTATTTAAAACTCGCAGATGACATATTATTAATTGATTGAGTTATTAATTTCTCTGATTACTACGCGATGAATGTCTATTTTGTTCTTTTCCTAAAGTCATTCAATACATAAAATTATATCAAATATATATACTTGTAAATATTATAATTTACTTATGAGCATTTAAGATTACCGCGCCTTTATATCTACGAAGTTAACGCTTTACTTTTCTTTTCACTTCGCGCCTAATAAACTGTCCTTGTATTATGGCTGGTATCCTTGCTTATTTTAATCACGAATCCTGCACTTTCACTGCTTAAAAATTACAGTAAGCTCAACAGGTTATGGACCCAGTGCTATAATTCGAGGAAACAATCAGTGATATATATATAAAATTTGCACGCAAATACATCCGCGTATAGACATCGGATAACTTAATCGGACCACGTGTTCGAATTACGGGCAACGCAACATTTAACCTTACAGGTCGCAGCCACGTGCAAATCGAATTTTCTCATAAGGTAACTAAATCGTGTATTTAATACAAATATGTCGTCGGGTTTATCTGTACACATAGATAAATTAAGCAAGGATAACTATGATACTTGGAAGCTTCAAATGGAAGCAATTTTAATGAAGAACGATGGATGGGGGTACGCGAATGGCGCCATCAACACACCGACAACACCTGCCGATATACCAATTTGGGAAAAGCAGGATTCAAAGGCCCGAGCAGACATTATTTTGGGTATAAGTTCTTCAGAACTATGCAACATAAAATCGTGTAAAACAGCGCATCAGGCGTGAACGAGGCTAGAAGAAGTCTGCGAGTCAAAAGGACCGGCACGTAAGGCAACACCATTAAAATTGTTACTGCGTAACAAAAGAAAAAACAAAAATTCACAGTCCGCTTGGTCACCCGTGACCCTTAAAAGTATTTAGAAAACATTTAATATTCAGTTAGAGCAATTTAAAATCATATTTCAAGGAAAACATGTCCCAAGGCAGTAAAAGCAAAATTTTTAAACAATAGTCAAGCTAAATGATGTTATTACCCGTAATATGAAATGGCCATAAAAAAGGTCACGAGCTTTACACATTTGGGAAAAACCCAAGTATTTACAATTATTACCGCCCTCGACCAGTTGAACCTCCAGACACTTTACCTGGGTCTAACGGTAGTCCCCACGGAGTAGGTTCCATCTCCAAAAACTTTATAAAATTCTAACTAACCAATCCGAAGCGTCGTTAGACAAAATCCCACTACAAAATAAATTTTACATAGGAAGAAATGTTTTGCGAGAGACCAGAGATTCAAATATACTAGCACACAAATATCATCTACTTATCATTCTAAGTTGCCGTCCGACACATTTGTAAAAAATATACTTAAAACTTATTTCTGGTTTTTCATTAAATATCCTAAGTGTTATATTTAATTCCAGTGTATTTCACTATCCAATCTTTCAATAATTCATTCGCCGTTAAGTCTGCGTGCGAAGTGGGCATACGAAGAAAGTTTCTTTCACTATTTTAAATCGATCATTTTGCCCACGCGGTAACAAAAATCATTGATATTTTCAAAGATGAACGAAGGCGACAGTATGTCGGTACATCTAAACAATGTTTCAACTACAGTAGATAAACTAAGGGAGATGGATATCGAAGTCGCTGACGATCTTCTAAGCATATTAATGTTATATAGCATTCCAAAGACATATGAAAACTTTAGGTGCGCGATCGAGGCTCGCGATACGTTGCCGAAGCCCGAAGCGTTAAAAATAAAACTGCTTGAAGAAGAAACCGCCCGGAAGGATAACTAAGGATGCCGAGATACGGCCGGTGCTCTCTATGTTAATCATGGCAAGAGTCGACAAAATAAAGGCAAAGATAATCGTTTTATCGAAAATAAACAAAATACAAAAGTTAATCGTACGGAAACTGCAAATAAAAATTACGTTAAGTATAATAAATGTGCGTTCTGTAACAAATTAGGTCACAAGACTGCCCAGTGTTGGCACAAAATTAAGCACAACAAACGTGTCCAGTCGACGGCAAACATTCAAGAGGAATTCGTGGCTTTGTTAGGTACAGAGAAAACGCCGAGCACAGACAAGTACAAAAAGGATCGCGGCATTGCACGCTCATTTCACGAGACAGCGATACTGCAACTGTCGTGGTAGTTTTTAATGCTAAAGCCATTCCGGAGTCGTCCTGGTGCATCGACAGCGGAGCGACTTCTCATATGTGCAACTAGATAAGTAAGTTTGATAACATTAAAAAAACGTCAAGTTGGTAACTAATATATAAAGTTGGCAACGGAAAAAGTCACACCAGTCATCGCAAAAGGTGCAGTAACCTTAACTGTTGATTCCGATACGTGCGGAACTGAAACAGTACACTTAAACAATACGCTTTGCGTTCCTGGGTTGCAGACTAACTTACTCTCAGTTACAAAAGTCGTTGATAATGGAAATCGCGTCCTTTTTAGTAAACATAAGGCGTCGATTATTAATGAAACTAATGAAATTTCTATAGAGGCCAAAAGGAAAGGAGATCTGTTCTTCATTGAGCCAACCGAGGACACGATTTGTGCAGCAAGCGAAATACAGAACGACTCATTGAAATGGCACTTTCGCTATGGCCACTTAAACAATGCAGATTTAAGAAAACTAGCAACTAAACAATTAGTACGTGGTCTCCCACAAACAATATCCGTAGAAATGAGCAATTGCGAAATTTGCATCAAAGCCAAACAAAGGGCAGTACCTGTACTAAAAATGTTGAGACGTCGAGACTCAAAACTCGTATCTGAGTCACGTGATTCATGGAAAAGGATAGGCGTTGATAAATAAAATAAAACAACAATATTTGGGGTTAAATCCCGAGGAAAAAGACCGTGCGGCCAAAAAACCTCGTGAAATTCGTGTATTTAATATGTTTATGTGAGTGTGTGAGGTGTGTGCGCATAGGGCAATCCCTCCACGGATCATGAGTATGACTGCGTGTGTAGGTAGAGTGAGTGCGCAAGGCGCAATTCCTCTACGAGTCATGGGAATGACTGCGTGTTTAGGTAGAGTGAATGCGCAGAGCGCGATTCCTCTACGAGTCATGAGAATGACTGCGTGTATAGGTAGAGTGAGTACACAGAGCGCAATTCCCCTACGAGTCGTGAGAATGACTGCATGTGGTCTTGCGACAGCTTTTCGAGTCTTGCGACCGCTTGTCGATTATAAAATATATGTAATGGTTATTTTATGACGGAGAGTTGGGATTGGCGGACTAATTGGACCAAATTTGTTTCTCTGTAAATTTGAGATTATATTATAACTAATGTCACTATTTACACTATACAGGGTGTTCAGAGATTTACTAGCCAGCGTTTCTCTCGTAAACGACTGGTACGAGAGAAAAATGAAAGAGGAAAAAGTGATAGTGTTTTTTATAATCAACATAATGAAGTATATAAATTTTTCGAGTTTATACTATTTTTTGAGAAGTGAAGATAACCTTCAGTTTTTTAAATGGAATGGTATATATTTTTTTATATCATATGAAAGGTCGTATCAAAACGAATTCAACGATGTATCATATCATGACCTTGAGACCCATTCAGAGTCAAAAACAAACGAAATATTTCAAATATTTCGTATTACTGTACTTACCGGTATTTCTTACTGCTTTGTTTACATTTCGTGTTCAATGTCGTTTCCATTAGCTAGGATACACTTTTGATGGTTTTATGTTATGTTATATTAGGTCTGTGATAGTGTTTACTTCTATTACAAGGTGTGCAGAATTATTTGAGCATAATTTCACAGATTGGTTGCTGATGTCTAGTGCGATGTATCGTTATTCGAAAGAAGAGAAGATAGATATGGTGCGTATTTATTACGAGTGCGATAAAAATAAAAGACGTAGCAAGTTAAATTACCAAGAAGAATTTCCAAATAGAGTAATACCAAATGAAAATCAATTTGTTTTGGTGGCAAAACGTTTTAGTGAAACGGGTTCCGTAGAGAATAAGAAACATAATTATCGGGAAATTTTGTCCGAAGAAAAAAAGTTAGAAGTTTTATTACATTTTAAAGAAAATCCATCAACTTCAATACGAAAAGTAGCTACTGCTTGTGATATTTCCAATGGGTCAACCCACAAAATTTTTAAATTACACGGTTACAAACCTTTCAAATACCACATGGTACAGGGACTAAGAGAAAGTGATTTACCACGACGGGTGGAATTTTGTCAGTGGCTACTTACGAATAATAGAAACGACTGTAGTTTCTATAAAAAAATACTTTGGACTGATGAATCCAGTTTTGATAATAATATGCTGCCTAACCATCATAATACTCATGTCTGGAGTGTTGACAATCCAAAACGAAAAAGGGAAACAAATTTTCAAGTACAATTTCGTACTAATGTCTGGTGTGGTATGATTAATAATGTACTCTTGGGACCTTATTTTTATGGTGGAACACTGAATGGTGTCAGATATTTAGAATTTTTGGATACACATTTTCGAACTGATTGGGAAGCACTGCCATTATCCATTGTTAAAGACTTTTATTTTCAACAAGATGATGCCCCACCTCATAATTGTAGAGCGGTGTCAAATTTCTTAAATAACATGTTTCCAAACAAATGGATTAGAACATACGGACCTGTGAAATGGCCACCAAGGTCCCCAGATTTATCACCATTGGATTTCTTTTTATGGGGAACTGTGAAAAATATGGTTTACGATACTCCACCTTCAAATATCAACGATTTGAAGCAAAAGATAACAGACGCATGTGTATCAATACCTCAAACAACAATAGCAGAAGCCACCAAAAGTGTATTGTATGGGGCACAAAAGTGTATCCTAGCTAACGGAAACCACATTGAACACGAAATGTAAACGTATCAATAAGAAATACCGGTAAGTACAGTAATACGAAATATTTGAAATATTTCGTTTGTTTTTGACTCTGAATGGGTCTCAAGGTCATGATATGATACATCGTTGAATTCGTTTCGATACGACCTTTCATATGATATAAAAAAATATATACCATTCCATTTAAAAAACTGAAGGTTATCTTCACTTCTCAAAAAATAGTATAAACTCGAAAAATTTATATACTTCATTATGTTGATTATAAAAAACACTATCACTTTCTCCTCTTTCATTTTTTTCTCGTACCAGTCGTTTACGAGAAAAACGCTGGCTAGTAAATCTCTGAACACTCAGTATACAAAGTTTACATGTTACCTGTAAATTTGAGAAACGACAATTACAGTCAATTATTCGTCTTTCTTATATTTTCTTATACTAATCTTGTTTTTATAATTATAATATTCTCTTTTTCACCTTTTCCTAGCACGTGCTCTATTTACCTTCGTATTTTTCTCTCTCGCTCTCTCTTTCTATCTAGCTATCCTTTCTGTAAACATAACGTCTAGCAGGTGTCATAGTAGCCCGCGCTAAACTTCAAAGAGAGTATATTCTCTTTACATATATATATAAAATTATATATTATGTTATATATATTATACATATACAAAGGAAACAAAGTTATTCGACAACCAGGTACGTTATCCAACATACCACTGATATATATATCATCATCAGTATATATCCCTTGTCGGATAACGTACCTGGTTATCGAATAACGTTGTTTCCTTTGTAGGACTTTCTAAATTGAAAAACTGTCTATACTGATGCAAGAGGACTCTATAAAGCGCAATGAAAAATTGACTCGAGTGCATCTCGCGTAGCTAAGCCGGGTCCCTTTTCCCCCTCACTCGTGCGTTGGCGACGCATCGTCTAGAATTTAGAACGTGGCGCTAATATTTTTTCTATGCGCCCGTCTTAAGAAGCTCAGGGCCGGCTAGCCCAGCTGCGCGGGCTTTAAATATTTCGATCTAACAAAAAATGTCAACAAGAAAAACTACACAGCCCTTGGAACTAATACATTCCGATATCTGCGGACCCTTCAGAGCAAAATCGGTAGGTGGCATACGGTACTTTGCGACTTTTACTGACGATTTCACGAAGTTCGTGACAGTTTATATGCTTAAACTAAAATCTGATGTTCTGGATTGTTTTAAAAGGTATAAAGCCCACGTCGAGAATTTACACAATAAAAGAATAAAAATGTTCCGAACAGACAATGGTCTTGAATATTGCAGTCAAGAATTCTTTGATTACTTAACCCTTTCGGTACGGCAGCTCCATCCACCGAAGTACCGTCACTGAACGAAAACTCGCTCCGGAAATATGCACAGTTGCGCGTGGTTTCTGTATATATGTTGTTCTAAATCTTAAATAATAACTGTGCTGAATAAAACAATCATTACTCTAATGTAACAAGTAATGTAACAAGCTTCGGAATTTTCCATACAATACTTTTACAATTTATTATTTATTGAGATTGATGAAATAATATCTGAATTCGATTGTTGATAATTCAACTTAACATATGGAAAATATACCTTCTATCTTTCTCTAGATATTGCGTGCTAATTCTACGAAGTTCTGAGTCGTAGCACGTGGTATTTCGGAATATTGTATACAAAACCTTTACAATCTACATACTATTTATTCAAATCAGTAAAATAATACATAAATCTGATCATTAATAACTCAACTTAACATTTCATTAATTAGCTTTGTATGTTTGTTTGGTCTAAGAATTATTTAATAATATAATATTTGCAAGTTAAGAGCATGTATATTATCGACAGTTTAACTAAATTCTGATGGTAACTCATTTGTTTAATGTCGCGGTCGGTAAAAGAAAAAGAAAATGCAGTCGATAATCGCAACTGAGAGTACAATTTTAGAAACAAAATTAACATCGAGATTCTTCCGTGTCGACATTTTTTCACGGATGGTACACACAGTTCGTCAAGTGGATGACGCATATTTGCGGCGACCGTATCATCAGGTCGTCGAGTGGATGCCACATATATGCGGCGCTCGGCGCGAAAGGGTTAAATAGTTCTGGCATAAAACATGAACGCACTATTGCGTACACTCCACAACAAAATGGTGTGCAAGCACAAAAGGCCGAATCAAGCCAAGAACGGCCCGATAACGACTTTAAAAATTCGAGCGCCAAAATATAAGCAGGTCGACCGAAACTTATTAGAACTGGAAAGTCCGGACGTCCGAAGAAAGTGTTTAACACAACGCAAATAAAATTTGATAACGAAAGCGTAAATGATACAGCACAATTAGGATACAATTCATCGGAGTTAACACTCGAAGAAGTCTTATCTGGACCAGATCAAGATGAATGGAACGAGGCTCTTAAAAAGGAATTCGACCAACTCACAGCAGCTAAAGTTTGGACCCTTGTACAATGTCCTGAAGGTAAAAAACCGGTAGGTTCGAGATGGGTGCTAAAAACAAAATATAACGCGGATGGGACCATCGAACGTCGCAAAGCTAGGCCTGTCGCCAAAAGCTGTTCTCAAAAACCGGTGGTGGATTATAATGAAACGTATGCTCCCGTCGCACGCATCCAAAATATACGAATGCTGGTAGCCCTAGCAGTCAAACTCAATCTCGTCTAATACCACATTGATATAACGATGGCATATACCTACGGTGATCTCGATGAAGAATTGTATTTGTTACAACCTTAAGGATTTATCGTAAAGGATTTATCATGTATACAAACTACTAAAATCGCTGTACAGACTAAAACAGTCTGGTAGACAGTGGCATCAAAAATTAGATACCACATTGCGTGGTATCACTGGAGCCCAAGCTCAAATTAAGCAATACTGATGCATCACCGGAAGTCGACGCAAGACTATACTGGAAATTAATTGGTTTTTTACTAGACCAGATATAGCCTACGCCGTAAGCTTGCTCAGTACATTCAATCAAAATCCAAAAATCACGCACTGGAAGGTAGCGAAAAGAGTCCTCAGGTATCTGAGGTACCTATAGGTACCTATAGGTAAAAACCGCTGTTTGCCTCATGAGCGCTGTTAACTCCTGAGCATAGTTCCGGGGATTATACTTATATAATCTTAAGCATTCACAACATCAGAAGTAATTATCAGATGGTATCAAGTACAGCAGAAATGTAGCCTCGTGCAATTACTAACTTTTAAAAAGAACATGTTATTTTTTAGGAGAACAAATATAATAAAAACTTATGTATGTATTACGTGAAGTACATAAACAAAAATGAATGGATAAAAAAGGGAAGAAAAATATTATAATTTTTTACGGTAAATTAAATCATATCATGAGTCTATCAATTATCCAATTATTCTAAACGCAATTAACTCAGATAATAGACGTTCTACTGTACTACAATATTACAATCAATTCTTGTGGCTCCAAATTACTTTTGGAAATATAATATACCAACAATGATAACTGAGTATTAAGTA
This sequence comes from Megachile lagopoda, assembly GCA_036983795.1. NCBI lineage: Eukaryota > Metazoa > Arthropoda > Insecta > Hymenoptera > Megachilidae > Megachile > Megachile lagopoda. The sequence continues at coordinate 193,189 of CM072790.1, forward strand.
TGAACAGTAAATGGTATTTGCATATTCTTGTTTGTCGATCAATAGAAATATATTTGAAAATAAAAATTTACCAGTTACAAGTATAGGATTAATTTCAAGCGGCGTCGATTAGATTAGCTTAGTTTATTAGATTACCCGTTTACAATACGCTCTTATCACTTTCTCTCGTTATATTTCTCGTCCTCTTCACTCAATCCTCTGTTTATATATCCACTCGTTACACACATACTTGCATACACACTTACGTACAGGTATTCAAACCGCTATCGTACCTCGCGCTCTCACTCTCTCACTCCATCGCTCTCACTCTCTCACTCTTTCACTCCATCGCTCTCACTCTCTCACACACGCACTCTCGGTCGCGGTCTCCCTGTTCGAATTAAGGCAACGGTTGCCTTTACCGACCTTGCTACCCATCAATACAAAAAAAAGAAACAGTTAATTTTAAAGGAGACAATAACCGCCGGTTATATTTTAACGGATCGACCCTCCTACACAAGTGACAACAATCATGATTAAAATTGAAATTCATGAAAAGCTGCGGTTGCTGTTATTAAAGTGTGATTTCTAACATTCGTCAATTATTCTATATACTTTGGACACACGCGTTAAAACAGAAATTTCTAGTAACTTTCAACATGCGAACTTTTTCTTAACAATTACTTAAAAATTTTAACGAAGATTTTGTAAAGCAATAATACTGTCCATGATTCTTTGGTTTTGTTGGTGTTATTATATAATGATAACATTGCAATGAATTTTAATCTTTTATGTTTTGCAGTACCCAATAAATAATTGTTATAAATTTTCCTATCCTCAATTTTTGAAAATTTTAATTTAAAAAAAATTGAAATCTACTTCAAGAATCGTCTGAGCTTTAATAATAGAAATTAGGGTTATCGCTCATTTAAAAGCACAGCAATTAGACAACATCAAACCGACATAGATGCATTAGTATTATTAATGGACATGTGTAATGATGTTATACCGTTATTTATATAGTACATATGTGTAATTATGAGGATATATAGATATTGTTCCGATACTGTGCTGTTAAGTGGACGCTAACGTTTATAAGTACACATTCTTGTTGGACAAAATAATTTCATAGATTTTCACAAATAAAATAATAAATATTTTGCAACCAATCGACAAGGTCGCCGATACGATGACATAATACAGGGTTCCGGGTGTATCACGTCATTAGTTATCTTGATATAAACGGCGCAAGCACGAGAGTCCTCCGCGGCGAGTGATCGCGAACGAGATGCGCACCGATTCAGAGAATGAGCGCTTGTTGTCCAGGAACTACGAGTATCTCCTGCTCCAGAGTCGCTTTCGAGACTGTTCTTCTTCTATAAATGATACCTGCAGGCTGTTTTTGTATCTACCGGATTCTGTGAGTTTCCGCGAGAGTAGAGAATTTGCTGAAGCGAATAAATGAGAAAGGAAACATGTCTGTGTGTCGCAATTACGCAGACAGATTTGTTGACAATTTCTTAGAAACTCGGCGACAGGACTTCGTGTAAATTCCGTTGTAATTCGAAAACTAGTGTTGCGGTATAAAAGCGATATACAGCTATACATATATTGCGTTACCGTGGGTATGTTTTCGGTAGCGAACGATGCGAGCTATGGTAGAGAATGTTACCTAGATATCTGTTTATATCTCGTTTTTGTGTGCTCAATTATGTTATCATACTGAATCTAGTCGACAAGTCCCTCTCTAACTGTGTAAATGATCCATCGGCACCATAATAAATAAAAAGACTCTGTAAATTCATTTGCCATTATCACTCTGAGTTGTATCATTTCTGTACGATTCTCACGTAACATAGTTACACTCGACTCCTGTATAAGGAGGACGGTTACAATTTATATAACGTTATTGTTAATTCGTCTGTACTGGCGTACTGAATTTTTCGAATTATAGAGCAAATCCCAACTTTGCCTTTTGTTTCGTGGTAAATGAGCTCGACGAGTTATTCTCGAGTCGGCCGATTAGTTTGAGATTCGCTAGTTCTATCCTAGCTAGAATACGGAACGAGGAATCGTTTTACAGACACGTTGGTTTTTTTTATAAAGAAAAATATACACATAAATGTTCACAATATGATTTAATGACACAATTAACAATGACAATCATGACAGTACACTGGACGACTATGTATAATATTTCACGAAGGTTTATGGTTGAAAATTCAAGTCACGCTGGTTTATAGATTACGATAAGAAAACTCTTTCACTGCGGATGCTTTGATTCCTTACGAGGTTCTAGTTCAAAACCAAAAACGGTCATAGATCGCACGCTCGATCCGGTCGATGGCGTGGTGATAGATCTAATCCTGCGCGGGAGGAATTAACGTGTGTATGACGTCGTTGACGTTTCGCAGCGTCATAATAAGGCTCGGGAGTGCCTAGGTTCTATTACTTTTTAGAACACCTTTCTACTTTTAATTATTTATTTATGTTGTTTGTCTGATGTTACAATACTATGTCGCTGTCCAATCATGATTTGTAATGCCGGAGGTTGCTCTGCTCTCTCTTCTGGACGCGTCTTATGGGAAAAACCCAACTTGTCGTTCAAGTATGTACCGTTCGAATATTTTTGCGTATCGTTTATGATGTGTCCATTGCCGACGACTATGAAAGGGAACTAAACTCTAAACCGTAATTTGGATTTTTCCAAATCATAAATCTTAATATTTCGTTACAATAAAATAAAAAATTCTAAATCGGCAAAAAGACCCGTCCGAGTTGTAAAAATAAACTGTATGTTATTAACAATTATAAACATTTTAACATATTTGTTTTGGCGTGATCAAAGGTTGCAATTTAATATTGAAAGAAGCTTTCTGGTATGCTCCGCTTCACTCGTTGAATTAACGGCGGGTGAATATTATATGTAAAAAAAACTGTATACTGATTTTGCTGGACGAATATTCTAACACTTATTTATTAAAACTGCAGTAACAGTGAATTCTACATTTGTATGAATATTTTGGTGTTGAACTTTTTCCGTTGGAATGCTTATTGACTTCGGATCTTTTTGGGCATATTTTGCTATATTTAATACCTCTGTTCTCCCTTCCTTTGCACCCTTGGCGTGGTACATTTTTGGGAAGGGAACAGGGTTTTCTACATGTGGGAGAACGGCGGTATATCGGAAATTCTGAGTTTTTCCAAGAAGCAGTTCCTTGGGGACCTGGAACCGTTACTTTCTAGGCCCAAGTGACCCTTCGACCTTTGGGTCTTCGAGGTTTATGACATGACCTGTGCCGCTGAAGCCAAAAATCTACATTGAATGAATGCATCAATAAATAAATTTACTAAAAACTAAAATTGTCACGTACCATTCTAATTGTTGAGTAAACTACACAGAGTTTGCTTCTCCAATATTTATTTATTAACAAAAACTGTTTAAGACTGTATAAAAAGACCGAACCTTTCTCCGTGAAAACGACGCGACGCGTAACGAACCCGCTCGAAGAAGAAGATGACAGAAGAAAATCGCTAATGTTTTTTTATTTCAAGATGGCAACTGTGCCGCATTTCAGTCTTCTTTCCAGCGTGGAATTCAAACAAATAAAAAAAACATTTCAAAATACTGTCGATCCAACACTAATGCTGCTACACAGATGGCACGGATACTAAATTGAAGGTTTTCAAAAGCGGTTACTTTCTTTCGCCATGTCGTAAACCTCTCAAAATTTCTATGTTTTATATGATTTATTTATTACGCCGTAACAATATTTAAACACGTTTAAGCATTAAAAACAATAAGCGAAATGTCTGTCAGGCATTAATTTTTTCGAATATTTTGTTTGTAGCATGTATTATGCGATAAGGCAGATTTGCATCTTGCAGAAACCACCAAAAAGCATATACAGGGTGTTTCATTATAATCTTTCCACGCGATTATCTCGCAAAATATTCATTATTCGAAAAAAATGTTTAAACGAAACATGCTCTATCTGAAGGGGGACATTCAATGGTGCACACTGTTTTTTCTGGGTGGAGGCGCTCAGAAAATGAAATTTTCCCGTTGGAATGTCATTCAAGGTCATTTCAATGGCTTGAAGCATTCTTCTTCACTGCACGCCCAGAAAATGTTTCTTCTTATACCTTATGTTTTGCGGAACTATTTTGTTTTCTCCATTAACGCTAATCTGTTTTACAATTCTTTAAAATAATTCTCACAGGAAATCTATTGTATTACATACAGTTCAATTTAATTTCAGATGTTTTAAACATTCATATAAGTTTAAATACGAGGTATTCTAGTTTTTTACCACCAAACTTTACCAACATATTTTATACGCAAAGACAGGAAAAGATGTTATATTAGCATACGATTTCAAACACTCTATAAAAAATTTATAACAGTAGTATAAAATGACTAGTAACTGATTTGTTTTTCCAGATCACATTGAGTGTATCCTAGTTTCGTATGTAAAGCTTTACCAATATGCACTATAAACAAAAATTATTAAAAAATGTTACATAAATATACTCTCTTAAATGTTTTATTAAAAGATTATGAGAAATATACGAAATGATAATAGACGATTTTCCTGTGTTTGTTGCTCACGGATACCTCAAGAGATGTTCGAGCCTTATAGGCGTTTTGCACACATGTTCCGGCAAAAAAATACTGGATCAAAGGACCACCCGAATACTTGGGAAAGATTCAGAGCTATTATCTTGTAGTTCGTATATTTGTAACTATAGATTGCACAAGTGTATTATGAACTATTAATTGAACGCATATGGCACGACAATTGCTTGCACTTCTAAAATCGGCAAATGTATCGCACTATTTGAATCTCAGCTATGTAAAATGATCGAATCTAACCAAATTTTTAAATGACAACTGTATTCTATTGCTAATATATGTTTCTCTGGATAACTAAATGATTCTACTAGTTGACTAGATGATTCTGTATAAATCGTGAAAAATTATGGTCCATGTCACGTTGGCATAGTCGTTTGTGACGGGGGAGGAACGTTCTGATAGGTTAAAAAATGTACAAAATTATGGAAGAGAGATGACAAATTTCCGCCCCTGTTGGGTTTTCCTACTAGTCAATTTTGGCGAATAACCCGGCGCGTTTCGACTTTTGACCGTGGCAGGCAGTAAAGTCAAGAAGCATGTTAACCTTGCAAAAGTGCTGGTTACATACATGCGCACGACATGTATATTTGACTATGTAGACGGCAAGGGCTATCCCTACTACCGGGAGAACTACGATCCTTGTCGCGGGAATAATAACTGAGGCTCCACTTAGCGATCTCGATACCGGTCGAAGGAGATCGATGCGAGGATCAGATCTGGTACTCTACGTCTGGTAGCGAACTGATAAGGATTTCTCTAATTCTGTTCAGCGAAAACCGGAGTGTGATTGAGAAATAAAACCGACCTGGTAATTTAGTCAAACCGCCTATGTTACCCTCGTTGCATATGTGCCTCAAACCGAGGAGTCACGAGCTCAAATCGAGACCGTGTATTGGACGTGTACAGCGTAGCAGTCAAGCACGTGAGATTTCAGAATATTACAAAAGAGATAATTATAGTAATTTCGTTATATTTCGTTGAATGTAAGGAGATGGTAAGTAACTATTGATTATGAGTCAATCGTCAATAATAAAGCATCGGCGATGATTCTACAGTTGCAGATAGCGACTGAGATTGTTTGATTGTACATTGTACGACTCCCAGGCTCGTACAGGTAATTGAAGTGTTACTCGGCCCACGTAAAGTGTCCCGCTGTATCTTCTAATTGTACCTGTGTGCCCTTCTAAAGGATAGACTCGCGATCGCGGAATTGAACGATTTCTGCAAGCATTTGTGGACCCACGGCCAGACCACATTGCTGTGGGCCATAAATCCATTGCACATGGTGTTGCGTGATCCCAGAAATCTGGGCAAAGCACAACCGCCTTTGGTAGGAACGTGTGGTAGAGGAGAGAGGAGCATATTGGATGCTATCTCGACTCAATCCCAAGGGTTTGCGGGACAGGGCCGTCGCTTGAGTTGTTGGACTTTGACCTAGTATCCGAGACGAGATCCTGGAGACCACGCACCGCTTACCCTAAAAAGCCACCATGGAGCTACCCAATCCCAAAACTCTGGATAAGGGATGCGTGGTAGAGGTGTCGCGATGAGTGCCCTCGGCGGTTCCCCATCGAACGCCGGAAGAGGAGTCTTCCTTACATGGGATTGTGCGCAGGGTAATTGCACGGCCGTCGTGAGGTGTCGGAATGTCGGATCCAGTCATTCTAGTATCCGAGACGAGTCCGTGATGCAGACTGCACGACTTTTACCCTTAAAACTATCGCTTCGGAGCTACTCAATCTCAGGTTTCTGACCAACGGATGCCACCGACAGAAATTGATGTGCGGTAAAGGAAACCCGCCCTTCGAGGCCACGCCCTCGACGACGACCTGTTCAACGTTATTTGAGATTCATTCTCGCTATCACGGGTATTAAGGGTGACATTGAAAGCCCCACTAGGATACGGAACGGTGCTGTGCCAATTTGGGATGGACTCTTACAGGTAGTGGCTTTCGGGGTCTAGAAAAGGGGTGTAATGTTGTGTATACCCGACCGGGTGAGGAAACAGGTCCGCGTCCTGCTTCGGTGGGCCGGACACAGACTAAATCTACGAATATTTGATCGTGGCAGAGCTCACAAACTCATTTGAGCAACCATAGTATCGTTCACCTCACGAATGTGCCTTGCCGTTACTCATTGGTTATACTCGAATGCCTTTGTGAAGAGGTGGACCCGATCATGTGGTACTACTGTCTCTCTGTTTGGAAAAGAAATCGTGTTCGCGTGGTTCAAGATCAGATTGGGCATCCCATGTGTCGCTCAGTCCACACACTGTGCCTGCCAGCTTCATCTGGTCGTTCTCGATAGATTTATGAACTTTATAGTACAGGCACCACTTGATTCTTCCCGAATTGTTCAGCAAGGTCGATTTGAGTGTTTCTGTACTATTCGCATCGCAAATATTACGATCGGATTTGCACTGTTAGAATCAGGCGTCCTGCACCGGAGATCTTGAGCTCCAACACGGTCCTCTTGACGAGCTCTTAGGTGTTTCAACTTGATTTTGACTTCGTATGTGTCTCCACTTGAACATCTCCCCCGATTATTCGGCCGAGTGTACAAAATACCGCGACAGGTCCTTGGTCGTATTTTTCATCAAGACGTTGACTTCAACAACAACACATTTCTATTGAGTACATTAAATTCTGGGATTCTCTTTTAATTCAAACCTATGACGAAACTAAATATACAAGGTGTCTCACAACTGGTGTAGGTTCCTGAAATGGGAGGTAGCTGACGTGATTCTGAATAAGATTTCCGTTTGCAAAAATGGAATTTGAAGCTTCGTTTTTAAATTATTAAGGAAAAACACGGACCGATCAGAGCGCGAGGATTACGTTTGCCCAGACGCGAGAGCCACAGCTTCGAGCCTAGCGGCTGAGCGCGAACATAATCAAGCGCCTTTGCCTCGGATCGGTCTAAACATCTAATATTGCCAAACAAAATACGTACCGTAGTAGAGTAAAATTAGATTTATACTTCGAAAAAAAAATGTCCATGAGTAAAGTTTGTTGAAAACTGTCTTTAAATATACACTAACCCGTAATATGTACAAAAAGTTTAGCACGATAAAATGCACGCTAAATTTACTAGTGGAAAAACGTGATATTTTGCAAATGACTTCTTTAGCGTTGTTTTCCTCGGAAAACTTGATTATATCGGTCGAAAAAGGAGAACACTTTACATAAAGTTTACATAATATTCATTTATCTGCATAAAACTATCTGTAATAGAATTTTTTAATTGGCGTTCGAATTTGTAGCTCACCGGTAACCTATAATTTACTAGAACATACTTTAGAGTCATGAGCGTAGTTTACCAATTGAAATTTGCCAAGAGTTATATGACATAGAAGCAATTTGTCTGGCTTACGCATATAGTTTAAAAAGAAATATATAACAAGTTTAAAATATCCTTTATTTAAGCATTAAATTATGCGATGTGAATGTTTTCAGTGATTGTTAAATATTCCCAGCATAATTATTTAGTTTCTTTAGATTTAAGGAATAATTGTATAAGTTTGAGTTATGTCTGGTGCGAAGATAGTGATAAGTTTATTTGTAGCGGAGCGCGAAGAAAGAGCGAGCGAGATAACATTTGTAAATTTCTGAGAAACTATGCCTAACTGGCCATCTCCTTGTGCGCACAGGGGCGCTTCAGCGAACCTGGGGCCGTTCAAGCTATCGCTAGGGGAGGTGCTGTATGTGTCGCCCTGAGGCCGGTATGACCTTGAGAGGGAGATGTTGAACGTCTCCGGTAGTGAGGGACAGCGGACGGAGAACCACCAAGTGGTTCGGTTTAGAAGTAAAGCCGCTATCCTAGATAAGAGTAGTATTTGGGAAAAGTCGGAAAGGCCCGAGCGTGTTACGAATATTGCTTGGGCGATGCCCGAATTTTCATTATTAACTTGACGGTTATTGAAATTAGTCGCTATCTTGTTCGCTCCTTCAAGAAATAGAATTATCTCGAAAATTTGATTATATTTTCTAACGTTTTGTATTGTTCAGCGATAATACGGTAATATACTTGCGTTTCTTTATATATTATTATAAATTCAATCCGTTATATTTTGTACAATCTGTATTTAAATAATTCTTTGTCTATAAAGTAAGTGACTAATCCCGATTCTGCTTTTTTTGTTCTTGTTAGTTTATCAATTAACAGTGATCTTTGTTAAACTGCTGTTACGAGCCGGAGGGGTACAGCTGCGTGGCTGGGGGCTGTATTTAGGTTATGGTGTTGTTACTAGGCTAACTCAGGCTTGTTAATTAGCCTGAGCGCCAAAGGAAAGTAGACGCGGGGATGAGCCGACGTATGGCTAACGCCGGGTGCCCCAGGAAGTGATATGTGAACTAGCCGACGTATAGCTAACGCCGGGTGTCACAGGAAATGTTAGTATTAGAACTCGTAACGTAGATTTGACGGTATACCTCGAGCGGCTAAGATATACCGACTGCTGGGTTGTTTGGACTTGTGTTATAATCAATTGAGGCGAATAATTAAATATGAAAATCAATAATCAAGTATATTCTCCCTTCACCGGGTTCTACAAGTGTTGCAGTGTACGTGTCGGTTAAATGTGACTCTAATACGCAAGAGTTTAAAATATTACATTGATTCGAATTTACTGAGTTTGAATGGTTTCGACTCCGACAAAGCGTGAATCTAATCCTGCCTAGTTTTAATGCAAAAACCTAGTTTCCGCATTATAGTAATTCCTGGCAATCACACATCATCTGAACGCTTCTCGCGCTGGAGACATTAACGGAGCCTGGTTTCCGTACCATACAAAATTTAGCATATTAACGGGAATTGTTTCCTTAAAACCAAAAATCCGCCGTTACGCAGTTAATTAATTGCTGACGGGCGCTCGATTTTCGTAAACACGAACCTACCATTTTCACACGCGACACACTTACACACTCAAATATCGATATTTGTAATGTCGATTAATTCACAAATCAATGGTTCTTTATGCCTTCCGACTTTTCCTCTTGTACAAGTCTTAAATAAGCCATAAATTTCACAGTTTGCAAACACGTTGAATTATTTCACAATCCTCGACGTAACCTAAACATCCTCCTGAATATTTGATAAATTCAATCCTTCCTCGAATCGTTTCTCAGACCTATCGCTCTCAAATGTTTGGGCATTTTAAACCCGGAATTAAAGGTGCGACGAGCTCGGAAGAGCCGATTTCAAGGGGACCACATCATTTTTGTTCGAAATTCTGATGGCGCAATGTCAAGGAAAATTTTAAATTCGTAAAAACGAAAATAGATTCAATTGAATAGATTGAGAGTTTCCACGTTGAAAACTTTCGATCATACAAAACATATTAAGGTTCATTTAGCTTTTAGAATTTTCTGTTCATTCTTTTCTGTTGCAATATATTAGAAAAATAAATCTTCATTGCATTACAACGTGACATTTTGTACGCCACAAGTACCCCCCACTGGACTACCGCACAAACAAGCTAACAGTGACAGGGCCGTCGAGAAAAAGAACGAATTGCGAAGGGTATGTTACGTTTTAATCTACCACCTTAATATTATTTCGAATGTGCTGCCGCTGAGCGAGGCCTGCGTAGACGTCGAGAGAGCAACGATTATCTTAAAGACGCTACCACTATCCCACCACTAGCCAAGGATGGGCCAGAGATAATATTAAGGGGTCCGAGGAGATTCATCAGCTAGGATGAAGAGCAAGAAGGAGAATCCGACCGCAGGCTAGGAACACTTGTCCGGGATATCGAAGGATAATGATTCCTGGGCGTTCCGTTTAGATTAAGATTTTGGGAGGTTATCGCTTCACGATCTTCCTAGAAGCCGATGCTTGCCCTAGTAACGAATCATGAAAGGAGTTGTGCCGAGTTAGCCATAATGTACCGCGTCTTGCTTTGAATTACACCCTCCCGAGTCCTGAGTTCGTGGTCTATTTTTATGGAAGTAGATATCGAAAATTGCGTATTGTGTTGTCTCGGAATACTTTCCGTGTTCCGGAAAATACCGCGAGTTCCCGTCTTTTTCCCTCTCTTTCTAGATTGCCACCATCTCGGGACCTCTCGCTTAAAATCTTTTGTAACCTACAATATCGTTTATGTAATTTTTAATGAACCAGGTGAAACTTGTGGTGTAGTAGTAGATAGTTTACCGAATCGGTCGTGTCCGCGTGCCAGTCTCTGTGCTGACTCGCCCACGTTCGACATTGCGTCACGATTAAAAAGTATTCGAGTCTTGTAATCGGCGGTGAATTTAATCAGTACGCGGGTTTGTTTAAAAGAAGTTATTCTTAAGTACAATAGTTAATGATTTATCGTCTCCGAACGTTGACACGACGGTATACTTTGTACGAATAATCGGGTTAAAGAATAAGATGCGTCCGAAAACGTTGACGCTTTGAAACGTTACAAGATGCGTCCGAAAAGAATGACGCGAATAGATGTACTTTTCGAAAAAAATGCGCCAGACGGCGATGACGCTATGATATATTCTTTGCGAGAAAAGTGCATCCGACGACGATGATGCGATGATCTATTTTGACGAGACGTTCTCGTCCGGACTTCCGCGAAAAGTTGGAAGTTTAAGGAAGTATACTGATTAATTGTCGTTCATAAAGTTAATTTTCCAATCAACATGCTCTTTGACGTTGTGCCCACCTTCTCTTGTGCCCATAGCGCGCCTTTTTAGGAGAGGGTGGGGAAAGTACCGATGAATACGTTACGATCTCGAAGTTCGGCAACGCCGGGGTTGTTCCCTCCAGGTGACACGCACGTCTAAAAAATACCACTATTTAAGGACCGAGAATCGTTCTCGGTTCCCTTCGGGAAAAAACCCCGTTTATGATGAAAGTAGTTATTGAAGACGAAACGAGAATTGAAAATTCTAAATGTTGAAAGTTCTAAACTAATTGAAAGTTTTAAATTCTAAATTCTGTCCTTCAAAAATAACTATTTGTCCCGGATCCATCATAAACTACCTACGAAATCCCTGCGTATTGAGTTCCGCCGCACGCTCGGAACAGTCTCTAATCGAATTCGATTATCGCTACCGACCTCGCATAATTGTAACGTAAGAAAATTCCAACGTTGTACTTTGTCCGCCACTGTCGCATGTCATACCGAATCTATTTATGTGTAGTTGAATAAATTCTATTGTTAAAGTTAAAGTCTCGGTTAATCGAAATATCATAATGCCCGATCCTATCGGTTAAGTTCTTGTATTAGCCTCCACGTGCTAGGTTCCTTTTCCTCGCAAGAATCCAATCACTCTACCATTTTTGTTACCGTTATCCGAATAGTCGAGCTTTTCCGCCATCGGTTATAGTTTCCGTTGAATTCCCTTTTCTGTCATGTCGTATCGTGACGCTGAAAAATATCTGGCACCCAACTTTCCTGTGTCACATGCGGACGATAAGGAGATTCGAACCGAACGGTGGAATGCAACTTATTCCGGGATACGCAGAAGCGCCGTGTCCGCGGAAGTTAAGCTTGCACGCAGATTTCTCAGGAGCAGTTAATATCTATGTGCGCAGACGAGGCGAGGCGAGGCCGTGGAGAGAGAATGTTCACTTTGACCATTTTTTTTTTTAATACACACTGCATGGGTGAAACCGTGTAAATAAACCACCGTGTAAATCAAAAGATAGGTGTACAGTAAATATTCGATATAAACAAAATTTTTGGGATTAAACTTCTGCTTATATCGTATAGGCTCTACATTGATTGATGCTTTGCCGAATGCAAAAATGAACAGCGAACAAAACAACGTGACCGCTGCTTGCTTATGCGGTATGTAAAAAAGAATATCGAGTGAAGGAGGCATTCGAATGACTGAACGGAAACAAATACTAACATACCGGAGGAACAATCCTAATGCACGAATAATACTTTCCATGTTCTTTCTTTTTTTATGAAATCTATCCAACATGTAAATTACGTTTTTCTGATTAAAATGACACCAAACACGATGTAATTCGGGACATGTATACCTATAATTCCAAACGTTTCGCTTATACCGAAGTGTTTACTCCAATCAGTTATTGCAAGTAAATATGTCCCGAATTACATCGTCTTTGGTCTCCTTTTAATAAGGAAAACGTCACCTGTATATGTTAGAAAAAGTTGTATAAAATAGGATTGAAAATAAGAAAAGTTTATAACGTATTAGCATCGTAAACAGTACAAGAGGTTTTTGATATTTACCGACTGTCACAATCGTCTTTTTTTTCACTCCCTACACTCCTCTGCGTTTGAAACTTATTATTGACAATTAAACCAGTAAATATAGTTCAAATTACATCGTGTGTGGTCTCATTTTAGTTAGGAAAATGTGAAAAATCTATTGGTAATAGTTGTATAACGAGAAAAATTAAAAATAAAAAAGTTTTATATTTGCATATGTATTGTCTCACCGGTATACTTCAATCTAGATCACGTTACATTTCTCGACAAACGAACTTCTTAGTCTATGTCGCGCTCCAATAGATGTCTCAGTCAGTACATTCGGGTGCAACATAGAATTTCCTTGGATGACACATATGTAAACTTGACAAATTTTTGATTTCCGAATTCTTTAAATTCCATATTGTCGAGCTCCCGAATTTAAAAATTCTTCCAAATTTATTTATCTGAATTTCAACATTTCTAAACTTAATAATCTCGAAATTCCTAGATTTCTGAGTACCCAAATTTTCAAATTTCACCACCTCGAAATCCGTAAATTCCTACATCCCCAAATTTCTAGATCTTTAAATGCCTATGTTCTCAAATTAATAGATCAATAAATTCTCATGTTCTCAAATACGTAGACGGTCATATTCAAAAATTCTCAAATAAGTGTAATTCAATAAATTTTTGGCCCCCAAATTTCTAGACTGCCAAATCCTTAGATTCCTATATCCTTATATGCTGAACACTCACGAATCCCTACAATCTCAATCAATCTTGATATTCTCAAATCCTCAAACATCTCCAAAAATCAAACTCAACACTCTGCCTGCCTTATTTTCACTAGAGAGAATCAAAATTTACTCTTGCCTGTATATATGTCTACTCTGTATAGAAACCTTCCAATTGGAATTACGACATAATCAACAAGATTAAGTCAATTACATCATTTTTTAGCGTAATTCTTAGTACCAAATTTAATTTCTCAAGAATACTATACCTTAACTCAGGCATAGGCAGCGCATGACCTGTGAATCACCAAGTGACCTATTCGATAATTTTCAGTGACTCATTTGAATTTCGCAAGTGAAGTATAATGTATAAAAATAAATTATAATCCATAAACATGAAACGAACACTTTGAGAATAGAATGTTGCGGTGACAAACATAGTCGGCATACAGCGACCTTGTCCTAACCAATTTTATGGCCACTCGATGAGCTGTCGTTTTCTCAGTTGTGAGAAATCGACAGGGCTCTTCTACATCCAGAATAGAAATTATGGGACAAATAAATGTGAGCGGACGATAATGATTCAATTCCCCGCATGGGTGCACATTTTTTTCCGATTCCTGCAGTTGTAGCACTTGTTCAGTACACTTCATTACTGCAAGAATATTGACGCAATTATAGTTACGCAGTAAAATAATCTTTATTATCTACATAATTTTTATTATTTCAAATATATTATTACAATAAACATATGTACATAAAACAAAAAAGAGATTATTTCAAACTGTGTGGAAATAAAAGTATGGATGTTTCGAAAATGATGATAAATTAATATGTACTTCATTTATAGATATAATTACGGCAAAAACTTCTTTGCAAAGGGACACTTTTTTTCAAAACGCAGTGGTGTGAGTAAAAGGCCAAGTGAAAAAAATCTGAATACATTGCTAAACGTGTACTAAGTCTTGGAAAACAAAATAAATTGTTACAAGAGTTTTCATACAAGCCACAATCACGCTACATCTGCCAAATTACAAATTTTCTGCTTTTACGTTCTTAGAAATATCTCAATACTAATCTTATTTTCGTTTCTTCAATGATATCCTTAGTTTTCCATTATCGACCGTAATTTCTTTTCTTCTTACCGACCGCGACAATTAGACATGTCAATTACCTGTCGGTAATATATGTACATTTTTGATTTGCAATATTATGTGATTGTTTAGTTAGCAAATATACCAGTTAATTAATCAGATGTTAAGTTCAATTACTAATTATCAGATTCATGTATTATTTCGTTTGTTTAAATGAATAATGTATTACAAAAATTTGGTATGGAATATTCCACGTGTTGCGACTCTAGCTCAGGACAAATAGAAACAGTACGCTATGTATTAGACAAAGATAGAATATATATATTTTCGTTAACAATGATATTAAATATGAAAGTTATTAAATAATTATTTGTTGAATTAAAATATGGGGAAGCTAATTTAATCATATATTAAGCTGAGTCATTGATGGTCAAATTCGGATATTATTTTGTTTGAGTAAATAATGTATTGTAAATATTTCGTACGGAATATTCCGAAATGCTACGTGTCTACGTGACACGACGCTAGGCAGGATTTCTTGGAATTGGCTCGCGATCTCTAAAGGGAGACAGAATATATGGTTTCAATTAACAATATTATTAGACATTAGAATTATTAATTAATCAAAACCATCAACATATAAAGTTGGCGAATGTTATGTTAAGTTTAATTATCGATACTCGAAGTCAGATATTATTTTATTAATCTAGATAAATAATAAATTGTAATAGTATTCTATGAAATATTCCGACGTATCATATGCTTCGACATATAGTTCAGATTCTTACAGAAATACGTGCGTAATATGTAGAAAAGGACAGAGAATATGTTTTTCGCTAATATGCTATTAAATTATTATTTTTACATTAAAAACATCAACTATTCTTCAGTAAACACTATTGGCAATGTTGGAAAATTATTTACTTCATTAATTAACGTTTAATTAAGAATTATATGTAAATTGTACGCAAAATTATATACGTCATAACCTTGGAAAGTGGGGGGATCTCTGGTATAAAAGGCCGAGCGAAACCCGCCTAAGGTGGAGAAAAGTTTTCAAAATCGAGCAAGCTAGAAGTCTTAAATAAGTATAATCCGGAACAGTTTTCGCTGGTCAGAGCCGAAACGATTCTTTACTCTTGATTGGAAGAGCGGGTATACGCCATTTGGATACTTGATCGCTGGGTCGTTCTAGTAGCTAGCGAACAACAGGCTCCCCATTCAAGCGGTCTTGTATCTGAAACTCCGTCAGGAGAGTGCTATGCTTAGCACCAAGAAAGGTTGAGACATCAAAACGAGAGCTCTTAGCTACTCATATATATATTATTTTGTCGAATTACTAAACGCGCCGTCAGACTCTCGGAGTTAGCTCTGTGTCGTTTCGTAGCTAGCGAATAGCAGGCTCCCCATTTGAGCAGCTTGGTGTCTGAAGCCTGTGTGTTTTGGGTAGCAGTTTAGTAATCTCGTTTTGTAATTAGAATCATTTTTAATTTGCTACTCTGTTAGACGTATATTGTTCATCTGACTCTGGGTCGTTGGGTCGTTCTAGTAGCTAGCGAACAGCAGGCTCCCCAATTAAGCGATTTGGTTTTGGGTGTCAGTATATGATCTGACTAAAAGGGTCATGGACAATTGGTTGTCGAATCAGAAATAACAAGAGTAACTGTTCCGACGGAAATATATTAACTGCACATCAATCTTAGGATCTTGAGTAAAGTTAAATCAATCTATTAAAGAATATTGTTCTGTCACTATCGTATCACACGTAGTCGATAACACCGCGTCGGGAAATCGATTTAAAGTATTAATCTCATAAATATTGTAAAAGCGAATATAGGCAAGTCCAGGAAAAGAATCAGACTTAGGTAGGATTCGTTGTAGCGCTGGATTTCCAAAGTATTAATATTGTCAATTTTTGCAACTGCGTTAATCTTGAAAGAGTACAAAACCGTAGAATTTCGATTCTTATTAATATTGTAAAAGCGTAGTCAAGTTAGCCTTGGCTGAAATTCAATATATAGGACTTCGAGTTAAATAACCAGAAATTGCGTTTCTATTAAATTCTTCTTATACTTACGAATAGCGTATTATTTAATTTATAGAGTTTTCTGTTCATTATACGACAATATCTATTTAGTTCTTTAATCTAGTTGTTCATTATATTAATTTATATTACACATACTTTTCTTATTTTGTTATAATTGTTAATTGTTAATCATACTCATCATTATTTTATTGAATAAACCTGCTTATTGAAAGGTATTGACCTGTGGATTTCACTCCTTAACCGCACACCACACGAGTCCCACATTCTTTAGATTAGTTATTGTAGAATCGAGTCGTTCAGTAGGTAAATACCGCTGTTTACCTCACGAGCGTTGTAAATTTCTGTGCATAGCTCCAGAATCGTTACACATTGATACCAACGGAAAATCGTTTACAATCGGTAAGTTTTTAAAACACGCATTCATAAATTGTTCCAAATATTTATTTAGTCACTCCTATAAAGCTTAACAATAATAGCTAAAAGAAGATTAAATAGCTGTAAAATCGCATTCAGTACACCTTTTAACTTGAGTGTGATCTTGTAAATACAGTCTAAACAGTTATAATGATTACCTAACTTGCTATTTCTAATAATTATACACTCTCTCATTCATACCTTTATACAAGCATGCAATACATTCGCGGATTTCACGCTTATATTCTTCTAGTTATACAATTTTAATGTACACTATACAGTGTGACCGGCTACTGGTGGGCATAATTTTAAGGTGTGGTAGCTGGAGTGATTCTGAACAACTTTTTCCGTTACCAAAATGCTGGTTAAAGCTTAGTTTTTGTATAATTAAGGAAAAACACTGACCAATCATAGCGCGAGAATAGCGCGCGCCCAGCCGCAAGAGCGACAACTTCGAGCTTGACGGCTGAGCGTGATCGTGAACAAGCACGTTTGCACCATAACAATGTACTTGCTAAGTGAAAGTTAAATCAAATAAAGAATAAAGCAATTAAAAATAAGATCCAGTTATGCATTATTTACAGATAGGGGATAAACTAATTATTTGTTATTAAGTTAAACCAAGTAAATCGAATTTGTTCGATATTTGTATTCGTTATTCGAAAGGAATAAGAAATAAAATATCGAAAATCGTTCTTGTCTCTCGTTATAAAAATACAAAACAACAAATTCGGACATTTTGAAAGACAAATAACTTTTCTATTCAACAGAAAAGAATTTAAATCTAATAACTACCAAATGTATTAATATCTGCCCACTTTAAATTTACTAAACATCTAGAAATAATTGAAATCGGACTCACTTATTGTTTAAAAATAATCCTGCTTCGGTGAAAATGTGTTGTCGTGACTGGGTCATTTCATCGGGCCGGACCTTCCGTAAAGAAAGATACAGATCGCATAACGTCTGTTGTCACAACCATGTCAGTGAAATTTACTTCGCTGACACTTTCTATTACCACTTTTCACTACAATATATTGTTGTCACTGCTAAATAACTTCTTAATGTAATAACGCTGGATAAACAAGCGAGAACGTGGAAACGACTATCCACAACTAATTTCAGTGATTATTTTTTTTCTTGTTAATGTTGCGCTTCGAACGTGTTGTACTTAACTGGCGATCATAACATGATCGGCGTGACCCCGTCAATTCGTCTTTCTCTCTCTTCCCAGTGTCAAACATTGTTTTTCAAGGAATTGTTGCGTCGCGGCGTAGAAGCTCGCACGTGTTTTTTTTCCGTCGAGAATGTTCGTCGTGTTGCGATCGGCAGTTCAGGACACAGCGTCCAGTATTGAACATCGAAAAGAAAATGAGACATCAGTCAATTTATTTATGAATCATTGTTCACGCGTTTCATTTGCGTTTCTGCTTTGTGGTTATTACATTAAACAATTAGTGAAAAGTGACAGTAAAATGTTGCAGTGAAGCATGAAGTAAAGTGAGTTCATTAACCTAGCCGCAACATCAGCTGTTATGCGGTGTATATATTTTTTTACGGAATGTCAGGCCCAATGAAATGACCCAGTCACGACAACACATTTTCACCGAAGCAGGATTATTTTTAAACAATAGGTGAGTCCGATTTAAATTATTTCTAGATGTTTAGTAAATTTAAAGTGGGCAGATATTAATACATTTGTTAGTTATTAGATTTAAAATCTTTTCTGATAAATAGAAAAGTTATTTGTCCTTCAAAATGTCCGAATTTGTTGTTTTGTATTTTTATAACGAGAAACAAGAACAATTTTCGATATTTTAGTCCTTATTCCTTTCGAATAACGAATACAAATATCGAACAAATTCGATTTACTTGGTTTAAGTTAATAATAAATAATTGGTTTATCCCCTATGTGTAAATAATTCATAATCCGTTCTTATTCTTGACTATTTTACTCGTTATTTGATTTAACTTTGACGCAGCGGTTTTCTGTTAGCAATTATACGGTCACGGTGAAAACATGCTTGTTCACGATCACGCTCAGCCGTCAAGCTCGAAGCTGTCGCTCTCGCGTCTGGGCGCGCGCTATTCTTACGCCGTAATTGGCTAATGTTTTTCGTTAATAATTCAAAAACTAAGCTTCAGTCAACATTTTGATAAAGGAAAAAGTTGTTCAGTATCACCCCAGCTACCACCCCTTAAAATTATGGCCACCAGTAGCGGAACACCCTGTATACACCCGATTTCACTGTTCAATCGGTAGTGGAGCAATACGTTTAACTGTTCGTTTATATTCTCGACGGTTGGTTCGCACTGTCACCACAGGGATGATTCCATCTGCGCCAGGGTGGACTGCGGTGATTCGTCCCAACGGCCACTGCATCGGAGGGGTATTGTCTTCTTGAACAACAACAATGGTTCCGACTGCGAGTTGCTGGGTTCCGCCGATATGCCATTTTTTATGGGAGATGAGCTCCTGTAAATATTCCGTTCGTCAACGCTTCCAGAAGTGCTGGCAGATTTGTTGTATGTGTTGCCAGGAAGAAAGTCGTCCGTCTGGTATGTTCGTGTAAGCGTGTAATCGTCAGGCACACGCATCAAAGACTCGCCAATTAGGAAATGACTTGGTGTGATGACAGTCAAATCATTCGAATCAGTGGATACAGGGGTCAAAGGTCGGGAATGTAGGATGGCTTCTACTTGAGTAATAAGACTGAGAAGGCCTTCGAATGATAACAACGCATTACCGATTACGCGGGTAATATGATGTTTGGCGGACTTCACTGCCGCTTCCCAAATACCACCAAAATGGTCTGATCGGAGTGGCATGAAGTGCCAATTCATCCATTAGCTAAGGACTCGACTATATTGTTGATATTGCTTGGGGTCTACTACATACGTGTGGAATTCATTCAGTTCACGTTTCGAGCCCACGAAATTCGTCGCGTTGTCTGAATAAATGTCGCTTGGTTTGCCATGTCTCGAAAAGAACCGTTGTAACGCTGCTAAAAAAGTATCCGTTGCCAAATCCGATACAATTTTGATATGCACCGCTCGAGTTGAAAAACGGATAAATATGGAGAGATAGACTAATTTTTCCGCGGTTTCTATGAATTTTCTCTTTAATAAAAAGTGGACAGGTATGACAGAACGGTCTTGAATGTGTAATGCGATTTTTGGGCAGATCACCCATAGGGTAACTAACTTCCTTGGGCTTAGCGCGGCGACAAATGACGCATTCGTGCATTATTTGTCGCACCAGTCCCCTATCATGAGGAATCCAAAACTTTCGACGAATCGTGGAGGTTTTCTAAGTGAGTCTCACGAACGATAACTTTGCTAGATGACTGCTTTTATGCGATAGCATGGGATGCTTCTCATTAAAAGGAAGGTCGACGTTTGATAGCTGTCCACCTACCCGAAGAATCCCGTCGGAATCTAAGAATGGAGTTAGTGATGCTAAGTGATTTATGTGGTTTTCCGACTTTAGGTTATGCCATTCGTTTCGATATGACAGCTGTTGGGCCAGCCACACAATTTGGACTTTGGCCTTATGCAATTCCGCTGCAGTGAGAGGACCCTTTAATTGATCTCGTTTTAAACTGTTTTGTATGAAGCGAATCATGTATGCTATAATGCGTCTAAGACGGTGAAAGTAAGAAAACTTTTCTAATAACCCGGTATTTAATTGCGCTGATAATGCAACGATTGAACGTAGTTCAGGGACTTCCGTAAGTTGAATTACTGAAAAGGGCCAATGTTCTTCTGACAGAATTAACTATTATGGCTCGCAGTGGCACAGATTACTACGAATGGAATCCGTGGTATGCATTCCTCGTGATATTAAGTCAGCGGGATTTTGAGGTGATATGTTGCCATTCGTAATTTTCCGTTATACTTTGTACACTCGCCACACGATGAGCGACGAATGTTTTGAGCACATGCGGTTCTGAATTGAGCCAATATAGTGTAATCGTAGAATCGGACCAAAATATAATTTTTTCGAATCTTATATGTCGCAAGGTGTGTTTTGTAGTCGCGTATAGCTTCGCGAGGAAGTGCGCGGCACAGAGCTCTAATCGAGGTAAGGTAACTGTTTTCAATGGCGCTACTCGTCATTTTGAAGTTACTAATCTAGATACTATTTCTCCGCGTTCATTGATCGATCGTACGTATAAACAAGCAGCATAGGCCTGTTCGCTTGCGTCGCAAAACCCGTGTAACTGAATAGACTTGCAATTGTATTGTGTAATATGCCTTGACCTTGAACTCGCTTAATAATTACAATTCCTGCCAATACATACACCATTCGGTGTGTAGATCGGTGGGCACTGACTCGTCCGAGTCTACCTGTATTTTCCACAGGGACTGTATTATCAGTTTTGTTCGTATAATAATCGATCCTAACAGTCCAAGAGGGTCGAAAAGGGGGTTCGTTTTGTTACGCGATCGGATATTGTACACGCAGTTAATGAATACGTGAGCGACTCCTCCTCCGCGTTTCAGTACACGCCAAGTATTTTTATCGTCTTGTGCAAGTCTAATCGTAAACAAGGGCTGTGATTTCGCTGAGTATCGCAGCCGCTTCCAGGTATGAATCGGCACCCGTCAGCAGGTCATCGACATAAAATTCTTCGCGTAATACCCTAGCCGCACGGGGGGTACCGATCGCCCTCGTCAATGACTAACTGGTGCATCGCGCGAGTCTCTAAAAAGGGAGCAGCGGAGGTTCCATATGTAACGATATTGAGCGTGTATGTTTCGATTGGCTGATTTGAGGTATCGCGGCACAGAATCTTCTGGTATATCCTGTCCCCTGGATGTACTAGAATTTGCCGATACATTTTTTCAATGTCGGCTGTGAGTACATATGTGTATGAACGGAATCGAATTAAGAGTGTGTAAAGTTCCTCTTGGAACTTTAGTCTTTAGTCTTGGGTGTAAAGTTCCGTTCGGTTAAGAGAGGCATACCGGTTCAGCACTAATCGAAGACTATGCGCAGTTTTGTAGTGACGCTATCGTAATTTAATACCGCGTGATGTGGAAAATAGTACTCGATTTGTGTTTTTTGACTATTAAGTACCACCATGTGACCTAAGTCGTGATATTCGCTTAACAATTTGATGTATTCGTCTTTTAAATCCGCGTTTTTATTTAACATTCGTTCTAACGCGTGGACTCGTCGAATCCTTGCCTAATGTCAGCGGTCGTGATTTGAATGGCAATTTTACTATGTACTTGCCAGAGTTCGATTCGCGAGTTGTTGAATCTGTGAAATGATTTTCACATGCGCGTTCCTCGGCAGACAAAACTGATTCCCGAAGGGGTTCCTCTAATTCTCAGAATTTCGTGATGCAGGTCTCCAGCGCATTGCATGCGACATGACAATGGGTGGCACTTAACGATTGTTCAGATGGTAACTTACCTGCGAGGATCCAGCCTAATTTTGTTTTCTACAGTGTGATGGAGTCGTTCGCGATTGAAATTTGACCGACGCAAAGCAATTTAAAGAACACCTGTGCGCCAATCAAGCCATCGAGTTCAGGCGGAGTGTTGAATTCAGGATCGGCTAGTGGGATGTTGGCTGGGATATTGAGTTGCGTTTTTGAGATTGCCTGAGATAGTAGGATCTCGGTTATGCGCGGCAGTATGAGGAATGTAAGATCTGTTGTAAAATTATTGACTCTTGATTGGACAGAGGTGCATAGCGAGTTTCGAATCTGCGATGTTGCCTGATTTACCCCTATCATTGGAATGTTTATTTTTGTTAACTGTAACGAGAGTTTGTTAGCGAATCGTTCTGCCAGAAAATGTGATTGTGACCCTGAGTCCAGTAGAACTTGACAGGGCTAAGATCGATTATGTTTGTCGCGGACATAGACTACCGCGGTAGATAAAAGTGTCTCGTTCAGGCTATTCGCGCTTAATGCCGATAAATTCGCTTGTACCAGTTTCTGCTCTTTGTGCAGCAGTGCATAGTGTTTTCAATTACACTGCTTGCAATATCCAGAAATACAATCTTTGACGTCGTAATTTGGTCTTAAGCAATTGATGCATAAGCCAGCCTTTCGAATCATTTGCATTCGTTGGTCAACGTTTGCGGCTGTTAAAGTTTGACAATATTGTGTGAAGTGATTTGCTTTGCACATATAGCAACGTGCTTGCTGCACGGGGTACGCGTGAGCCGGTACGATAGCGTTTGGTGATCCGCGATTTCGTGTAACGGGACCTGGTCGTGTACGTGTTATTGAATTCGTCGTGTTAATATTATAATTCGTATTATTGGTTTTGCGGGTTCTACTCTAGTGCTTTCTAAAACCCCACGCCTGTTGTGCAAGAATTCTAGTAATTCTTCCATCGACGGAAGATTGGTTCCTTGTGTTTTTTCCTTCCACCGTAATCGCGTTTGGTCGTCAAGCTTACTAGATACCGCATAAATGGGAAACGCTTCTAAAAATGGTTTGTTGAGCGCCTTTAACGCGTTATAGTGTTTCATGGCCGTGTCAGTTAATTCGCCCAAAGCTGTCAGATTGAATCGCAAACATGACGGTAAATCAAAAATGCTTGAACGTGGTTATTGATGACTACATTTGGATCGTTATAGTAAATGTCTAAGATATCCCATGCTACTGCATAATTCGCTGCGGTAGTTTCCAGCGATTCGACCTTCTCCACCGCTTTTCCCGTTAAGCAGGACTTCAGATAAATAAGTTCTTGAGCGTCGCGGAGGCTTCGATTTTCGAAGCGGCCATGCTTCATATGTTCCGCTGAACTTCGGTAAGTACATCGTAGGTAATTTTACATGTGATTCCGATAATATTGTCAGCGGTGATTGTAAATTATGTTGTATTTACTCAATAGTTTATTCGATGGAAAGTTCTAGAGGCGTCGACGACCCAGACATGTCCTAACGCGTTAACGCGTATGTTTTGTTTTTAACCGTTAGGAACCGTTTATCAACGCCACGCGTGTCTGTTCACGGGGCAGAAGGCTACTGACCGTCATGAAAGTTACGTCAAGTATATGCTACCGTTTTTCGTGTTGTTGATTTTTATTAAAATATATACATATTTATTTGCACCTCACATCACGTTATCCCAGTGTTATTTTTGCCTGAACCCGTTCCCTATTAAGAGAACAAATTCTTTGCTGATTAGTCCCAGAACCCGTCGTCTTGTGCTAGTCTCCTCGTGCTCGCGGATCCTCGTGGCCTGATGTTGAGCTCTAGCAAGCGTGCTGTCCTTGGCTGTTGCATCGTGATGTTGAACCCAGTGAGGTATTTGCATGAAATACTTCTTTGATAGCACTAACATACACTGGTATCCGGCTCGAAGGACCAAAAAATGTTGCATGAATAGCGCGGATTCGGGCCATAATTCGGGCCAGTCATAATTTAATGAGCCTGAATCTAGTTCGAATGATAGTTTGTGTTTCGAATTGCTCGTTCGCGTTATTAATACTTGTGTTATAAGGTCGTACTTGACGGATTCGCGATTCAAAGTGTTAGTCGCTCGTTCGTGTTTTTAAACGTTTGTTACAAGTAGTCGTGTTTTAAGATGGTTCTTGTTGGTTCGTGTTCTAAGATGTTTCTCCATTCGTGATTTAAATGTTTCGTTTCGTGATCTAAGTTGTTTCTGCTCATTTGTCGCAAAAGTGACCATCAACGTCACCTTCGAAGTGACGGTTTGGAAGGGGATGAGGTGCTTGATTGGTTACAATTTTCTTGTAAATTGTCGCCCCCATACAAGTAGTGGGTACCCCTGGAAGTAGCCGCGACCAAGGGGTGACGCACGAAGGATTCCGCGAACTCTGGGGAAAACCCGTAGCAAGCAATAAGCTGAAGGAACATTCTGACCCTGACTACGATGGTTGATAATAACGGAATCGAAAATTAACATGCTGGACCCAAAGCAATAAATTTGCGTTGACGTCGCGAAAGTATTTTTTCCTATAGAAAAATGGTCAATGGCTTCATAAACTTATTGCTGTTACGAGTCAGCCGAAATTCTCTGTCTATTGCCGTCCAAAATTAGAAATTCCGAATCTGGATTTTATGATTGATCTTCGAGATCTTGTATGGTTACTTATAAAAACTAAAATTGATGCATCGCACTCGAAAGTGATGCAACAACACCTGTTACATACGCCTTATTTGTAATGTTTATTTCTCACACTGTCAAAATATGTGTTTTATTTATACAGATTCAATGAATGATACTTCAATGACATATTATTATTAAAATTTATTATTTTTATAATTTGTATTTGTGACTTGTATATATTATTTCGTGACTTTCATTAGAGGATTTCTAATCTACTCTCAATCTACAATACGGAAAATGTAATTTGCAACACTTTTAAATTAGCGTGCTTCAGGGAACCATATAATTTACTGATTGACCATTTCACGCGAAGCCTACTCAAATGCGGTATAAATAACACATAGCAAAATGTAACAGATATAAATTGCACAAAGGTTGAATTGCATAATCTAAGTGATAGTGTAATATACAGGGTGTCCCATTCAACTTTGTCACCTTAATTAAGATTTTTCTTTGTATAGTTACAAATGAATATTTGTAGATAAGAATATAGAATATCAAAACAAGACATACTTCGTTACAATGACATATTCTTCTATTCAACTATATCTATCATTTTGCAAAGAATATAGACTTACGGACGAAGAAATAGACAAATCAATCGTATTATAAATTTATTTGTTATTTTAATATGAGTTTCAATGTTGTCATTCAAATTCAATATATTTGTTTATGCATAAAAGGAAATGACATTTAGCTGCTTCTATGACATTAGAAGATACGCTCATGCAGGCATTATGAGTAAATACATTTATAATAGGATGAAATTATCTCTACTACGATAAACTATTGCAACGATGTTATAAATTTAGGTCGCCCTGTTTAATCACTAGAGATCACTTTATAGAACAATTTGAAGATAGTAAGAATAATTCTAAAACATTGATAATAACAGAAAGAGTAATGGTGTTATACATATTATAGTATAATTACAGTACGATTCACAAATATACCAACTCTTTATGTTGTATCGTCCTCTTCTCGTTTATTCTCGAAGGCAGCACGACAATTACACCCAATGACACGGGTGAACTCGGTTATGTGTAGGATAGGTTGAAAGATTAAAAATGTAGATAAGTTGCTAATTGAATTTATTCAGCAATAGGTTTGAACTAGGTTTTTAAAAGTACTTGGTTGACTGTTGATTCGTTTCTGGAATTTTTACATTTCGGTATGTATGAGGTAAACAATCTGTTGGTAAGGGAGTGGTGGTTGTACCAATCCGACGCAAGCTGTAGTGGGAGGAAATAAAAGATAGAGGGAGGAAGGCCGTGGATTAACGGTTTGGTTCTTCAGGTAGTTGAAAAAATTCTAATTTTTAGGGACAAGTTTACAACGCGCGGTTAACTGGAATATTATGGTCCGAATCATAACTATGGTGCCCTAAAACATTTTGGGTTTTTTCCCGTCATCAGGTGATCATAAACGGTTGGGTCTTAACTGTACAATACGACAACGCTACATGCCGCCCGCCTTGAACGATTCCGTTCACTGAATTAGTTTGCAATATGTACAACTTATTCTACGATAAAGTTATCGAGATACAATCAAGGTTTCTATACTATACAGTATACATATGGTTAATTGCACACTATGGTTGATAACTAAATTATGTTAACTTAGCGAATTATGTACAATGAACTTATTATATAGTATCAACGTTATTTATATATTTTACATTAATCGGTTATTTACATTATTATTAATTAATTAATTAATACATCTCTGGGTTGATGTTTGATACATTGGTTAATCATTACGGGTTAAAGTAATTGGATTATCTACATCGACAGGTAGTGGTTCCCTGGTTGGTCCTCACTGTTACCACTCTAATTACATCATCGTCTCCAGGATGGATCTCGACGATGCGGCTAAAATTCCACCGTAATGGTGGTAGGTTTTCGTCCTTGAGTAGGACTAATGTGCCCACCTTCAGGGAACTCGCTATGTTGTTGCGCCATTTTGTGTGGATGTTAAGCTCGTTCAGATACTCTTTGTACCATTTCGCCCAGAAGTGTTGCTTTATTCGTTGAATATGCTACCAAACTGATAACCGATTAGTAGGGACATCGATGAGATCATGTTCCGGTAAGCTTGTCAATGACTGACCTATTAGGAAATGAGCTGGAGTGAGGACATTGAGGTCATTAGGATGTGGAGACAAAGGAGTCAACGGACGGGAATACAAAATTGCTTCAATTTCGATAATATAAGTGTTAAGTTCCTCGAATGTAAAAAGAGCATCTCCCACTGTTCGATAGTAGTGGTGTTTGAACGACTTCACTGCCGCTTCCCACAAACCTCCAAAATGTGGAGATCGTGGTAGATGAATCGCCAAACAATACCTTTATTTGATAACTGTTGACTAACTGTTTTTTGATGGATTTCTGAATTTAAAAGCTGTTGAAGATCATCTAATAATCTTTTAGCACCTACGAAATTAGTCGCATTGTCGCTATAAATAGTATGTGCATAGCCGTGTCTAGCAAAGAATCGTTTCAAACTTGCCATAAACGCCTCAGTTGATAGGTCGCAGACAAGTTCTAGATGAATCCCTTTTGTAACGAAACAAATGAATATCGCTACATAAACCTTTAATTTTTTTGTATTATGAAAACGTTTCTCTTTAATGAAAGAAGGTCCGCAATAATCGATACCGACTACCTGAAATGGTCGATTTGCTGTGACTCGACTCTTGGGTAAATTACCCATACAATATTCTGGCGATTATGCTGGTTTAGTCTTAAAGCAACGAATGCATTTCCGTACAATTAATCTTACTGCGTTTTTTCCGTCTATAAGCCAATACCTTTGTCGAATTGCATCAAGGGTCCCCAGTACCTCAGCATGAAGTTGGTTATTATGCTCATTACGTGTTACAAGATGGGTAATGTGACTAGATTTTGGTAATAGTATCGGATGTTTTTGTGCGTATGATAATTTAGACCTTTGGAGACGACCATCTACGTGTATTATTCTCTCGCGATCTATAAATGACGATAAAGCTAAAATTTTACTTGATCTAGAAACTTGGTTTTTTTGTTTTAATTCAGTTAATTGCTTCGCAAAATATTGAGCTTGCGTGCTTTTAATAATCAGATTGTGAGTCTTGCGAATTTCATCTGGTGATAGAGGTCCAGTGGTTTTTATTTGTTGAGATGCGTTTGTACAAAATCGCATACAATATGCAATCACTCGTTGAAGTGTAATTATGGACAAGAACCGGTCAAAAATATTTGAAGTATCCGGATAACTAATTAACGTAGTAACTAAGCACCGCTCAGGTACGTCAATGGCAGGTTTATCGCCTATAGGCCACCGTGACGAATCTTCGGAAAGCCAGGCGGGACCCGAAAGCCATAAATGATTTTTGAGAAAATCTAATGGTAACTGACCTCGAGAAATATAATCGGCTGGATTATCTAAAGAATTGATATGTTTCCAATTATGAAATTCAGTTATTTCCTGAATCTTTGCAACTTGATTTGCTACAAATGTTTTTAGTGTATGTGGAGGCGATTTAATCCAGTGTAATGCTATTGTCGAATCATTCCAGAACTGACATGAATTGAAAGAAATCTTTAATGCCGATTTTGTAGTGCGGTATAATTTACTTAATAATTCGGATGCACATAATTCTAATCTAGGCAGTGAAGTTGTTTTAAGAGGAGTTACTCTCGATTTCGCGGCTACAAGTCGCACAATAGTAGCTCCTTGAGAATTTGAAAATCTCAAATAAATACATGCTCCGTAAGCTATTTCGCTAGCATCGCAAAATCCGTGTATTTGAATGTTAGTTGCCTTCTTTATCAAAATCTCGCGAGGTACAGAAAATGTATTTTATTGCGGCAGTTATGCGGTATAAGTTATCCAGGCTGAATATATGGTCAGTGGAACAAGATCATCCCACCCTACACCACACTTCCATAATTGTTGCATAATGATTTTCGCCCTTATGATTACTGGTCCGAGTAAACCTAAGGGATCGAACAGTTGTGCTATCCTCGACAGTATATTTCGTTTAGTAGTGCGATAGTCATTGTCAATTTTAGTCTCATAAGTTATCGTATCTACACGTGGTGTCCAAACTATTCCTAAAGTACGTCTAGTTTTGTCCACGTCCAGATATAAACAGTTATTCGATGACAGTTCTTTAAACGGTTCGATTAGGGACTGCTCGTTTGTAGCCCATTGGCGTAAATTAAAGCCACCTGAATTTAAAAGTTCAGTTATTTGGTTTCTGAGTATTTTAACCTCTTCTAATGTATTAGCTCCGGTTAATAGATCGTCAACATAAAAGTCATTTTTGAGTGCGTCTGCTGCTAAAGGAAATTGTTCAGAATTGTCGATTGCTAATTGATGTAAGGTACGTATCGCAAGAAAAGGAGCGCACGCGGTGCCATACGTCACGGTATCTAGTCGATAGGTTTTTAATGTGTCTTTAGGATTTTAGCGCTAAAGTATTTTTTGGAATATCGAGTCTTCAGGATGTACCTTGATTTGCCTATGCATCTTCTCTATATCGGCTGTTAAAACATACGCATGTGACCGGAAGCGCGTAATTAAAGAGAAAATGTCGTCCTGAATTGTAAGTCCGACCATAAGGGTATCGTTTAAAGAAATTCCGGTACTAGTTTTCGCGGACCCGTTAAATACTACTCTAACCTTTGTAGTGAGACTGCTACTTTTGATGCGGCAAATAATGTCCGAGATTAGTTTCGGCTGCTTCGGTTATGTCGATCATGTGTTCTAATTTCTCATATTCTTCTAAAAAGGCAGAGTATTGTTCACCTAACGTAGGATCGGAATGTAATTTGCGTTTTAGAGTAAAAAATCCTTTTAACGCTATAGCATGCGATTCGCCAAGTTGCTATCTTTGTTCATTAAAAGGTAAATGTACAATATACCAGCCAGTTGGATCGCGATAGGTTGTTTGTAAAAATGTTGTTTCGCAGGCAATTTCCTCGGGAGATAACGGGTTTTTCAGACTATATTCCTCAAGTTCCCAGAATTTAGCCATTTGATTCTCTAACTGGTTTGAGATTAAAAAGCACTTTGTAGTAGATAGCAAATTATAATTTAATTTCACTCCTCCCGATAGAACCTATCCTAATTCTGTATTTTTTAGTACGGCAGTCTGATTTGGTAAACGTATTTGTTCAGGGTGTAAAAGTCGGTAAAATAGATATTCTCCCAACTGAGCGTCGATTTCTGCGGGTTTGTGAAAATCAGGATCTGCTGACACGGTCACTTGGAATTTGTAAACTGTCTGAATTTACTGGTCGCGATGGAAGACGATTGATTATTACGGGTAGCGTTAAAAAATGATCGGGTTTTTCCCGTCATCAGGTGATCATAAACGATTGGGTCTTAACTGTACAATACGACGACGCTACACTTTATATTTTTAATGATATGAACTTCTGGCAGAAAATTATGGTCAGTTTTTTTTTAAATACTAATCCAGAGTGTGTAAATAATGAAGTATATGCAACAATTAGCGTATTAATGTAAATATTAAGTTGGTTGGCGTGAAACTCAATTTTCAGGCGTTTCATAAATATACCAACTTCATATCTTCATTACATTGGCTTCTATTGTACTTCATAAATAAATAAATTCATTATGTTACCTTCATTTGTTTCACTTCACATTCGTAGGATTCGTTTATAAAGGTTAAATAGTGAAATGCCTCTTGGAAAGGAACTTGAAGCACGTGCGGGAAAAATATTTACGTGATTTCATTAAACACTATGTTTTTATTACAAAATACTTATGTACTAGAATATTTATAGTTTCTGAAACGAAATAGAAACCGGTGATCGATCGATAATCAACGAAAAAAAAGATATTTGCATAACGGAGAGATTGCAAACATTGATGGTATGACGGACGGTGAGAGCGAAAACTGGCAGGTACTGATCTGTATGGACAGAACGGGAATAAACAAATCCGTTGTGCAGAGCAGTTGTTCGATTTCTGAATATATCGATCAAGACATGCATGAAGATAAGATCGCGGACGTTCTCATACATGTGTCTGTCTAGAATATTCTTACTCGAGATCTACCACAAACTTTTAGAGAAAGAAAAAACCATGATCGCTATTTTTCGAATTGAAAGTGAAGGTTACGGCCATATTACGAAAGAAATAAGTTGTTCAAAAAGTGCTATTACTGATTACGTTAGTAAAAGACGTAATCATGATAAGAAGAAGCGTTTTTGTCGTCTTCCAAAAATGTCTCTTCGAGATAAACGTAAAATTCTTCGATTAGCTTCTGTATCATTGGTTCAACTGCGGGATAATTGCAAATGAAATATTGTATAAAGTACCACCTACAGAACCATTGTAGCATTTCCGCACATTGCTAGAGCGAAAATGATATGCGTACCACGACTGAAAAGCGAAGATAAATCAGTGGAACTTTTATTTGCTAAAGCAAATATGAGTACAGATTGGGAAAATATTAGTAAAAATATTTATTTTATAATAATCAAATGTTTTGTAGTTATAATTTATTTTTTGTAGATTATGTTTAGTGATCAAAAGACCTCCAATATTCCAAGATACAATGTTTTTAAATTTGTTTCATAATTAGTCAAGCAAGTGAAGGAGTACTTTTGTTATAGTTGTAATTAATTACTGTTATATAATATTTTAAATGTTAAAGTTGTTTTAGATTTATTAAATAATAGACCATTCAAATTGATCTTATTTCTTATTAATTTTGTTTAAAAATTGAAGTTAAGTATTATGTTTTTCCACTAATACATTGTTACGGCATAACAAACAAATTGCATAAAACATAAAAATTTTGAGAGGAGGTTTACGACATGGCGAAAGAAAGTAACCGCTTTTGAAAACCTTCAATTTAGTATCCGTGCCATCTGTGTACCAGCACTAGGATGGAACGTGACAATTTTAGTTTTTAGTGAATTTATTTATTACTGCATTCATTGGTACATTTTTGGTTTCAGCGGCACAGGCCATGTCATGAACCTCGAAGGTTCCAAGTCCCCAAGGAACCGCGTCACGGATTCTTGGAAAAAGCCAGAATTTCCGATATACCGCCGTCCTCCCCCATGTAGAAAACCCTGTTCCCCTTCCAAAAATGTACCACGCCAAGGGTGCAATTAAAGGGAGAACAGAAGTTTTAAATATGGCAAAATATGCGAAAAAAGATCAGACTTCAATAAGCATCCAACAGAAAAAAAGTTCAATACCAAAATATTCATAAAATTCTAAAATTCACTGTTACTGCAATTTTAATAAATAAGTGTTACATTATTCGTTCAGCAAAATCAGTACCTATTTTTTTACACATAATATTCACCCGCCGTTAATTCAGCAAGTGAAGCGGAGCATATCAGAAAGCTTCTTTTAACATTAAATTACAACCTTTACTCACGCCAAAACATACATGATAACATAACACTGATCAGTCATTAAATACTGTCAGCACATGCGTTTTTACGTAAGATCGAATTATTAATATTTATTGTATTAAAATAAGTATAGTTTGTATTTTATACATTTACATGAATAATAATCGAATAAAAAATATAATTTTGCTTATTCTTAAACTCGCCACAATATCAATAATCTAAAATTTTTAAATACGCTTTTAATCATTTTTCTTACATTATAAAGTCACATAATTTCTTCAGAATACCGACGGGAAAAAAGTAAATTACATACAAAACGTTGTTTGTACAGCAGTAAGAGGCTTTAAAACAGGCACTTCGTTACAAGTTGCCAGTGAAAAGCTTTTTGTGCCAACATTAATTCAGGAGAAGAAAGACCATTGTAATTAATTGAATGAATTTATTATAAATAAAATGTTTTCATTCCACAAAATATTCTTCACAAAATCTTCATTTTTTTTATTAAATGCTGAATTGAATCATTTTAGATAAACGTATTTAGTTATAATTTTACCTTCTCTTCCTTTACTAACTACTTACTTTGATAATTACCACTGAAACATTTATCTTATGTCGCACAACACCATATCTAAAGACTGGCGCATTCTGAAATGTTATTGATTTCATCTACCTCACGTGCCACTCACCATACCCTTAAACCATAAGACTTGAATACGTGTAATTTTTTGTCAATGGCCACTGCAATAGTTAACAATTGATGAGCCGTTCTTTTCGTATAACGACGTATATATTTACATAAATCATAAAAGTGTAACTGCATATAACATGCACTATTGATCGCAAGAAAATGTGCATTGGGTTTGACAGGTTGTTCATCAGTACCTATGAAACATTAATGTGTTGTTGCGATTGATGAAAAAATGAAATTATCAGCTCCTATTTATTGATAGAAATCTAAATGATCATAAATGTGGTGTATTTTTAAGTGACACATTGCCCGATTTTTAGTGGAATAAATTTCAATAGCAAATCGATAATAAATGTAGTTTTACCAGGAGGGTTGCCCTACTCATTTCGCATGAGAAGTACGATTGGTTATGCATTGCAAGTGTGTAGACCTAGTCCTGCATACCTAGAGTATGCTCAAAGATGTGACACACTCAGATATATAAACCATGACCGACATAAAGGTGTATACTTCTAATGCCCGTGTGAGCATATCTTTTAATGCAATAGAAACAACTAAGCGTCAGTTCGTTTTACATGTAAAAGAGTGTATGGAATTTGAAAAATAGAGCATCCATCAAAGTAATAAATAAATAATTAAACCAACAGGATTGTTTCTTGTTTACACATCTTTTTGATAAAGTCATGTTTCTTATTAAATTTTTAGCTCAAGATCAATTCAAGGTGATCTAACAGTATATTCCATCTTGTAAATGGAGAAATGGGTCATTTTATAAAAAAAAAAGATATTAGTATTCAAAAGACCTCGAGAAATATGATCTTTAGATAACCTTGGACTTTATAGACATATGACCACCTTGAAATACCATAATTTTCTCCGCAACTATTGTTTGTATCTGTAGAAATAGCAAAGATCAGCAAAGAAATGGCAAATATCAATAGAGCAGTTATATATCGTATAATAGTGTAGCATAGAATTTCATGAATTTTAACAACTTCATATACTGACATTAAATAATAAGAAAAATATTTCAATAAAAAGAAAATTAAAATGAAGGGTACATTGTGAGTATTCAAATTAAAAAGAAAATAAAAATTTCCCGTAGAAGTAATACGTTTTTTGGATGTTAAATAAAGCATAAGAACTAATTTTTGTTACTATACATACAGAGTGTTCCAACAATGTCGCACTCCTTAAAAATCCTAGAATGCTTTTACGAAAACATAACGGAAATTTCTTTATCGTCTTGCAATCGGTTTCGTTTTTGAAATATAAGAAATGCGAAATTGTAAGATCAACTTCCGGCGCTCACGTTTCGAACAGCTCAACAGGTAGCCTACCTCTTATACATAGTCCTTGGTCATTGTCCAAACAGTGAGATGCGGCGAAAGGTAAAGATGTAAACTACAAATTACAAAATAATAAACGCATTTTTTATTTGTTTTTGGAAGGGGACTTTTTGGGACACCGCATATGTATATGTATGCAGGATGATGAATCATAGGATGGGTATCGGAATTCGTGAATAACTTAAAGGGGTTACGTTCTTGAAACAAATATTGAATACAAAAGTTGCAAGGTTCAGAAATATTTGTTGATAAGCTTGAACTTAATTTTGAAGCCAAATTCAGAGATCAGTTCAAAATCATCTTGAAAGTTTCAAATTGAAACAAAAAAATGTTAATACTAGAAATGAATAAAACGGATAATTTTACATTGCAATATGTATGTAATCTAGAATTTTTCAATAAGTTTTCTTTTCATTAAAATAAATTTTTCCACCAATGTTACAATTTTCGATTTAAATTTATACTTTCACTTACCACGATTAGAACATTTGTCAAGAGATACTTGTGGTGAATTTTGCCGTCAAGTTAAACGGAAGTCATTTCAGAGCCAACTCCGCATTATTAAATAAGAATCTGCTAACCAAAACAAGATTAAGTGTTTATCCGGAAAATCAAGGTAATAATACATTCTTCCAATAACAGTAAGATCATTTTAATGCGAACTTTTGAATTGCACATCAAATAATAAAAGCATATAGCTTTTATCATAATAAAAGCAGAGTATATAATATAAAAATGAATGAGTATATAATATAAATATGAGCTGAATTATTTCCGGAGCTATACGATTTAAAAGATGTAATTGATGGAAACCGTTTTTGCCTTTTAGAGATTGGAAAGGGACTAGGGTTTTCTCGGACGCTTACGAAGCGACCGCCGAGCCAGCAAAACAAAACCGTTTAATTGTTTTATGATTCTTTGAATCGACGATCGCAATGGCCAAAGATGACGTCTAGAATTCTCGCTTTCTTTCTACTCGGAATATTTGGAGTCCCAATCGGCAGTTTAGGACAGAACGTTCGAAGCGAAACATTAAAGAGAAAAACTCACTGAAGTTATTTTCGGATAATCGTTCACGCATCCTCGCTTGCTTATCCATCATTATTACATTAGGAAATTAGTGAAAAACGACAACAAAATATTACTGTGAAAAGTGATAATAAAAGATGATAGTGAAGTGAACCGGCTGTGATATCAGCTGTGGGGTTGCGTATTATTTTTACGAATGGTTACGAACGATGGATCGATTTAGTTACAAGGATCCATTTTCAATAAAGCAGGATTATTTTTAAATAATGGGTATTTTAATAGTTAATAAGAGTTGTGTAAATTTAAGGTTACATAAATTTCATTTGCTCGGTTTCGGTTAATTACACATAACTAATTCTGTTCCTTAGTCATGACAAACGAATAATTTGTAATTGAATATTATTTGTAACTGTTCTGTTGATTATTTAATTCAGTTTTGTTATAAGGGCTTCATATTAAACGTTTAGACTGTCCTCGCGTATAGACGCTTGTTCACGATCGCACTCAGCTGCAAGGTTCGAAGCTGTCGCTCTCACTTCTGGGCACACGCAATTCTTGCGCTCTGATTGGTCCGTGTTTTTGCTTAATAATTCAAAAATTAAATTTCAGTCAACATTTTGGTAAAGGAAAATGTTGTTCAGTATCACCCCAGCTACCACCGTTTGAAATTATGCCCACCAGTAACCGAACACCTTGTATGTTCTTGCACAGCCCACGTCGTACGATGAAACGTTTAAGTGCAGCGATGCATGCTTCGGTCGTCAAGTCATTCACTACCTCGAGATGTACCGCTTTAGTTGCGGAGCAGGTAAAGACAGCGAGGTATATTTTTATCTGCACTCGATTGCGGTAACGCCGTTCCTTCACGTAGATTATCCACAATAATTTACGCCGCAGTTATAAAAGGGTCGAAAACCGGTGACACGCGCCGCAGGTAAATTTCCCATCAGGTACTCTACGTCAGGTGGACGAACCCGAAAACATCGTACACATTGTCGAATGACTTTGCACGTTGTGTTTTTCCCATCAATGGGCCAGTATTTTTGACGTACGTTATATAATGTGGCAGTTGCACCTGCATGGTGGTTCTGCATATGAGCCTCGGGAATGATGAGGTCCGTTACTTGGTTCCTCTGAGGCAAAAGAATAGGATGTTTTTGCGCAAAGGGTATCGTCGCGTTTTGAAGCCTTCCTCCGACGCGTAAAAGTCCTTCGCTGTCAACAAAAGGATGGAATGAACGAAGCTTCCTCTTCGGGTGCAGCTCTCCAGTCTCGAGATGTTTTAGATCTTGAGCAAACGCGACGGATTGGACAAGCTTGATGATGCGTTTATGGGATTCTTGAAGTTCTTCGATCGTTAGTGGACCCGTGATTCGACAACCTGGACGAAAGCGTAAACAATATGCTACGATTCGAGTAAGCTTCCGTATGCACAAGTACTGGTTTACGATTTCGTCGATAGATCTTGAGCAAACGCGACGGATTGGACAAGCTTGATGATGCGTTTATGGGATTCTTGAAGTTCTTCGATCGTTAGTGGACCCGTGATTCGACAACCTGGACGAAAGCGTAAACAATATGCTACGATTCGAGTAAGCTTCCGTATGCACAAGTACTGGTTTACGATTTCGTCGATCTGAACGATTGATATAACGAGACAGATTGTTTTCTTCATTTCCAGCACGACGCTTGAGGGTTTGAATTTTTATTCTGGCCACGTTATTGTGTCGTTACGTAACCATTTGGGTCCATGGTGCCACAACTCCTTGTTGAGGAATTGTGTGGTCATCACTCCACGAGATATAAGGTCGGTTGGATTGTCTTCTGATTTGATATGGCGCCAAGTCGTTGTGTCGGTTTTTCCCTGGATATCGGTCACCCGATTGGATACGAACGTTTTCAACATGCAGGGTTGACTATTAATCCAGTTGAGGACTAGTGTCGAATCAGTCTACAAATATGTCTCGTGAATGACATGGGTAATGGCTCTTCGCACGGTTGCGTATAAGGAGGCCAGAAGAACTGCATCGCACAATTCGAGACGAGCAAGCGTTACGGTTTTCAACGGCGCAACGCGAGATTTTGCGTAGAGAAGTTGCGTTTCGATACGTCCGAATTTGTGCACGTATGTATAGACATGCACCGTATGCTAGCTCGCTCGCGTCAGAAACTACATGGATTTCTATTCGTTAATATTCCCGTAGTGATACGTGTCGCTGGAATTCAACGTTATTTAGCGTCCGAAGCTGACTCATGTATGTACGTGGTCCATTCAGTATGGATGTTAGCAGGAAGTGACTCGTCCCAATCAATCTTTAATTGCCAAAGGCGCTGCATTAAAAGTTTTGCGAGGGTTGTGACCGATCTTAGCAAACCTAGCGGGTCGAAAATTTTGGCAATGGTTGACAGGATGGTGCGCTTGCTGATTTTTTCGCTCGTTGGAAGTTCAAAGGTGTACCGGATCGTATCCTGTCGCGCGTCCCAGGCGACGCCTAACGTCTTCATCGTGGTGGTCTCTCCTAGGATCTTCGGATGGATTTGATCCTCTCTGAGACCTTGAAAAAGGTTAGGGTCGTTGAAAGCCCCCTGCCGAATGTTCAGGCTTCCCTTCGTAAGCATCTCACAGATTTGTGTTTGGATCTGTTGAGCTTCTTCGAACGTGTCCGCACCGGTAAGGAGATCATCGACGTAGAGATCTCGTTTCACAATTTCTGTCGCTTCAGGGAAATTACTTCTTTCATCGTCCGCGAGCTAATGAAGGCATCTAATAGCGAGATATGGAGCCGATGAGAGACCGAACGTTACCGTGTTCAGCTTGAACGTTGCTAAATTACCACGGTTGTCTCTCCATATAATTCTTTGACATGCGCGGTCCTCCGGTTGAACGGGGAATTGCCGGTACATTTTTTCGATGTCACCGGTCATTACATATGCGTACATACGAAAACGCAGGAGCAGCGAAAAAAGATCGTCCTGGATAGTGGGACCCGTCATTAGCGCATCGTTCAACGAAATTCCACTGCTCATTTTCACGGAACCGTCGAATACAACCCGTACCTTGGTTGTCGTACTTGTTAGTTTTTCGCGACGAATAAATTCTTCGAAATGTTTTTCGCATTCGTGGTCTTCCGGCGAAAGGTGATGCGCGTGGGGTCCTTCCTCGATTTCCCAAAACTTCTGCATGTCGAAGTTTAAATGAGCGATGAATGTCTTGCGAGTCGGGTTCGTTCCGAATGTGGGTACACTCCCCCCGATGATCCAGCCTAATTGTGTCTTTTGTAAAATTAGGTCTGAATCATTTCGATCGGAGATCTCGAGTTGTCCGATACTCAGACATGATAGTGACGGACCGGTACCCACAAAATATCAATTTTTCCCAGCTGGTGGAAAAACGGATCGGCGAGTTTGATGTTTCACGGAATCCGAATGCTCGAGCGATCAATTTGGGTATCAGGTATCGGCTCTGAGATCTTCGGAACGATAAGAAAGGTTAGGATACGCTGATATTCGTTAATTCGTGATTTTATCGTTGCGGAGACAATCTTATTCGCGAGCGTATTCGACTGACTGATCCCCTCGATCGATATCATTGCCCGCGTCGATGGCAATCTTAATGTTTTCGCGAGATCTTCTGTGATGAAATTTGCGTTCGAGCAGGTGTCAAGCAAAGTTCGATATCGAACGAGTTGTCGTTCTTTGTTTAACACGTAAACCATTGCGGTCGCCAATAGACCATTGGTCTGTCCATGGGAAACCATGGCGATGCCTTATCGTCTTAAATATGTCTTTTTGTCCTCCTGAGGAGCAGCATCCTTGTCAAGTTTCGTGTTATGCCGTCCGTTGCATACACGACATCCTCCCGATTTACAATCATCGGTGGCGTAGTCCGGTTGGAGACAATTGAGACAAAGTTTTACCCGTTGGATTGCCTTTCGTCGATCGTCGATCGGCATATCCAAAAATTTCTAGCATTGATATGGCGCGTGCGATACAGAATTGCGTATTTTACAATTCGATCCAGCGGAAGTTACGTATGCCTGGTATCTTTCTTTCCGCGGTGATGGCGGAGAAATTCGAGTTGACGACGGCAAAGTTTGCGACGATGGGGGTGATTTCCGCGACGGTAAGGATTTGCGATTTGACGGTGGAGAACGTGGCTTCTTGTGATGAGCAAATTCGTACGACGTGTCCGACGGATACTGTGATGTTTCCGTATCTTTTGATTAATGTGAGGTGATGCGTAAATGTTTAAGTACATTAACCGCCTTGGGAACCGCGGTATCCGTGAGGGTTCGTTCCCACGTCCTTCGTGATTCCGTTGACATTTTCGCGATCATCATACTTGTTAATAAATTGTTTGCGATATCCTCCCAAGTCCGACCGAGTGCTTGGAGGGAGCGAATATGTAATTGCACGTGATTAACGAAATCGCGTATCGCTTCTGGAAAGTCGTCGGCCATCTGCGGTGTGTTACGTAATAGCGTTGCATGCCGGAGGACTAATGCACGTTTGTTACCGTAAATATCCTTTAGCTAATTCCAAGCTGCTTCGTAATTGTCTTCACTGATTGTGAAGGCGTCGATCGCGGATTCTGCCCGTCCGATTAATGATAACCGTTGTATATTACTCAATCCCGGTTGCGAATGAATCATCGTTTCGAATGCGTCTTTGAACGTGACCCATTTCTCTATACGTCCGTCAAATTTCGGTAAATCGATTTTTGGAAGATGTACCGAAAGTGAGAAAGTCGCGGCCGATGGCGCAGGTGAGTCGTTGCTTATCATCGCGCGCGGTTGCATATTCGTCTGATGATCGGAACGTTCCAAGTGATTTAAAAGCGCGGTCGCGGTCGCAATTGCGTCATCGAACAATTCGATGGTCTCTTCGCGTTCGCGTTCTGCTTCTTCGGGGTTGTCGAGTAGAGCTAATTCGTTTTGGAGGATATCGAACGCTTCGAATTGTTTCCTGAAGTTGTTCGACGCGATTGCGAAGTTTGACGCGCTGAATCTTCGTACGCGTTAACGAGATTCGTCAACATCGTTATTTACGCCTTGAACGGACGCCGTTTTTACTTAAGAGCGCGGATGTGCGAGTCGGTACCGCTGGCATTTGCGTTGGCCATGTTTTAATCGGAATGAGGAGGATAAATCGGGATACAACGAGATGAAAGGATATCCTGATTGGTTATTCAAGAACGAGCCTACCTTATCTCAATCGACGCCGTAGCTAGGGCAGGACCGTTCGTTGTCCTCGCTGATCGTGTCCAGATGATGATCCAGATTATGATGGCTGTTCCGTTTTCAACAAGATCGTACGCCAAAGAAGTTCGTCTAGTTGAATGGTCGTCTTATTGATTGATCGTCCGTTTTGTTAACGCGATGATTTCTGGATTCACTTGTGGAAACTGTGTCTATGCGCACTGAGAACTGCACTTCCGTCGGTCGCGAATCCGGCTCGAAGGACCACAATTATGTAGCGTGCCGACCGTTAATGCTGCTGCGTCACGATAAAAAATGTTTGATTTTGAACCGCAACACGATTTGCCTCTAAACGTGAACTTTGCAGGCAATGAATCAATGCCTCCCGAACGTTGGAGGTGTTCGTTGTAATCGCCACGAATGTACGACGATTAAACCGTTTGTGAACTAACTGCGTCCGATTACGATGACGCGTTAAAATGATATTTTACGAAAAGGTGCATCCGACCGTTGACGCTTTGATGTTACGATTTCGACGGTTTTCGATAATGTGACGACTCGTTGTCGTCTTGACTCCCACGAAGACGAATGGAGTCAGAGCTCTTACGTTGATTGGTATTTTCAATTTTTACGAAATTCCAATCAACATGCCCTTTGGAGATTGGGCCCACCCCTCATAGCTCCCTTAGAGCGTCTTCGTCTAGGAAAGGTGGAGAACCCGGTCGGTTGGCGGGAGGACCCCGAACGTCCGGCAATGCCGCAATTGTTTCTTCTAGATACACATTTGGCAAACAGAAATCATCGTTAGGTCCGTACGTGACCTTTTCTAAAGTTACCCTCAAGAAAGAACCGTGTTTATGATCGAGAAGTGACCGTTGAGGACGAAGCGAAAATGAACTCTACATGTAGTAAAACTAAGTGCTGGAAAAAACCGGAATGTTTTAGCTCAAAAACGGCTATCTAACGGTTCGATCATAAACAAACTTTCGAAATCCTCACCCAGATGTGCCGTCAAACGGAACAAAATATCTTAGAATCTTTCCCGATCATCGGGTGATTCCTCGAAACAGTCTGTAGTTTCTTTTGTCGACACACGTGTGCAAAACGCTTAAAAAGCTCGAACATTTTCGAGGTAATCATGAGCAGCTAACACATACATTAGGTTATTCGAAAAATTCTGCAAAATTTCGTCTTACGAATGTAAATAATCATAACTCCGCTGAAAGTTAACACATTTATTCCATATAGGAGTTATTGCATCGATATACCTTTGCCATCCTTTCGTCAATCTATATTTTATGTCATTCGTTAAAATACTGCGCGATCTGGTAGCAATATTGCCTTTAAAAGTATATATCACGTCGTATATGTTTCGAAATATTTTCTTCTTGGCTAAGTGCTCAAAATGTTTGAATGCATCATAAACTTTGAAGGAACGAACGGTCAGGAGAAGGATGTCGAATGTTATAA
This sequence comes from Megachile lagopoda, assembly GCA_036983795.1. Classification (NCBI taxonomy): domain Eukaryota; kingdom Metazoa; phylum Arthropoda; class Insecta; order Hymenoptera; family Megachilidae; genus Megachile; species Megachile lagopoda. The sequence continues at coordinate 235,478 of CM072790.1, forward strand.
TTGGATTTCATGTTTCATAGAATTTGGGTAAACCGAACACCAAACGGAGGTCCCAGAATTCTATGACTATTATGCACCTTGAACAGAATCTATTTATCCATTCTCTTTGTTCTGTCTATGTTGCTTAAACGTTTGTTAACCAATTAAAACATTTCAATGCAGAATCAATAGATGTTTTTTAATTTTGTCCGTAACTTTATTTTATTCGTGTGTTTTGTTGAACTACCCACTTTTAAACATCATTATAAATAATGTTTAGTTAACTAAATTGTCCAACTTCTTCAAGTTCGAGAACATTCAACGATGAATCATTAGTTAATGTTGTTTTAACTTTCAACTTGTGTCAGTAATGAATAATTCGTTTTTAAATTTGCGAAGGAAAATTATACGCGAATTACACTTAATTATAACAAAAATCAAATATCAAGTGATACACAAAATGGTGATAGTGTGTAAAATTATAAAATATCAAAGCCAATTCAAGATCTTTATCAGCAAAACATCATAAATATTTGTAAAATTAAAGAGATCAAAATCTGATATAATTGTTTAAACAACCTAATATTTAATTTTCCGGCAGTCTTTCGAACATTTTGTTTCATCTACCGCATCTTCATTTATCTAAAAACTGATGTATTTGTTTTCCTTCATTCAAGAACATCTTGAAAACATATTTTGTGAATTCACATGTCACACTTTTAACAAAAAAAAGTAAACAAATATGAAATATTACACTTATTTCCCGAATCACAAAATCCCCCAATATTATTTTCACGCGTTTCTGGCTTTGCACGGTTTTCAAAATAAGATAAAAAGAACTGAAAAAAAGTGAACATTTTAACAATACCAATATAAGGATAAAACTTTTATATTTTCGATTTTCTAGTTATGAAATTTTTACCGATGGACTTATTACATTTTTCTAATTGAAATGAGACCAAGTACGATTTAATTTAGACTATATTTATTGTTTAACTAATGATAATTTCGATTTAGACGCTTTTGTAAGGAACCTATCTTCAGTGCAATTCGAGAAATAGGTGTATACTTAATATTGAATAGTGTGATTTCGAACAATCTTATAAATGAGCACACATGCGTTACGTGGCTATAGGCTATTTTACTAACTCACTTTTGTACTACAAGTTGTAATTTTTTTAATCGAGTGAATATTAGTGATGTGACAAGAAGCTTTTTTATTTACCGTCCGAAAAATTTTGACGGTGTATAAATTGGACGTAGTAATTGTTATTTTGTCATACTCATTTTTTTATTGTCATAACTTTCTGTAATATTCGTAAGTAATTATGAACTAAATACATTTTTCTAACTCAATTTCAAATGTGGATACTCTGAGGTCGCCTAATTGTGGAATATGCCATATTTCAATATTATTTTAATTTTTTTATTTAGTTTCATGTTCTTTTCATGACATCATGATCGAGGAATACGGATGCAAGAGCAGATGAATATATGATTGTATCGTCGAAATCTTTCCGACGTGGAGAAATTTCGTGTTTCAAAATAATGTTCGAAGTTCATTGAGGAGGAGGGTAAATAAAAAATTAATTAGACAAAATTGAACCCGAAAAATAATAATAATTTATTGGCTCGAATAATATGATTTAAGGGAAAAAGCCGTGCAGCATAAAAAACCTTTTTAAATATACCAGTATATTTGTCGTTATTGAACGGTGAAAGTCTGAGCGATTATGTATATGATGTGTATGTAATTGAGTATGACTGTTAATTGATTCCAGGAGCACAAGGTCTCACTCCAATAATATTACGGTTCGTGTAATAATCCACATTGCGTACGATTGTCCACGACGATCTATTCGAGGTGTGTAGGGTCTCACTCGAATAGTGTTACGATATGTATTGGAAACCACCCTACATAGGTTTATTCGAGGAGTGTCGGGACCCACTCGAATAGTGTTATGTTTTGTATTTGATACCGCTCTACACTGGTTACTCATGTGATTTTATTCAAGTACAGGGTCCTGCTCGAATAATGTTATGGTTTGTATTGGAATGCATCCTGCACTGGATATTTTACGTTACTCCACGATACACGGAGCTTTTACATTGTTCTACGATACACGGAGCTTCTCGACTCTCGATCCGACCCGCACAAGATTCAACGATCGACTGTCTTCGGTGTATAAAAATCGCCCGAACACCCTCGCACATCAGTGGATGACGGTTAAGAAAAATCTATGCTTTGTTAGTTAAAGGCCGAGAAAAAGAATGTATAGCCGTTAGCCGATTTATGGCAAGCACTTGGTTGACGTTGGGACCGGTCCGGACGGGGCTTGATTGACAAAAGGGTCCTCGTTGACCCGTATTTCGAGGTATATACAGTCGGTCACGAAAATATTCGGACACTACTATAGTTTTGACTATTATGTTGCGTTCTTCAGAAATGTAAACAATAAGAACAAAAAAAGGTTTCACATATGTTACTGTGTAGTGTGTAGTTTACAAAAACGTAAAAAATATTTGTGTGGTAATTAAAAATATAAGACGGGGTATCGAATATAATTAAAGACTTTATTAAGATAACTCGACTCGATCGCTCTACTCGGCATCGCTCGCTAAACTGACGATTCGCAACGTCGGGCGCGGTCGGAAATTGCTTCGCGAATCGGAACCCGACGACACCCGCCGATTCGGCGGTCTTCTTTCAAAACTTAATTGCTACATTTGTTTACGGTACGTGATTATTTAACTAATAAAAGAAAAATGGAAAGTACGCTCATTTTCATGTCACGGAAATATTCGGACTCAGCCAAAACTAAGTTTATATCACGATATATAAATCTTGTTTTTATTCACTAGAATTTTGTTGAATATCCCATATGTTTTATGACGTGCCGTCATCGCTTTGGCATATTACAAATTATTTTTTTTAAATAATCTTGCCCAATATGAAGTCGTTCTTCTTGCAGACGTCTTTGTAGCTCTTCTTTTGTGTTTATGGGAGTTGTCCGAATTCGGCGATCTAATTCGTCCCATAAATTTTCAATGGGATTCAAGTCTGGCGATTGCGATGGTGGATGGAGGATATTCTTGCAAGTGTATAATGAGAATTCTTGCACAATTCGCGATTTGTGCTGTGGGTCATTATCTTGATAAAACTTTATCCCATTTTGAAGTCCCATATTATCAACACTTTTCTTTAAATTGTTTTGCAAAATCTGTCGATATCTATTTTTATTAAGGATATCGTCGATGAAAACTAATTCGCCTACTCCATGGGCCGAAATACAGCCTTGTTCGGCCGCGGACACTTACCTACTTTCGTCGCGACCGAAGGGATTTTATGACTCAAGTGGTTCGGCGCGTAGACCACCGTGAATAGCTTTCTGCCTCGACATTCGAGTCAATGCAGAGTCTTTTGTCTATTAGTTGCACTCGGATCGGTTTGAAAGTAAACATCTGCAAGTCGTAAATAACCTAACGGTTTTCCTTGCTTCTCACGATAGACAAGAAGAGTTTGAATTTTGTAAACCATCGCCCTTCTCGTGCGGGGGTTCTCTAACGTGTGTTTTTTGACGTATAGTTTTTAGCCAGCAGTCCGGCTTCGAATCTGCTACAGAACGGATCGTTCATCGGAAGGTTGTGGACGGTGACATATCAGTTTAAACTCAATTTTTTCTATATAAATTTTCGACGGTAACACAATTACCGTCGTATCGAACAAATATAATCCGCAACTGTGCGCTCGTGATCCTCGGATTGCGTATCGTAAATTGATTCTCTCGGCGAGAATCAATCGCGATTTGCACCTCGGTGCTCAAATCTTATGGAAACACGGTCGTGACGACGATCCGTAACGTGAACGCGGTTGTGACGATGACCCGCAGAGTCGGTTGCGCTATGCAACCACTCTTATTATATATCGGCGCAACGCTATGATATCCCACTATCACACACACATTACGACAAATGTACAAACCGTCTTCAGCCGCTCGCATTTCCGCTTATGAACATAGAAAATAAACATATTATTTTCGTGGGGTTTTTTATGCCGCAAGGATTTTTCCCCAAATCGTGTATAATGAGCCAATAAACGTGTGAATTTTCGGCTCAAATCCGCGTAACTTATTTTACACATACCCCCTTCCTCATTCATCTAATAATAAAAAATTTGAACAACGGAATTTCTCCGTGTTGGAGAGATTTCGACGGTACAAGCCCCACACCATCACAGACCCACCACCGTGTTTCACACTCGGCTGCAAATGTCTCGGTTTCAGTTCTTCTTTTGTCTTCCGCCATACCCTAATTCTTCCGTCGCTTCCATAAATATTATATTTTGACTCGTCCACGAAAAGTACGTCCTCCCATCACTCACTATCCTTTGCAAATTTCAGTCTCTTCATCCTGTTCGCCGCGTTAATATACGGCTTCTTTCGAGCTATTCTTCCATTATAGCCCTCTGCTCTTAACACTCGTCTTATGTTCTCCGGATGCACTGATATTCCACGGTGTTTATTTAATTCAGCTGCTAACTTTGGAGCACTTAGCCGAGGATCACATTTGATTCTCCTAATTATGGAACGTCTATCGCGAATACCTAGGATCGGTTTGCGTCCGCTTTGAGGGACAGATTCAATTCTATCTTCGTTCTTGAACCGTCGCACAAAATCCCATACCGTGCTCTTACCAATATTTAATAAATCAGCAATTTTACGAATCGATTTCCCTTTCTCATGATGAAAAATTAGCAATTGTCGCATATCAAACGATATATTCTTCCTTTTGCGACCCATTTCGCACAAATTTTGAACAAGACTGACAAATATTCGATCTATAACATACTTTGTACATAGCATGAATGATATGTTTACTGTACGGTCGCGAACTCGCGTGGTGATATAAAAATTAATCGAGTTACGAATTGACCGTTGTGCTCGACGGCAACTTAATGTTGTGAGAACGAATTTGGATTGGTGAAAAGAATGGTGATTGTTAAAAACTTAACACTTAGTTTATTCTAATTTAACTCTTAGTGATGAATGTTACAAATGTGTTTAGGTTGGTGTTTGAATTGATTCTGCCGCTGCTTCGTTTTTTCTTAAAAAAGGAAAACTTTTTGGAATAAGAGTCTATGGTGGGATGGTAAGAAAAGTAGGAAGGTACTGCAAGAAGAGGGAAATTTTGAGTTGTGATTGGTTTAAGAGTCCTGGAAATTAGAAAAGGTGAAGGAAAGAAGTGGAGGAAGGAGACTGGCAGTAGGGATAATGAGGGAAACGGTATTTTTTGCGTTTTTCCAGAATTTTTATTATGGGTCTGTAACGGGCCGCGGACTTGGATTAGGACGGATGATTTCGGTCTTGGTTTATGGTGGATGGTAAAGTATAGTTTATTTTCTTATTGCCTTTTTGAAGGTCTCAACGTTTATGATGAGGTCATAGGCATCGTGACCTTGTGTTGTACGGTGTGCTGTACCATCGTACATGCCGCCCCCTCCTAAACGATCATGTTCAATGTGAATAATCGACAGTGTGAGTGTTGGTGATTATATGAATATGGTGTATCGCGAGATGATCTACAGGCTATTATGCTGCATCTTTACAAGTGTTCAGTTATCTCTAATTAGGTGTATGTATGCTAACAGTGTTTAATGTGTACTTATATTCTAAACGCTAATACATTACATTTCGTAAAAGGTTAAATATCATTCGATATATAGATATGGATATGCATATTAGTATAAATACAATTTTATGATTTATTAGGTGTACTAGTTTCTGCTATGTCAATTGGTAGTGTAGCTAATTTCTTAATAGCTCGCTTGTATATCCCTTGTGCAGTGTTAACTGTGACTACTCGCACTATTCCATCTTCTCCAGGGTGTATCTGGGTGATGCGAGCAAGAGGCCAACAGAGTGGTGGCAATTTATCCTCCTTAAGGATAACAAGTTGTCCTGGTTGAATGTCGGTGGATCCTGTCCGATGCCATTTTTGACGAACCGTAAGCTCGTTCAAGTACTTCTTATGCCAGCGCTTCCAAAAATGCTGGCGAATTTGTTGGATCCGCTGCCAGTTGGAGAGTCTACCTGTCTTGGTTTCTGTAAAATCTCGTTCAGGAATACTCATCAAAGCATCACCAATGATGAAATGACCAGGTGTAAGTGCAGTTAGGTCGGTTGAATCGGAGGACAGAGGAGTTATTGGTCGGGAGTTTAAAATGGCTTCAATTTCTGCTAAACACGTGATAAATGCTTCATAAGTTAGTAGCGTGTTCTGCATGAGTCGACTGGTATGGTGCTTTACTGATTTTACTGCTGATTCCCAAATTCCACCAAAATGTGGTGCTCGAGGTGGGATGAAATGCCAATTGATACGTTGGCCGGTAACATATTGACTTACAATGTCATTTTTTGAATCAGAAAAGATAGCGTCATACAATTCCTTTAATGATCAATTGGCTCCAATGAAATTTGTTGCGTCGTCGGAATATATGTCAGTTGCCTTACCTCTCCGCGCAAAAAGTCGCCGTAAGGCTGCGATAAATGTATCAGTGGTAAGATCGCTTACCAATTCTAAATGTATAGCTTTCGTAGCTAAACATACAAAAACACTTATGTATACCTTAATTTTCTTTGTGTTTCTTAATTTCTTTTCCTTTATGAAAAAGGGACCGCAGTAATCAATGCCTACCTTTAGGAATGGTCGAGTAAAAGTTACACGATCTTTCGGTAAAGCGCCCATTTGGTATATGGGAATGGATGGTTTTGCTCTAAAACAAAGTACGCACTTGTGAATGTTACGCTTTACAGCCATTTTACCATGTATGATCCAGTATTTTTAGCGTATTGCATTTAATGTAATTTGGGTACCGGCGTGACCATGTAAAGTATGACAGTGAGTGATCAGTTACTGTGTGTCTGTTAGGTAATAAAATTGGGTGTTTGTGATCATGACTTAGCTGCGAATTTATTAACCTACCACCAACTCTAAGAATACCGGCGAAATCTATGAATGGTCGTAGAGGTGACAAGTGACCCTTTTGCAAACTACCTGCTCCTTGTCGTAAACTATTAAATTCGGATTGGAACGCTTCCTTCTGGGTTAATTTAATAATTAGATCATGTGCAAAATCTAATTCAGGGATGGTGAGTGATCCGACAGTTTTGACCTGTTTGCTATTGTGGTTATAAAACCGGTAGCAGTAGGCAATGACTCTAGTTAATTTGTTAATGATGGAAAATTTAGAGTGGTGACTGGTCGCTGCTCCGGAATAATTAAAGGAGTTAGCGTTGTTATTGGCCAACATGAATTACTTTGATTTAACCACGATGGTCCGTTGATCCAAATTGATGATTCTAAAAACATTGAAGGATTTGATCCTCTGGATAGTATGTCAGCAGGATTTTCATTGGATGGTACATGACGCCATTGGTCAACGTTGGTGGCTTGTTGGATTTCGCTAATTCGATTTGCAACGAATTGTTTGAGTGTGAGTGGGGGAGTTCTAATCCAATGTAATGTGATCATGGAATCTGTCCAAAAATAAACATCTTTGATTGTGAGTTTATGTGCTGCTATGGTGGATTTGTACAAAGTCGTTAATAAAAGAGCTACACAGAGTTCTAATCTTGGTAAGGATTGAACCTTAAGTGGAGCCACTCTGGATTTGGAACATATGGGTTGAGTGCTATGGTGACATTGACTATTGACTGAATGTAAATAAAGGCAACCGCCATAAACTCGTTCACTTGCATCACAGAAACCATATGTAACGATTCTGGAATTATGCACAGAAATCTACAGCGCTCGTGAGGCAAAGAGCGGTATTTACCTACTAAACGACTCGTTTTTATAATAACTAAATCTAAAGAATGTGGGATTCGTGCGGTGTGCAGTTAAGGAGTGAAATCCACAGGTCAATACCTTTTAAAAAGCAGGTTTATTCAATAAAAATAACGATGAGAATGATTAACAAATAACAATTATAACAAAATAGGAAAAGTATATGTAATATAATGAACGACTAGATCAAAGAACTAAAGAAATATTGTCGTATAAAGAACAGAAACTCTATAAATTAAATAATATGTAATTTGTAAGTGTAAGAAGAATTTTAACAGAACGCAATTACTGGATATTTATCTCAAAGTCCTATGTTTTGATTTACTGTCAAGGCTAACTCGACTACGCTTTTACAATATTGATAAGACTTGAAATTCTAAGTGTTTATGATTTGTACTCTGTCAAAATTAACGCAGTTACAAAATCTAACAAAATTAATACGTTTCCAGCTCTACGATGAATCCTACCCAAGTCTGATTCTTTTTCGAACCTAAATACGCTTTTGCAAAATTAACAATATCAATACTTTTGAAATCTAGCATTACGCGGAATCCTACCTAAGTGTGATTCTCTTTTAAGCTCGTCTAGATTCGCTTTTACACAGTTAATAATATTAATACGTTAAATCGATTTTCTAATCCAGTGTAGTCGACTACATTGGATACGTTACGCAAAATACGATAGTGACAGAACAATATTCTTTTATTGATTCAAAATCCTAAGATTGACTCGATTCAAGACTCTAAAGTGAAAAATATATGATTCGTCGGAACAGTTACTCTTTCTGATTTTGACTCGACAACTAATTGTCCATGACCCTTTTAGCCAGAGCGCACATTGACACCCAAAACCAGATCGCTTAATTGGGGAGCCTGTTGTTCACTGGCTACTAGAACGACCCAACGACCCAGAATCAGATGAACAGCATACGTCCGACAGGGTAGCAAATTAAAAATGATTCTAATTATAAAATCGTAATTACTCGACTACCGCCCAAAAAACACGGGTTTCAGACACCAAGCTGCTCGTAACGGGGAGCCTGCTATTCGCTGGCTACGGAACCACCCAGAGCTAACTCCGAGAATCTGACGGCGCGTTTAGTAATTCGACAAAAATTACAATATGTATGTGAGTAGCTGAGAGCTTTCGTTCTGATGTCTCAACCTTTCTTGGCGCTGAGTATATCACTCTCCTGACGGAGTTTCAGATACAAGACCGCTTGAACGGGGAGCCTGTTGTTCACTGGCTACTAGAACGACTCAGCGATCAGTTATCCAAATGGCGTATACCCGCACTTCCAATCAAGAATTAAGAATCTTTTCGGCTCTGACCAGCGAAAACTGTTCCGGATTATACTTATCTAACGACGTGTAGCTTACTCGACTTTGAAAACTGTTCTGTACCCTAGGCGGGTTTCGTTCGGCCTTTTATACTCGAAGTCCCATCACTTTTCAAGGCTCTGGAAAGCTACCCCTATGTTTGACGTGTATAATTTTGCGTATAATTTTACATACAATTTTATATATAATTCTTAATTAAACATTAATTAATGAAGTAAATGATTTTCTAACATCGTCAATAGTGTTTTCTGAATAGTAGTTAATGTTTTAAATGTGAAAATAATAATTCAATAGTGTATTAAGCGAGAAACATATTCGCTGTCTTTTTCTACATACTACGCACGTATTTCTATAAGGATTTGAACTATATGTTGAAGCATACGATGCTTCGGAATATTCCATAGAACGTTATTACAATTTATTATTTATCTGGATTTACAAAATAATATCTGACTTCGAGTGTCGATAATTAAACTTAACATAATATTAGCTAACTATATATATTAATGGATTTGACGAATTAATAATTCTAATGACAAATAATATTGTTAATTGAAATTGTATGCTCTGTCTCTCTCTTTAGAGATTGCGCGCTAATTCTAAGAAATCCTAGCTTGCGTCGTGCCACGTAGGCATGTAGGCATTTCGGAATATTGCGTATGAAACATTTACAATATATATCATTTATTCAAATAAACTAACATTTGATTTTGATTATTAATAATTCAACTTTAACATATCATTAAATTAGCTTTCTTATATTTTGATTCAGCAAATTATTTAATAACTTTTATATTTAACATTCTTAACGAAAATATATACATTTTATCCTTGTCTGATATATAGCGTACTCTTTCTATTTTCCTGAGTTAGAATCGCAGCGCGTGGAATATTCCATACAAAATCTATATAATACACTATTTGTTTAAATAAGTAAAATAATAAATGAATCTAACGTTTGATAATATAACTTAACAATTAATTAATTAGCTCGTATATTTGCTAAACTAATTAACCATATAATATTCGTAAATCAAAGTATATGTATATATATGTGTTACCGACAGTCAAAACTAAATTTTTATGGTAATTGACATGTCTAATGTCGCGGTCGGTAAATGAAAATTACGGTCGATAATAGAAATTAGATATACCTTTCGAGAACGAAATAAAAGTAGCTTTGAGACGCTTATGGGGACGAAAATAAACGAAAAATTCTTCAGGGATGTTACACATGTATTTCTAACGGAATGGTGTGATTATTACTTATATAGCGTGGAACCTTGAACTTTTCTATAAGTTGTAACTCTTCCTCGAAATCGACCCACATTGAGTGAACATCCATAGGAACAGATTCATCCCAATGCAGATTTAATTTCCACAGTTCCTGCATTAAAATTTTTGCCTTTACGATGATGGATCCTAACAAACCTAAAGGGTTAAATAAACTTGCTATACGAGATAGCATTTCTCGTTTCGTTAATTTAGTTCCTGATGCGTTTTTCTTTACAGTATAACCTATTGCGTCTGTGTGAGGTTGCCAAAATAATCCTAAAGTTTTCTTTTTATCGGATAAATTTAAGATCATATGTTCGTCTGTAGAATTAAGGAAGGGTTTTAGTAGATCGGAATTATTGGAGGCCCATTGCCTCAACTGAAACCCTCCGCTTGATGGCAACGCGATAAGTTCGTCTCGAAGAGTTTCGGCTTCTTGGAGTGTAGCTGCACCGGTTAACAGGTCGTTTACATAGAAATCGTTTTGACTACCTGCGATGCGAGTGGATATTTATTGCTTTCATCAATCGCGAGCTGTACAAGGATTCGCGTGGCTAAGAAGGGTGCACATGCAATACCGTAAGTTACCGTGTTTAATTGAAAAACACGAACGGGTTCATTTGATTGTTTCCTCCACAAAATTTTATGGAATTGTCTATCTTCCGGTGCTAATAATATTTGCCGATACATCTTGGCAATGTCAGCAGTGAGGGCATATTTATATGTGCGGAACCGAAGAACTAAATTAAACAATTCGTCTTGGACAGTTGCTCCTATCATCAAAGTATCGTTTAAAGAAAGCCCGGATGATGTTTTGGCTGACGCATCAAAAACTACTCTTACTTTGGTGGTGAGACTACCTGATTTAATTACCGCGTGATGAGGTAAGAAGTAACCGTTAAATTGGTCAGGGTCACATAGAGACATATGTCCTAATTCGCGATATTCTTTCATAAATTCAGAATATTGTGCCTTGATATTTGGATTCTTATTTATCATGATTATCCTTGAACGGAAGTTTAACCGTGTATCTGCCGCTACATGACTCTCTCACTGTGTGTTGCAGATAGTGAGCTTCACATGCAGTTTTTTCGACAGATTGGTGTTTAGTGGTGGATCTTTCCTCAATTTCCCAAAATCTAGTAATGTTCTGCTCTAAGGAATTGGTGATTAAATTGCAAGTGATCGAAAACTTATGCCGATGTTGATTGATCAATTGGCCTACTACTACCCAGCCTAATTTAGTTTTATGCAGTTTGGGGTCGCTATGTGGTAATTTTATACACCCGACTGACAATAAATCCCAGAATATTTGCGCGCCTAATAAACCATCTACTTCTGCTGACTCGTGAAACCGTGAATCAGCTAATGGCAAGTTATTTGGTATATCGATGTCTTGTTTTTCTATATTGATGGTGGGAATTTTCTGTGACACTTTGTCGACTATAAGAAATGTTAACGTTTTGGAGAAGTTGTTAAATCCTGATTTAATATTAGCTGTAGTTTGACTAACTATTGTGGACGATATGTTATTCGCACCCGATAATGGAATGTTCGTATGCTGTTGTTTTAAATCTAATTGATTAACAAATCTATGGCTTAGGAAATGAGCATGTGAGCACGAATCTAATAACACGCGGCAATGATGTGGTTGACCGGAATTATCAATTAGTTCTACATATAACTGCTGTGGCTAGAAATTTTTCTGAGGAAAAATGAGAGTTTAGACAACTAATATTGGCTTGAACCGGTAAATTAGTATTTTCTCGATTGGTGTCGCGATGTAGCATGGTGTGGTGTTTTTTACGACACTTTTTGCGAGTTGTCGACCGACAGTCAGCGGTTTGATGATTGTCTTTTAGGCAATTACAGCATATATTCTTTGATTTTACTAACTGAAAGCGTTCTTCTACTGTTAATTTTGAGAAATTTTTACATTGTTGGGAATAATGTGTACCCTTACAGAAACCACACGTAATTACTACCTGTGTTGCATACGCCTGAGATGGTAGAGGACGATTGTCTCGAAAATTATATCTGACGTTTCTTTGCTGAACTGTTTGATTACGCTGACCAGAGTTATTATTATTTTGATGAGGTTGAGGACTACAAGGTTCCAAAATATGACATCTTTCGTGTAAGAATGCGTAAAAGGTTTCTAACTGTGGGAATTGTGTTTCGTGAGTGTATTCACGCCATTTTAACGACGTGGCTTTGTCCACTTTGGTTAATATTAAATGGACCATAAAGGTATCAGTGGTTGGCTGATTTAATGGCTGAAGTGCGCGATAATGTGCTTCTACTTTGTTTAAAAAACCTCATAATTCCTTGTGTTCAGGCCGAGAGACGTTGGATAACTCAAATAAAGCTTGTAAATGGTTGACGACGATTACTGCGGGCTGATTGTATCGTTTTTCTAACAACCCCCACGCTACGATATAGTTGGCTGCTGAATTGCTAAGCGATTCGATACTCTGATACGCTTCTCCTCTCAAACACGATCGCAAATACATGAATTTTTTACAGTCACTTAGTCTCGAATTTTCATGAACTTAGGATTTGAATTGGTCGGAGAAACCCGGCCTATCTTCATAATTCCCAGAAACGATGGGCAAATTAATTTTGGGTAGCTGTATTTTTGAATCTATGGCTTCAAATTGCGAGAGAGGTGTCGGCTGCTGATCAAACCGCGTTGGTTGAACAACTGTTGAGGTAGTTGTAGGTATATTTTCCGCGATTAAATCAAGTGCCCGTGCTTTTACTTGCATATAAAATGATTTGATGTTGATCCTTTCGCGTAATAGTTGACCGCCGCGTCGTCTACAGAATCTAATTCTAGTTGCGTTTTGGCAAAGGTAATATATTCTGCTTTTAATTCTTCCAAATGAAGCTGGATTTCCCTAACTTTTGCGCGACTATCTGAATGATCTAAAATGTCTTTAGGGCCTTGCAATTCCATGACAAACGCTGAACGTCTAACCTTAAGAGCATTAATGCGGTCCTCAGCAGACGGAGCCATTTTAAGTGGTGATTAAGAATGATGGAAAAAATAGAAAGAATAGATAGACAGGATAGATGGTGAGGTTTGACTAAATTCTGAGTTCGACTTACAGAACCTTGGTGATTGGCGATGCGCTGGTGATGCTGTATTCTGCTCACTGACTGAACCTGGTAGCTGCTCCCAGAATCCTTCCGTAGAACCAATGGTATGATGATGTACAGCTGTGGTCCTGATTCGCAGCGTCTTTCGTTGGTGATGACTGCTTCTGCTTGACAGCTTAGTCCTCGATGTGGTTGATAATTTGCTGGTGTTGAGACTCTTGATCGAGTCTCTGCCCTCGTTGGTGTAATGGTTGAAGATGGTACGCTTGATTGGCACACTTCTTCAATGATATAATACTGGATTAAGAGTTTTCGTCTCTTATACGGCTCGAAGGAACAACAATGTACGGTCGCGAACTCGCGTGGTGATATAAAAATTAATCGAGTTACGAATTGACCGTTGTGCTCGACGGCAACTTAATGTCGTGAGGACGAATTTGGATTGGTGAAAAGAATGGTGATTGTTAAAAACTTAACACTTAGTTTATTCTAATTTAACTCTTAGTGATGAATGTTACAAATGTGTTTAGTTTGGTGTTTGAATTGGTTCTGTCGCTGCTTCGTTTTTGCTTAAAAAAGGAAAACTTTTTGGAATAAGAGTCTATGGTGGGATGGTAAGAAAAGTAGGAAGGTACTGCAAGAAGAGGGAAATTTTGAGTTGTGATTGGTTTAAGAGTCCTGGAAATTAAAAAAGGTGAAGGAAAGAAGTGGAGGAAGGAGACTGGCAGTAGGGATAATGAGGGAAACGGTATTTTTTGCGTTTTTCCAGAATTTTTATTACGGGTCTGTAACGGGCCGCGGACTTGTATTAGGACGGATGATTTCGGTCTTGGTTTATGGTGGATAGTAAAGTATAGTTTATTTCCTTATTGCCTTTTTGAAGGTCTCAACGTTTATGATGAGATCATAGGCATCGTGACCTTGTATTGTACGGTGTGCTGTGCCATCGTACATTTACAAACATTGTTTCAGTCAGTTCCTGGATCCTGGAAACTTGAGAAGTATAGCAAGTCCGAATATTTCTGTGACATGAAAATGAGCGTACTTTCTGTTTTTCTTTTATTAGTTAAATAATCACGTATCGTAAACAAATAATTCTTACGTTTTTGTGAACTACACGCTGCATTATAACATATGTGAAACCATTTTTTGTTCTCATTATTTACATTTCTGAAGAACGGAATACAATAGTCAAAACTACACTGGTATCCGAATATTTTCGTGATCGACTGTAGCTATTCACGGTGGTCTACATGTCGAACCACTTGAACCCTATAATAAATTCCTTAGCCGTGGCAAAGGTCTAAATTTGCGTCCGAACAATGATTATTGCTAAATAGTCATTTTTCTATTTAATTCTTTTTTCTGTGACTATATAGCCAAATGTTATAATTATGAAATGGAATTAAAATCTTAATCAGTAACAAGAATAACATTAATTTTTGCTTCTTTTCTATAAAAATATTGTATCCAGTTTCAATATTTAGAAATCTATTTGGAAATCTGTTTCATATTAAATTCACTTTATGTTTTTTTAAGGTTAGTTTAGTATTGAAAATCTTTCCTAATATTAGAAATTTAAATAAAGCGTAAATATTTGACTGAATATGTATAAAATCTTTTATTTGTTGCAATTGATTTTATAAGAATCAAATTTGAATATGGTATGGGATTTCAATGGTTTAACATTAAAAAGCTGTTGAAAAACATTAAATTTCAATATTTCATGCTTTAATACGAGCCATTTCGACAATTTTCGATTGAAACATTTAAATCTGGTACCGACAATATTGGCATTTATATCGATTAAAAATGTATTTTTCTTTTTTTGGTTTAAATGAACCAATGAGTTAGAATCATCTACACCAGGGATGGCGAACCAATGGCACACGACACAATATCTTGGGCACGTCACTGATCACAGAATTCATTATGATGCACTACGAAAAAAAATGTGAAGTAGGTATTATATGACAAGCGAACGCGAGTGATCCCTATGCTATGGAATGTTCGGATGCGGTGCGCGGGCTGTGATACGCGGGGTACGGGTAAAAATGTTCCTATTTTTTGTAGTAAATAAAGAGTTTTGAGTTGATAGTATTTATTATTATTATTATTTTCTCAATAATCACAAAGTCAAAATTTTTTATGGCACGTCTATGACCTCATTAAACATTTCTTTAGAAAAGTGGCACGTTGATACGTAAAGGTTCGCCATCCCTGATCTACATCAAGGAATCGTTTTTCAGCGATGTTAACTTCATCTTACTTAATATTGAGAAGAAAGACCGAATACTTGTTTCATGCACTACAGAAGTACAGAGTGTTTGAAAATTATATGTGACAATTATTACAACGATATTCTACACCTCTGAATCAACGAAAATTTCTAAAAGAAAATTGATACAAAATTTACCCTGGCCTTGAAATTGAAGAAAAAATTTTTGTATTATCGTGTAAGATATAATTAAATATTTAATGAAAAACTTTGCACAAGAACTGTTAACACAACTTAACAAGGGTCTTTAGTATTAATTAATGTAAACTTTTTATATATTAATGAAACTGCTCTTTTGCTGTCTTCAGAGAAACTGTAATTTTCAACCCCTTTCTTTTTCACTCCGATCGCCAATCGTTTGTGGCGATAAGCAAAATTCCGAGTGGGAAGCGAGGTCTGGAATATGTCTAAGACCTTTTGACCCGTCGAGTCAATAGAGTCATTAAGTTGTAAATAGTTTTGCGCTGGCTCGACGGGTCTAAGAGGCCCTCGTCCCTTTCCACTCGAGTTTTTCCAAAAAGAAAGTTTTTGTCACCCATAGGTTAAAATATATGTTTCTAACAAGGTTCGGGACAGTACAGTCTCGACCATCGTCGCGACCATCATCGTACCTTGTAAAATAAAATCTGCCCAACAAATACGGAGTATTTTCATTCACGTAGATCACCTCACGTTCATCAACAAAAGACAGCCACCCGAGCAGATCACATTGGCTTGAGTTCCCCGTTTTCTTACAATTGTATCAAATAACAGTACTATTACAGAAATAAAGTAGCAGGAAGTACTTTGCGCACAGTTAGAAATCTTGTTTAAAAATGGATAAAAAATTATGTGGCTTACGCAAAAACCAGATTTCTCAGAAGTATACGTAATTCTTTTGTATTATACTCCTACATAGTTTTTCCCTATATATCAGTAATTATATAATTATACTATATAATAACTATAAGATATAAGATATAAGACATAATATAATTATTATATCATTATTTTCGTTATTGAGGAACTAATGAAGAAGTTACTTTGCATGATTTTTCCGAACATTATCTTATTTTAATCTATATTGATTTACTTACATTCATTAACTTATTTTAATTATTTGAAAGCGAAATAATAAAGAAACAGCTTTATTTTTCTTTGATTCATTTTAACGACATTTATTTCAAATAACTTAACATACTCAACGTTTGTACATACTTTGTGTGCCCACCCGTGAAAGATGATGCACTGAATGTGTATTTTATTGAACTTGGATTAAATAATTGTATTATAATAATATATAAAATTATAAGTTTGACTTTCCTATTAAAATTATAGGAAATATAATTTTCTCTTTTTAAAACTTCTGCGTGGAAAGTGGTGATTTGAATGAATTTTCTGATTGGTTGACTCTTAGCTTGCTGATCAGCAAGAAGGCGGTCGTTTTTTTTGCCATTCGTTAGACAAAATTCACGCCTGTAAAGTATTGGTCACCCTCAAGTATTACGAGTGACATGTCCGGGAAATTCCCAAAATCCTAACCTTGGATCGAACACCCAATACCCCCCTTTACTGCTTGCAAATGTTAGATTTTTGGGTACTACTAAACTGATTAAATTTTTTAACGCTGTTGTTACGATGAATTCCAAATAAATTAAAATTACGATGTCTTGATCCTTTGCTGCACGTTTAGTTTTACAATCTAATGGATTTTCGGAAGCATAGAAGCCCGAACAGATATCTAATGAATTTTTTCATAAAAATCAACTTCTCTAAGAAAAATATTTCATTATCATATTTATTTAGGGTGTCCCAGATGTTTGCCGCCAGACTGTAAAGTAAACTAGCATACTCTATTCGTAAGAATAAAAAAAAACTCCTATATCAACGTAGGATTTCAAGCACTTCATTAAAGAGTTATAACAAAAAATGTACTGATCGAATTAAGTAACCTCCACCTATTTCGAAATCAATTAAAAGAACAATATGACAATGGACTGCATCGTTCTCATCATAGATATGCTGTTCCAGTCTCCTCTGTACAATTTTACTAGTATATTCTATAAAGAAAAATCAGAAAGAATATTCATGTGAACATAGACTCTTGAATGCAGTATCAAAAGTTATTAAAAAAAATATAAAAATCAATAATTACTGCTATGTAGTACTGTAGTAAAGTTTATATGAAAAACTGAGACACCCTGTATATATTAAATTTGTTTATACATTTGCTTCAACGGCAGCACACACATATGAAAACTTAGTAATATTTATGCTAAAGATAGTGCTTCGTACCTGAGCAAGCAGGAGCGGGCGATCCCTGAATTCAAATGCATCAACGATGAATTTCTCTGTCTCTCGTCCTCCTGAACGCGCCCGAAGATCTCTTTCGGTGCGATCTGGAAGGATTGAGAGACAGCGAGACCCTGCAACCGTTTCCCCGTTAAAATCATAGGCTCTTGTTGGCATCGCGGCTGATTAGCGCCAGCTGATTGGGCCGTGACGTCAGACCTTTACCACGGATACGGTATGAACTGTATGTCGTTGTATTCCGTGAATAAACAGCAAAACTATAACGAACGGGTAATTTTACACCCCTGCTCCCGAATCCACTCCACAGTTACCGAACAGATAGAAAATAATGGATATAATTGGATACCCGACTGTATCTTATAGCAAAGTACTGATATTTTTCTCGAATGAAGTAATTTATTACATATTGAATATTTATGTTTCAGATAAATTTGCGAAATCCAAGAGACAAACAAAGGTCACTTTATTGGCACAACTGTGTAACTTTTAAACTCGAAATTTTTAATTCTCGTTAAATAAAAGACTATGACATGCATGGCTGTACGGCTGATCATACAATGAACTGAGGTCTACCGGAATATAAAAACATACGTTGATTATATGTGTTATGTATATCTCATAAAAATGATGGTACTTAGTTTGACTAGTGTATTCGGTTGTGTTCCGTCGCGAACTTCGACCTTTGCCGCGACGAAAGAATTTATTACAGGGTTTGAGTGGTTCGATGCGTCGACCACCGTCAATAGCTAGATACCGCGAAAGACGGGTCAACGAGGACCCTTTTGTCTAGTAAGTCCAGTCCGGACCGGTCCAACGTCACCATGAACTTGCCATAAATCGGCTAACGGCTGTACATTCTTTTTCTCGGTCTGTCAAAAACAAGGATAGATTTTTCTTGACCGTCACCCAGTAACGTGCGAGGGTGTTCGGGCAATTTTTATATTTCGAAGACAGTCAATCGTTGAACCTTGTGCGGGTCGGATCGAGAGTACAACCTCCGTATATCGCGGAATAACAGACAAACTCCATGCATCATGGAGTAACGTGAAATATCCAGTGCAGGGTGGATTCCAAATACAATCATAACACTATTCAAGCGGGACTTTGCGCTCCTCGAATAGGCCAGTGTAGGGTGGTAAAGAACGTACAACACAATATTATCCGAGTGGGACCCTACACTCCTCGGATAAGCCAATGTAGGGTGGTAAAGATCGTACAACATAACGTTATCCGAGTGGGACCCTACACTCCTCGGATAAGCCAATGTAGGGTGGTAAAGAACGCAAAACATCATTCGAGTGGGACCCTACACTCCTCGAATAAATCATCGTGGACAATCCTACGCAATGTAGATTGTAACATAAATGCATGATCATTTGAGTGAGACCTTGTGCTCCTCAAATCAACTAACGAACACGCGCAATCACACACACGCTTTGACCGTTTAATCACGACAAATATATATATAAAAAGGGTTTTTTATGCCGCAAGGCTTTTTCCCTTAAAATCACTTTACCCGAGCCAATAAATTATTATGAAATTTCAGGATCAAATTTGTCTAGTTAATTTTTTTATTAACCCTCCTCCTCATTCAACTTTGAACATTATTTTGCAACACGAAATCTCTCTATGTTGGAAAGATTTCGACGATGCAAGTTGTATCCCATATTCCTATACTTGACGAGGCCATAAAAAGTCTCGAAAAAGCATGAGTCAGAAGTCAATTGTTTGCATGAAAAATAATATTGTGGCGGTTTCACTGCTACGCTCATCGCCACTAGACGACGCATAAGACCGAGACTGACTTTCTTGCTAGTACTCAACGAGCCTTCTTATTCCTACAAATAGTTCCTGTCCATCCCTTCCACACATCCCAGCGTCTAACTCAAGGGCCTGTTAGGATACTGTACAGACGATTCCACTAGCAGGTCCCGGACGAAAAGCTCTCTCTCTCTCCTTCATTTCTCCTTAGCCCTTTCATCCGCTATCCAAACCGCCAAAATATTAAGGTTTCATTACTGATTATGCTGGGTAGGATGATGTTGTGTTGCTTGCGCTTCAACTTAATGAAAACGCGAGCTTGTTTAATGTGTGGGGTTGTGACACCACTCAGACAAAGAATGAATGAACAACTGCTTGAGGATAAATATGTTCCATTTATTCACAAATGAAAATTTGCTTTATAGCACTTTAAAAAAAACACGTTGAAACTATGGGCTCAATAATTTCGAACTGGATTCGTTGAGAGCTGACAAGAGAATCTACCAAAAAGTCTAAGAAGAATATGCAGGCCAAAAATTAAAGTATGGAGTGGGATCGACATGCTGCTGGGGGGAACAAGCGACTTAGTTAAAATTAATTATTGCATTGGTTAAAAAATATTAATGGAAGGGGACAAGAATCGCCCTTACAAAACGCTCGTACTTAAGTCAAGTTTGATCTAAAGTAAGAACTACGCCCGCTTATAAAGATACAAAACCCCCACTTTAACATTTTTTTATTCTTTATTTTTGATTTTTCGTGAATAAAACTTTTACCATTGTGTTCGTCTCGTTTTTCCTATTAAAATGATACCAATCACGATATTATTATGATCATAATTATTTGTGTAGCGAGCTGTTAGGAGGAATTCGTATCTCCGTCGTAAATGTAAAGTTCGTTTTAAATGTAAAAGTCTGAAAATTCCATGGTTTACTACACACATAATTATTATAGTAAATTCATCGTGTTTGGTGTCATTGTAATCAGAAAGAAGTGACGAATAAGATGGTAACATTTTCATGAAAAAATAATATGAAATAAGAAAACTGCAATCTTTTCCCTCGCTTGCATTAGTCCGTGTCTCACCAATATTCGATCTTCGCCAGCTCGGTAAACGATTGTGTTTAACGCTTGACAGATTCCGAGAGGGATCCCAACAGTAGTGGAAATAAAATTCTTACTCCAATGGTAGAGATTTTTTCACACTTATGGGAAAAATACTGTACATATATGTAAAATGACGAAGTTAGCTCTAGGGGATTTTTTCAAAAGACG
Organism: Megachile lagopoda; assembly: GCA_036983795.1. Lineage (NCBI taxonomy): Eukaryota > Metazoa > Arthropoda > Insecta > Hymenoptera > Megachilidae > Megachile > Megachile lagopoda. Next base: position 256,625 of record CM072790.1, read on the forward strand.
GTACAAACGAAAGTGAAGGTGGTACAAACCTCTACGAGGGAATAGGAAACAGCACCCGCAAAAGATTTCAAAAATTTCAAAAAATGGCGAAGGTACCCCTTGGGGGTACTTTTGGAAGGCGGTACAAACGCACCCCTTGGGGTACAAACGAAAATGAGGGTTGTACAAACGGGCACAAATGTGTCTTTTTATGATGGCGTTGAAAGAAATAAAAAATGTTAAAGTGGGGTGCTGGGGTATTTTCAACCACTAGTAACTTTTCACCCCTTAGGGTACAAACGAAAAGCAAGGTGGTACAAACGGGTACCAACGAAGGCGAATACGATGCAATTTAAAAAAATTAAATTTTTAAAAGTCGTGTGCCAAGTTCAGATAGGTGGCAATTAGACATGTCAATTACCATCAAAATTTGGTTGAACTGTCAGTAACGCATATATACATATATATATATTTGATTCGCGAATATTAAACGATTATTAAGTTAGTAAACATATAAGTTAATTAATCAAATGTTAAGTTCAATTACGAATTATCAGAATCATGTATTATTTCTTTTGTTTAAATAAATAATGTATTACATAGATTTTGTATGGAATATTCCACGCGTTGCGATTCTAGCTCAGGACACATAGGAAGAGTACGATATATATATTGGGCAAAGATAATATATACAGACATTTTTGTTAACAACAATATTAAACATGAAAGTTATTAAATAATTATTTGTTGAATTAAAATATAGGAAAGCTAATTTAATCATATGTTAAGCTGAGTCATTGATGGCCAAATTCGCATATTATTCTATTTGAGTAAATAATGTATTGTAAATATTTCGTACGGAAGATTCCGAAATGCTACGTGCCTGCGTGACCCAACGCTAGACAGGATATCTTGGAATTAGCTCGAGATCTCTAAAGAGAGGCAGAATGTATAATTTCAATTAACAGCATTACTGGTCATTAGAATCATTAATTAATGAAATCCATCAATGTATAAAATTAGCAAATGCTATGTTAAGTTTAATTATCGATACTCGAAGTCGGATACTATTTTGTTAATCTGGATAGATAATGAATTGTAATACTGTTCTATGGAATATTCCGGCGTATCATGTGCTTCGACATATACAGGGTGTCCACGCCTAAGTGTGACAGCGCGATATTTCATGAACTATTGATGACACGAAAAAGTGTTTATATGGAAATTGCAGGGTAAAAGGTGCTTTATGTTTTGGCGTAAACAAAATTTTGTTAATGTTATTAATGTAACAGATATGGTGGTGAAGTTTCGTTTTTTAAATGGAACTATATATTTTTTTTCAATCACGTGATAGTGCTTTTCAAGACGAATTCATTAAGATTTAATGTATCTACCCGATTTTTAATAGTTTTCGAGATATAAAGCTTGGAAATTTACTGATTTTCAGCAGAGACGTCTCGATTTGAGTAGTAAGTCATAAAAACGGTCTTATTGTTGCGGTAAGTGCCGGATTTTTGACTCTGCCTGCCGAAACCGATAGCCGCGGGTCTACGGTCGAAACGGCAAGTCCGAAGAGTAAAAAACGTGGAAAGTATTGTCCACCATCCTAATGCGGAAAACTTAGACCGTAATGGACAATTCTTTCCCCGTTTCTTACTCTTTGGACTTGCCGTTCCGACCGTAGACCCGCGGCTATCGGTTTCGGCAGGTAGAGTCAAACATGCGGGACTTACCGCAACAATAAGATCGTTTTTATGATTTACTACTCAAATTGTGACGTCTTTGCCGAAAATCAGTAAATTTCAAAGCGTTATATCTCGAAAACTATTAAAAATCGGGTAGATACATTAAATCTTAATGAATTCGTCTTGAAACGCACTATCGCGTGATCGAAAAAAAAAATATATAGTTCCATTTAAAAAACGAAACTTCACCATCACATCTTTTACATTAATAACATTATAAAAAATTCGTTTATGCCAAAACATAGAGCCCCTTTTACCCTGCAATTTCCATATAAACATTTTTTCGTGACATCAATAGTTCATGAAATATCGCGCTGTCACACTTAGGCGTGGACACCCTGTAGTTCAGGTCCTTATGGGAGTACGTGCGTAAAATGTAGAAAAGGACAGGAAATATGTTTTTCGCTAATATACTATTAATTAATTATTTTCGTATTAAAAACATTAACTACTCTTCAGAAAACATTATTGGCAATGTTAGAAAATCATTTACACATATTATAATCAAACACATATTATAATTTTTATCGAATTACTAAACGCGCCGTCAGATTCTTGGAGTTTGCTCCCGGTAGTTTAGCAGCCAGCGAATAGCAGGCTCCTCACTTCGAGCGGCTTGGTGTCTGAAGCCCGTGTCTTTTGGGTGGTAGTCGAGTAATTACGATTTTATAATTAGAGTCAATTTTAATTTGCTACCCTGTTGGACGTATGCTGTTCACCTGATTCTGGGTCGTTGGGTCGCACCTTTGAAATATATTAACTTAACGTCAATCTTAGGATCTTGAACCAAGTTAAATCAGTCTATTAAAGAATATTGTTCTGTCTCTAGCGTATCACACGTAGTCGCCTACACCGCGTCGGAAAATCGATTTAAAAGTATTAATCTCGTAAATATTGTAAAAGCGTACTTAGGCAAGTCCAGAAAAGAATCAGACTTAGGTAGGACTCGTAATAGCGCCGGACTTCAAACATACTAATTTTGTTAAATCTTGTAACTGCGTAATCTTTGGAAAGAGTATAATACCACAGACACTTAGAATTTTGAGTCTCATTAATATTGCAAAAGCGTAGTTGAGTTAGCCTCGTCTGAAATTCAAAATATAGGATTTCGAGTTCAATATCTAGGAATTGCGTTTCTATTAACTTACAAATAGCGTATTATTTAATTTATAGAATTTTCTGTCCATTATACCTATTTATTATACAACGATACCTATTTAGTTCTTTGATCTAATCGTTCATTACATTAATTTATATTACGTATACTTTTCTTATTTTCTTATTTTTGTTAATTGTTAATTCTCATTATTTTATTGAATAAACCTGCTTATTGAAAGGTATTGACCTGTGGATTTCACTCCTTAACCGCACACCACACGAATCCGACATTCTTTAGATTAGTTATTGTAAAACGAGTCGTTCAGTAGGTAAATACCGCTCTTTACCTCACGAGCGCTGTAAATTTCTGTGCATAGCCCAGAATCGTTACACATTCATCTAAATATGTATAATATGCATGGATAGTCATCTAAATATGCATGGTTCGGGACCGAGTTAATGCAAAACCCGGTCGCTTTCCCCCTCACGCCAATTGATATTTACCAGGCCTCGGCAATGTTGGGTTCTTCCCAAAAAGTGTGGATGTGTTCTCCGTAAAACTTTGGGGAATGCACGGTGACAGGGCATAGTTTTTTTTTTTAGAAATGAACGAAGAGAGAAATCGGATGATAATAATATTCATAAAATTCTGTGTGAAGTATAGGCATTGTCGAACCGTTCCTTTGTATTTGTTTACGGAACGGGCCGAGACGAGACAAAGGGGCGCCTTTTTCAAGAAAGTATCTCGCACCGAGAGGTTTGATGGACGGATGTATCGCCTTTGCCTTGTCGGAGGCGTCGTAGTCAAGAATTTTTTGCGTCGTAGTCAAGTGTTAGTCGTGATCGGTAAACGACCGTATTTTTTGTACGGGGTTCAGTGCATAATCACGCGACGTTAAAATTTCCAATTCGCGTTTTTATTACATTAGGACCTTGCCCACAATCATTACACGTCCTCCAGCGCAGATTCTCTATCGGAGATCTGGTTTCCACATCACCGTGATTCTTGGAATCACACATCAACTGGACGTTTCTTGCGCTGGAGACTTAAGGGAGCCTGGTATCCTTATCGTCAAAAATCTAACATAGTAAAGGTAACTGTTCCCAAAAATCAAAATCCGAAGTCACGCGATTAATTATTTAATCGCTGACAGACGCCCGATCTCGTGTACACAAAACTATCATTTCCACACGCGACACACTCACACTCTCAATATCGATATTTGTAATATCGATCAATTCATATATCAAGTATTTTATGCCTACGGGATTTTTCCCTTCCATACATTTCATCAAGGGTTTTTATGCCTTCGGGCTTTTTCCCGCCATATTTTTCACAGTTTAAAATAGCGTTGAGTTATTTAGCGATCCTCGACGTAGCCTGAACATCCTTTCGAACGTTAGATAAATTCGATGCTTCCTCGAACCGTTTCTCAGGCCTATCGCGTTCAAGTGTTTAGACGTCTTAGACCCGGAATTAAAAGAGGGGTCGAGCTTGGAAAAGCCAATTTTGAGAAGATCGCGTCATTCGTGTCCGAGATTCCGACGACGCAACATTAGAAAAATCTTAGCTTCAAAGACTTTAACGAATATTGTTAATCGAATAGATTAAGAGTCTTCGGTTGAAGAGTTTCGATCGTACAGGCATCCTTATAAATATTTCTGACGTAGTCATTGCTCAATGAAAAAGTACAAGCTCCCGATTGTTGTGCATTTGTTCACAGATATTGTAGATTCCCACTGCCCCTTAAACAGATGTCGTGTCAGAATAAAAATGTTAATAGATCAGTATTGTAATGTAGAAGTAACTTTTAAGCATTTGATGTATGAGAAATAATGAGATTAATAAGATGACATTTACAAACTTTTCATAAAATGTAAGGTAATCATTTTCAATATTTCCTGTGGACGTCACAGATGTCGAATTATGTATGCTGTACAAAGTTCGTTATATTCGATAAGCAAGATTAAATGAAAAACATGTTTTCGTAGATATACTTTATTATTTTCAAGTACTGAATCTGTTTCTAAAATGGGCCTCACATATTTCGGTGTATCTTTTATAATATCAAAATTACATAAAAATCGTGGGTCAACTAAATAATGTCCCTTGTTAGCACTGTTCATATATTTCGAAATATACAAAGTATCCCCCCAACTTACGTATCTTGAATATCTTGCATCTCTTTTGTAAGTAAGAGTAAATATTATGATTGGTAAGAACTTTTTCTGAAGTTCATTTGTTCAGGATTTCAAAATCATTGAAGTTTTCTTAAATATGACGACATATTTTCATCATTGTAACATTACAGCTGAGCTTAAAACGTCCAATAACTTCTAATACAATGATTTTTCGTGACCTTGAGTAAAAAAAATTCATGATAAATAGGAAATTAATGCACAAAGTGAAATAACTAATAGAAAGATTAATAGATGAAATTTGATTATAGCAAATGCTTTAAACGATGGCCTGTGCGTTCACCAAATCATACAACTTTAGATTTCTTTCTTTTGGTGCGATTTAGGAAAACATAAAAGAACATATTAGAATTGCTTGTGTCAATGAACAAGGTATAAAAAATGCCAAAAACTCATTCATTAATTATGTGGAGATTTCTGTTGAATCCGCTCGATACTATTTTAAACATTTGTTACAATAAAAATTTCATAGTTAATCTTTTTATTAGTCATTTCAGTCTGTCCGTCAGGTATCTAACATCTCATCAATTTTTAGTTTTTAATGCTTACTTTACACAGTACTTAAGTCACGTCAATCATAATTATTATGATATATATGACAATGAATCCTAATATTTATGTCATTGGACGTCTTAAGCTCACAGTTATTATTCTATTATGATGAAAATATGTTGTCATTATTAAACAAACTTCAATGATCATGAAATCTCGTAAAAACTGGCTTCGACAAAAACTTCTTAATCATCATAATATTTGGACCTTCGAACAAAAACATGTTTCTCTCTGAGTTCTTTTTCTATCACAAAAAATATGCAAGATATTCGAGTTGCTCAAGTTTGATAGGGCACCTTGTATAAGATCGATTATAACTTTCCGATTTAGTGTTATATGTGTATATGGAAACGTACATTAAAATCCTTTCCTGCAGCGCCTTTGTAAGAGATATATAAACATTATTTATATATCTTTAAAGGATATTTGTATCATTCAACATAAACTTTTCACCTTTAACGTACAGAGATTTCTCGTTCCTAAGATATACACTTTAACCGTAAAACGAAAAAATATCGACGAAATGTATTCTGAAACTATGTTATATCAAAATTTGATTACAATCAAGCAAAGCCAACATTTATTAAAAGACCTTTTTCAATTATTACGATAAAATTAAATGGTGTGTACAATTTTTTCTTCGGTATCTGCAATAATTTTTGCTCTACACATCGTAAACGTGGTGCAAAGCTATGACTGTGAAGTAGAGATCGATAAATCGCTATTATCCTTTTTCGTGCGATATAAAGTCCATTCTGATCACTGAAAGCACCACCTTTGTAAAAGCTCCAATTATTGGAATCAAAGCTAGAGCTGTTCACAACTGAAGTCCTACGGCTGCATGAAAGCAATTTTTCACTACGAACGTCAGCGTTAATATCAACGTTATATCGTTGAATCGAGTTTAAAGAAAAATTGATTTATCATAGATTTCTGTCGATCAATTCTCACCTAGGCGAGTACTAGTGACGGAAAGATGGTTCAACTAGGAAATCACGATGCATAATGTTATAAAAGCACCATATAACTAGGCAAAACTATGTTAGCCTTTTGATAATTAAGAGTAAAATTATTAATGGTTACGATCTTTTTACATTAATTTCTTAGATAGTTTGAAATATTTCAAACATAAACTTAATTACTGGATAAAAAAAAAAGGTTTGATAATTATTCTATGAGTACCCTTTGTATAATAGATATTTTAGTTTACGAAAAATCTTGATTTTAACATACCGTAATTACTATGCAAGATGTTAGATAGGTCAGTAGAAAGTTTGGAAGGGATGAAAGAAATCATTTGGAACACAGTTAGCTATACATATATACCTTTATGCAAAGTATCGTGGTTTTTGAGATATCGTGGTATTGATTGATCATTTGTTAGTACAGTAAATTCTTTATTTATGACAATTTGGGATTAGTCGATTGTTAGAAATTGTTATCCTCACTGAAGAATTTCTAACTTTCTCAGTCATTAGTAGATTATTATGTCTGGAGTCATCAATCCTACCCATATGTATACATCTGACACAGTTATCAATATTTTCGACATTTATACAGTATATATATGTTTTTGTTATTTTTTCAACGTATATTTAGAAAAATGGATGAGAGTAGTCAGGCGACGATTTTTCGTAGCTGCCTTTTACCGCTTGTTTTATCAATCGAACTGAAGATTTTCAAAATATCACCACAGGTTAAGTGCATAGGAAAACGTTATTTAGAATGTTTCGCTTATCAACATATTTCAAGACGATTGAAATCATGTTGATGTTATTTACAACAGAAATGGATATGCTATTTGTATTCAGCACGTTAGAACGAGTGAAATAACATATCATACGTGCTAAAAACTGAGCGACAGAGAAAGTACCATTCAAGTTGTACGTAGCGATTTTATTTAATATTTTAGTTTCGTGTTAGAGATATAAATATTTTAGATTTTCAGTTATAATTAAATAGCAGTTAATCAAATGTTATTTATATATTGATTTTTGTTACCCTTAAATACAAAATATTATTTTTTATCTACCATGGTTTAGAATTGTAATGTATATCATCTATTTTAGCATGATCTTTATTGTACAAGTAACTTTATTTTAATATTTTTACTTTTTATATACATATCTTAACATCAAGAAATAATAAACAGTTTTCTACGCATTATTATCTAGTTCCGATAAAAATAGTATAAATTTAACTTGACTCTATCACGGTATTCAATGGTTAATTAAAAACAGTTTTGGTAAATGTTCATAAAAGAGGATATACCTCCAATCATTCTGTCCTTGAAACATGTTGTTCATATAAATATGTTGAGGATCTTCTCTTTATATACGTACCCGTTACTCGAGGTTAGTTTTTGAGATGTTTATAAAAACATATATTCGATATTATGTATAGCATGTCTGTTTCAGATTCATTTGCAAAACAAAATTTTCCTTAATGATTGATTTATCTATCCAGCTATTGCTACAGGAAGCTTGCGCATCCCGTGGAAATTCGACAAATCTGCGAAATGCAGAAATAAAGTATAAAACATCCATAACATTATATTATAATGATCGCTGTTAGGGTATTAGATTGCAGTATAAAACTCGATGTACACTTCCGACGTTTTTCGTGCGATCCAATCGCATGAACACGAGACGTGATAATACGACAACAGTTTGTTTAAAATGATTTGTTCAACTAAATATTATAGCAAAAAGAAGTTGCATTCTTAATCTACAATGAATGGTACATTTGGAAAATAAATAATATAATATTTAAATTAACTCCTCTTATGCACAACAATAAACGTAGGAATAGTACTATGTCCGAATATTAATATAACTATATAAGGAAAAGTTGTTCAGAATGTCTTGCCAGAATTTTTAAAAAATAACGTTCCTTGTTGAAATAAATTCACAAAATTAGAAGCAGTTTTTTTCTGAAGATATTATAAAAATAAAGAAATTGTTAATGGCCGTCTTCGATTGAATAGAACTGTTGAAAGGTTATAGCCGGGTAATTCCCACCCTCTTCCAAAAAAGGCGCGCTAAGGGTGCAATAGAGGATGGGCCTTGTTAAATTCGCATGTACTGATGTACTGAATTTTTACTAATGATGGAGCAAATGGTAACTTTGCCTTTCTACGTAAACTGATTTATTGATGTCTGGTTGTCTGATGTTACAAAAATTCTGTCTTAAAACTATCGATCTGTGATTTTTATAAATATTCGACTGTGGGCGTGTGTTGGGAGGTGAAGACTAAAATTAAGGTGGGAAAACGTCGCTGTCCAATCATAATTTGTGGATGATGTCGGGGGTTGAACTGCCCTCTCCTCTGGGTACGTCTTGTGGAAAAACTCAAGTTCGCGTGCAGGTAGTATGTACCGTTTGACTGTTGGTGCCTATCGTTTTATGATGTGTCTATTGCCGACGTCTATGAAAGGAAAGTGTTCTGTGCGACGGCACATCTGGGTGAGGATTTCGAAAGTTTATTTATGATCGAACCGTTAGATAGCCGTTTTTGAGCCAAAACATTTCGGGTTTTTCCAGCACTTAGTTTTACTACATGTCCTTGCCATAAATTTAGAGTTAATTTTCGCTTCGTCCTCAACGGCCACTTCTCGATCATAAACACGGTTCTTTCCGAAGGGTAACTTTAGAAAAGGTCACGTACGGACCTAACGGTGATTGATGTTTGCCAAATGTGTACCCAGAAGAAAAAATCGCGGCATTGCCGGACGTTCGGGGTCCTCCCGCCAACTTACCGGGGTCCCCACCCTTTCTAGACGAAGACGCTCTAAGGGAGCTATGAAGGGTGGGCCCAATCATCAAGGAGGCACGCTGATTGGAATTTGAGAAAAACTGTCAAATCCAATCAGCGAACGATTTCTGACTCCGTCGTTTTCGTGGGAGTCAAGACGATCACGGAGATTCATTCGAAAAACAGTCTTGCAAAGGATACTACCTCGTCAATCGTTCGGACAGGATAGTTACTTGTCAACCAAAATAGTTCATTCGTTCGGAACTCATATAAACCATTTGCAATCGTTCGAACAATTCAATTTGGCAACGTTCGGCCAGTTTTCTAGTGACCGATACTAGGTCTTGAACCAGTTGAGTTCACATTAATTTTTGAATTCAACGCGTCGCGATTAGACAACGAGTCTAAAAGATAGGTCGCAAGTTACGCCTTCAGCCGAGGAATTTAATCCGCGTTTGATAATCGCGACGGGCAATCAACCGACGCGAGATTGCCACGAAACAGAAAGTAAATCCTGAACCGAAATTTAGTTTTTTCCTGAGTATAAATCTTGAAATAAAAATTAGAAATTCAGCATGCTTCCTTAAAGATGAGAACGTTTCATTAGAATTGAAATATCAAGTCATTCGATCGGACATATGCTAGAATCTACAAGTCAATCGCTTCGGACGAGTGATGCCCACTTGAACGTCGACCGATTAGACGCGTTCCAATTCGAAGCGGTGCTGATTGGCCCTTTTTTTTTTTTTCTTTTTTTTTACGTGGGGGAAATCTTCCAAAGATACCCCGCACCCTTGGGGGAGGGCGCGGGGTTATGCCGGATTTTTACCGGCTAAAACCCCCACGGTGGTGTGCTGATTGGCCCTAACCTGACCTAGCATAACCTAACAGAACCTAACATAGCCTAACATAATCTAAAATAGCCTAACATAAGCTAACCTAATGTTCAATCGGTATCGCTTCGAATTGGAACGCGTCCAATCGGCACCGCTTCGAATTGGAACGCGTCCAATCGAGACCGTCCAATCGGTCGACGTCCAAGTGGGACACCCCCGCTTCGGACACAACGTAGAAAAACAAATCAATCATTTCAGACTTAACTTAGAATTTCATTGCGTCAACGTTTCGAACGTACTTGTAAAGTTTCATCGCTTCATTCGTTCTCGGATGCATTTTATCATTAATCGATTGTTATTTAAAATTACTGTCGTGTCAACGTTCGGACACCAGATATAAACTCTTGTTCTTAAGGTTAATTCCGTTTGAGCAAACCCGCGTCCGGTTAAAATTCACCGTATATGATGGGTTTTCGCTTCGAAGGATAAATCGCAGGAGGACACAGAAGAATTTCTGCAGAAGACAAATAATAAATTTATTCATATTGGTTTCTTTACACAATCGAACATAATATCCCAATCTGTCAAATTATAAAATTTACAAGATTCATATTTTACAAACATAGGAAAATTTATAGAAAACGGAAACATAGCTTTTGGACTTCAACAATTTCGAAAGTTATACTAGAGGTGTTCGAGAGGTTCTTCCGTCCATTCCCTGGAAGGCGACCGGCGGATAATCCAGCCGTTCTCTTCATTCCGAGGGCGGCCAGGTTAGAGCCCCCGTACACTCCCGTGCTGACCAAGACGTTCGAAAGCTAGGCTTCGTACTACACCCAACGGTGTAGCCCCGTAGGTACTACCGGTTCTCGTCCGATCACCGAAGTCAAAGCTACTGGGGGCGCGGTGCGAAGAAGGATGGGTGACCGCTCGTTTTTCGGGCGATCGCTTCTGATTTCGGGTTACCGCGTACTGTTGGGGAACTACTACGGCTTTCTATACTCTGTTGAGGGTCTTTAATACCTTAATGGAATACTGGTAAGCCAATATTAAAATTCCTTAGGTGCAGCAATGGAGTCAAGTGATGTCTTCGCCTCGACTGATCGGACCGGGTCCTCTTTGGTTAGTGGTGTAGTTGGAGGTAGATTAGGAAGTACTTAGCATATACCCGATCGGGTGAGGTGGCATATCCGTGCCCCCTTCGGGGTGGCCGGATTCACAATAGTCTAAGCTTCGTACTCTCCTTTATTCTAAAGGGCGACCGTGGTAATTACCTCGTTCTCTCCCAATATAACACAGCAGGAATCTGCCGCGATCGCGGCTCCGATACCGATATTTATATTCACGCGTTGCTAAAGTCCCGCGGACAATCAACAAAGTCGCGTTGCTATGCGCGGCCCGCTGTCACGGCATCGCGAACGTCAGCGAGCCGCGAGCTCGCAATCAGCGTTCGCGAATGTTCGATACGATTCTCGACGCAACTCGCTCTGTTTCGCGAAGCGGTCTTCTAGATGGTTCCAGGTTGTAGAGAACGATCGGTGTTGTTACAACCGCCATTTACAAGGCTCGACCATTTTTTAATCGAACGCAGTTGCTGATCGTGCGCAATTCAGCACAGTTTTTGAAAAAAGAGCGATTACAAATTTACTTCAATTACAAGACACAGTATGCAGGCAGTTTCTCTTAATTACTAAATATTTAAAATCAGATTCAAAAAAATATTATTATGTGATTTAGATGAAATACGTTCTAAAGATAAGAAAATATACAAATTTAGAGTTCATAATAATCATAATAAACTTTATACAATCACTTAATTTGGAAATTTCCGGTAATAAGCGAAATTAACAAAGTGGTCAATATCTCGAAAACCATGATACTTTGTATAAAGGTACACAGGGTGTTCGGCTACTGGTGGGCATAATTTTAAGGGGTGGTAGCTAGGGTGATTCTGAACAATTTTTTCCTTTACCAAAATGCTGGTTAAAGCTTAGTTTTTGAATTATTAAGGAAAAACACTGACCAAGGAAAAACAAAGCGCGAGAATAGCGCGCGCCCGGACCCGAGAGCGACAGCTTCGAGCTTGATGGCTGAGCGTGATCGTGAACAAGCATGTTTGCACCATGACAATGTAATTGCTAACAGAAAACCACTACGTGAAAGTTATAATGTAATGCAAGAAAGTAAATAACTGTTTCAGCGTGACAAACGTATATGATGAGACAAAAAGAATAATATCAGTACAATTATAATACTTATAAAAACAGTTTAAAAGTTAGGTTTAGATATAGCCTAATTAGTAAAATTGCAAACAGAAAAAGATATTGACACAAAGAGAAAAAAAAAGTCTTTAGTTCATAACAGGCAAAAGACACAAACGTGTGGTACTTTGTTTATAAGTACCACCTGCAGTCTTTACAGTGACAACTCTGACAATTCCATCGTCACCTGGATGTACATGCATGATCCGTCCCAATATCCATTTCATTGATGGTACGTTGTCTCCCTTGATGATTACAAGATCTCCAACCTTTGGTTGTTCCCCGTACAATCTCCATTTACTGTGTATGTTCAGATCATTAATATATTCTTTGTGTCAGCGAATCCAAAAATGTTGTTTGACTTTTTGTATGTGTTGCCAAACAGACAATCTGTTGCTAGGGACTTGCTAAAAATCAATCTCTGGTACGCTCATTAGTGAATCGCCTATTAAAAGATGTGCAGGAGTAAGAGCGATGGTGTCATTGGGGTCGGAGGAAATCGGAGTTAAAGGACGCGAATTTAATATTGCTTCAATTTCAATGATATACGTATTTAATTGTTCATAGGTAAACAATTGATTGCCGACTGTTCGAATCAAATGGTGTTTAAAAGACTTGACAAACACCACCCATAGACCTCCAAAGTGTGGAGATTGTGGAGGACAAAAATGCCAGGAAATGCCTTCAGATTCTAAGTGACTCATGGTTCTTTCATTACCACTTGTTGAACTTAAAAATTTTTGAATTTCGTGTAATTCATTTTTTGCGCCGACGAAATTGGTTGCATTGTCAGAATAAATATGCCGAGATTTACCTCGACGTGCAAAAAATCGTTTCAAAGTCGCTATGAACGCTTCTGTTATTAAATCGCTAATAAATTCTAAATGTGCTGCTTTCGTGACAAAACACACTAATGCAGCAACGTATACATTAATTTTGTTTCGATTTCGAAATTTTCGTTCTTTTATAAATAAAGAGCCACAAAAATCAACCCCGGAAATATTGAATGGCCTAGATTGTATGACTCGGTTTTCTGGCAAATTACACATAATATAACTTATACCTGCAGGACGCGCTCGGACGCAGGTAACACATTTTCGGATTAGATTCCGCGTAGTATTTTTACAATCGATAGGCCAATATTTTTTTCGAATCGCATTTAAGGTAGATTGTACACCGCCGTGAAATGTTTTAATATGAAAATCTTGTATGATCAATTTTATAACATACGTGCGGGGACCCAAAAGTAACGGGAATTGGGCTGTGGCGGGGAGGGAGAATGGGGAAACCCATTGTTCGACCAGGTATCCGGTAGGAACACGTCTCCTGAGTCATTGTGCGAAGTTTTGTCGCTGTGAGTACATCGGTTCGTCCGTGGCAATTTTTGTAGTAAAACAGCTTTTTCCATTTCGCCGAAAAAGTCATGGCCGATTGTCGAGAGCAACGCGCGGCTGTGAAATTTTGTTTCCTTTTGGGGAAATCAGCCGCGGAAACTATTGGAATGCTGAAGACTGGGATGCTGCCCTAAGTAAGACCAGAGTCTACAAGTGGTTCTCACGTTTTAAAAATGGAGAAATGTCAGTTGAAGACCAACCCCGTTCAGGACGCCCCTCAACGTCAAGAACTGACGAAAACGTCGACAAAATCAATGCTCTCGTTCGTGAAGACCGTCGCCGAACCAGAAGTTCTACTTGGAGGTTTTGAAAAGATTGAGGGAGTCTATCCGGAAGAAAAGGGCAGATCTTTGGCACACAAGCGACTGGTTCTTCCATCATGACATCACGCCGGCCCACGCTGCTCTCTCCGTAAAGCAGTTTTCGACCAAAAACGGCATGAGACCAATTGTCCACCCCCCTTACTCACCGGATCTAGCCCCCTGTGACTTCTTTTTGTTCCGCATACTCAAAAGGGACATGACAAGAAAGCGATTTGCCACTGTGGAGGAGGTAAAACAAAAATCGCTGGAACGACTAAAGAACATCCCCATAAATGAGTTTAAAAAATTTTTTGAACAATGGAAGGATCGCTTGGAGAAGTGCGTTGTGGTCAAGGAAGAATACTTTGAAGGTGATCAAAATTTGCTGTAAAAATATTAAGAAATAAAGAAGTTATGACAAAATTCCCGTTAATTTTGGGTCCCCCGCGTAATGAGCACGGGGTAAAAGAGTAGGATGTTTTTGGCTAAAATCTAAATTTATATGTTTTAATATGCCACCTACTCTTAAGAGACCGGTAGAGTCGATAAATGGATTTAAACATAAAACTCGGCTCTTCTTGTTGAGAGGTTTACCTGACTTTAAACTATCTATTTCCTTGTTGAAATGTTAGATTTGAATACAACTAACGATACAGTTGTGCGCCTCATTCAAGTCGGTTGTAGTTAAAAAATTCCTTTGATAACACCGCTTTGAAATGATTTCGTAAAATCGTATACAATATGCTATGACTCGTGTTAGTTTATTCCAAGATGAAAAACGTTCAAGTATGCTATCGTCGCATGTACATAGTTTTGAGAACAACGACTTTGCGTAATTTCGGAGTATCAATAGAATGATGTTCTACGAGAGGCCATGTATCTTCTGTTTGATAGAGCCATGCCGGTTCGTTTAGCCATAATTGATTTTGCAAAAATTCGGAAGGCATTTGACCTCATGATATGGCATCGGCCGGGTTTTCCAAGGAATTTACATGAAACCACTACTGAGGTTGTTAAGACTGAATAATAGCAACACGATTAGCAACAGACGTTTTCAGCAAATGAGGTGAAGTATTTATCCAACATAACGCGATTATTGAATCGGTCCACAGACTGAATTTTGTAAAATTGAGTCGTACTGACTCCTTAACCTTCTGGTACAATTTGGATAATAATACAGCTGCGCATAGCTCTAAGCGTGGAATTGACACAGATTTTACGGGTGCAACCCACGATTTGGAAACTAATAAATAAGTTTGAATTTCTCCACACGAATTACAAGAGCGAACATAAATATATGCGCCATATGCTCTTTCACTGGCATCACAAAAACCGTGAAGTTGAATATCTTGTGCATGATGAGAATTAATATTTCGAGACACTTTAAACTGTGTCAGCGGAGGCAATTGATTTTGAAATTCACTCCATGTGATAAAAATAGCTTGCGGTACTGACTCATCCCACGTTATACGAGCCTTCCAAAGATCTTGCATAATAATTTTGGCCCTTGAAATGACGGGACTATAAACTTAAAGTGTCGAACAATTCAGCGATTTTAGATAAAATGAATCTTTTAGTAACGCGGGATTGCGTATTATTTGTATTTACACTATACGTGATTGTATCATTAAACGAATTCCGATAAATTCCCAACGCTTTCAGCACTGTATCTGGATCTAACGCATGTGATTTCTCGGAAGATTGATTTGATAAGTCCTCTAATGATTTAGGATGATTTAAAGACCACTGACGTAAATGAAAATTGCCTAAACCCGTAAGATTAATTAATTGCTCACGAAGTTGAATTGTTTCGCCAAATATTTGTGGTCCCGTAAGAAGATCGTCTACATAAAAGTCGTTAAAAAGCGCTTCTGATGCTAATAGAAATTGTTTACCTTCATCTTTAGCTAATTGTTGTAACGACCGAATTGCGAGAAACGGCGCGAGAGCGGTACCATAATTTACGGTGTCTAGTCTATGTACCCTAATTGGCTGTTCACGAGATTTACACCAGAGAATCTTTTGATACAATGCATCGTTCTGATATACTCGAACTTGTCGATACGTTTTCAAAACATCTGCAGTGAATACATAATTATATGAGCGAAAACAGACTATCAAAGTAAAAATGTCATCTTGTATTGTAGGTCCTACTAGTAATGTATCATTGAGTGACACACCGCTGCTTGTTTTCGCGGAGCCGTCGAAGACGACTCTTAATTTTGTTGTAGCACTAGATTGTTTTAACACTGCATGATGAGGCAAGTAATATCCTTGATTAATGAAATTTGTTTCGGAAATATCAGTCATATGATCTAACATTTGATATTCATCTAAAAATTTCGTGTATTCAGACTTTAACGTGGCATCTTTATCTAAGCGTTTTTTTAAAGCATAAAATTGTTTTAATGCTGCGCTATATGAATCTCCCAACTCGGATATTTTGTTATTAAAAGGCAACTTAACGATATATCGTCCTGATGCATCACGATGTACATGCTCCTTGAAATGAGCCTCACAAAGTTGACAAAACTTTGACAATTGATCATCTATCGATGTAGTAGACACGTGACACTTTGCAGTTTTTAATGGTAATGAATTGATCAAACTTGATATTACCCAACCTAATAGAGTTTTTTGCAACGTCAATGACGAAGATACTAAACAAATTTGACCTACACACAATAATTTGTAAAATATTTCTGCTCCCAACAAAACATCGATTTTAGCTGGAATTTGATATTTTGGATCAGCTAGTGAAATGTTGCGAGGTATTTCAATATGTGAATGATCAATTCGTTGAGAGGGCAAACATGAAGAAATTTGTGAAATTGCATAAAATGATAAATTAGAACTATAATTGGAATGTCTCGATCTAATACTGGTTTTTATACAATACTTTATGCGGGTTGATATATTGTCAACACCAGACAATGGAATATCTACTTTAGTTTTGTGCAGATTTAACCGAGTTGCGAGCTCTTCTGTGATAAGATTAATTTGTGATGCAGAATCAAATAAAACTCTGCACGGCTGTTATTTTCTTGAGAATCACGAATTGAAATTAGTACAGTTGACAATAAAACTTCGGACGGCACGCGTGCAGACAATGATACCGGTGTCAAATCTGTTGATTTTGACGTTGACGGTACTGCTGCTGATTTTTTTGAAGACGATTCTATTGTTGAAGACTCTTTGTTTGTGTGCTGTCTCGCGTACTATCAGCAGTTGCGTCCGATTAAAAAATGGTCGAGCTGTGTAAATGGCGGTGAATTTTAACCGGACACGAGTTTGATCAAAACGAATTAACGTTAAGACCAATGATTAGATGCATCCAATACGAATGATGCCTTGAAAACTTTAATAAGTGCGTCCGAAACGTTGACGCTATGAAACTCTAAGTCCGAAACGATTGACTTATTCCTTTCAATTCTAATTTATGTCCGACCGAGTGACTTATTATTTTGAATCTTATGTCCGACCAAGTGACTTGTTGATTTGAATCTAATGAGACGTTCTCATTTTAACTTCCTCGTAACATCGGAAGTGTAAGGAAGCATGCTCATTGGTTTTCCTTCGAAACGTCGATTTTCCAATCAGCATGCCCCTTGACGTTGGGCCCACCCTCTCTTGCGCCCTTAGCGCGCCTTTTTTGGAAGAGGGTGGGAAAAATATCGATAAGTACGGGAGGATCTTGAAGGTCGGCAACGCCGGGGTTTTTCCCTCCAGGTGACACGCACGTTGTCCAAAGTACCGCTACGAAAGGACCGAGGCCCGTCCTCGGTACCCTTCGGGAAAAACCCCGTTTATGACGGAAGTAGTTATTGAAGACGAAACGAAAGTTAGAAATTCTAAAGGCATTGTTCGAAAAAATGTAAAACTAAATTGCCAGCGATGGCTAAAAACTGTCTTTCAGAAATAACTGTTAGTCCCGGACCCATCATAAACTACCTACGAAATCCTCCTCGTATTGTGTTCCGTCGCACGTTCGGAACAGTTTGTCTCTAAATCGCGATGCAATAAAGTATTATGTTTTCCATGACACTTCTTACATTTACTAAAAAAGCACTTATTATACGCGTGACCATTTTTTTTTTTTTTTTTTTTACGTGGGGGAAATCTTCCAAAGATAACCCCTCCCCCTCGGGCGCGGGGTTATGCCGGATTTTTACCGGCTAAAACCCCCACGGTGGTCCTTCCCCGACGCATGAGAGGGCCCCAGGAACTCTTGAAGAATACGATTGAGGCCCCCGCGCCAGTAAACGTCATCCCGGGGGAGGTCGGAAAGACCTCCCCCATAAAACCTACTAATCTTTACGGCGGTGCACTGAGTTTGGCGACATTTCGCGTGATTGTCCGACGAAAAAAACGATTATGAAAAACGTCCTCGCCGTCACGGTGACTGCGGAGAGTAAATATCGAAAAGATATACGCATAAACGGATGCGCCGCGGTAGCCGTGTTAGATACGGGTAGCAACGTCTCGTTGATTATGAAAAATTTTTATATTGACATTGGGGCACCTCCGCTGACGAATGAGGTAATGTGTCTCCGCGGCATAGGGTCGGAAGAACACGAAATTCTCGGCAAATTCGACGGCGAAGTTTTAATCGATGGGGAGAAGCGTGGGGTCACCTTGCGGGTAGTGGAAGGCGTAGTCTTAGAATACGGGGTACTGCTGGGCTTCGATTTTATCGACGCCGCGGAATGGGTAATAAAGGACGGAACCATGACGCTCACGACGCGGCCGAACACGCGTAATGCACCGGCGGAAATTTTCTATGTTGACTGCGAACGAGACCACGACGCGATCGATCTGGCCCACGTCAGAAACCCGGAAATTCGCGAGCAAATCGAGACCGCCGTTCGCGAGTACAAACCCGACCGAAGCCACGAAAGCAATGTAACGATGAAAATTGTATTAAAAGACGACGAACCGGTGTACCAGCGGGTGAGACGGCTTGCTCCCTCCGAGAGAGAAGAGGTTAACCGGCAAATCGAGGAGTGGATACACGACGGCATTGTACAACCCTCTTTGTCGGAGTATGCAAGCCCAAACGTCCTCGTCAAAAATAAAGACGGTACCGCCCGTTTATGCGTTGATTACCGGCGACTGAACGCGAAAATAGTACGTGACCGATACCTACTTCCACTAATCGAGGACCAATTAGATCTTTTGCAAAACGCCGTAGTATACAGCAAATTGGGTTTGCGCAACACATTTTTCCACGTTAAAGTAGAGCCCGAAAGTAGAAAATACACGTGGCAATATGAATTTTTAAAAATTCCGTTTGGCCTGTCCAATTCTCCCGCCGTTTTCCAGCGTTATGTGCATGCCGCGTTTAGGGATCTCGTGGCGCGGAAAATTGTGATCTTATACGTCGACGACCTGATTGTTTCCGCGAAGGATTGCGAAACCGGCGCGCGGCGCGTAATAAAGGTCCTCAAACGGGCGGCTGAATACGGATTGGCGATAAATTGGGCAAAGTGCGAATTTCTCAAGACCCGCATGGAGTACCTCGGGCACGTTGAGGAAGGGGGTACGATCCGTCCCTCGGAGAATAAGACGAGAGCGGTGGCTCGTTTCACGACCCCAAGGGCAGTGAAACAAGAGCAGAGTTTCCTTGGGCTATCCGGATACTTTCGGAAATTTATCCGGGATTATTCCACGATAGCGCGTCCACTCACACGATTATTAAAGGCGAACGAACGCTTCCGATTCAAATCGGAGGAAATGGACGCATTTCGGCAACTCAAGGAGGCTTTGCTTAAGGAACCGGTATTGCAGCTCTACCGACCCGAGCAAGAAACGCAATTGCATACCGATGCGTCTATCCATGGTTTCGGAGCGATATTGTTGCAGCGCGATAGCGAGGACGGTGCGTTCTACCCCGTGTATTTCGCGAGCAGTACAACGACGGCGGCGGAACAGCGATACCCGAGCTACGAGCTACGAGAAGTGTTAGTGATAGTTAGGGCCCTCCGAAAATTCAGAGTTTATTTACTCGGGATACCATTCAGATTCGTCACGGATTGCCGCGGTTTTACGCTAATCATGCGGAAAAAAGATCTGTGCGTACGGGTGGCACGCTGGGCACTGCTGTTGGAAAAGTTTCAGTACACGATCGAGCACTGGTCCTGGGACGCTATGAGGCATGTGGACGCGCTTAGTCGTAACCCGGTGGCGGCTTGCCTGGCGATCGAAAGCGAAGACAGCGTCACGCCACGAATTCGCAGGGCTCAGGAGCAAGACGATGACCTGCGGAAAATAATGGGCGGCGTGAGGGAATAGAACACGTCCTGCAGCGAGGAGGGAATAGAACACGTCCTCATCGTCACAGGCGTACCACGGGGGAACGGACAAGTAGAGCGGGTAAACCGGACCCTGATACCGCTGCTCACGAAGATGTCCGCTCCAGATCCCGCGGAATGGTTCAAACGTCTGTCAACGGTCCAGCAATTCCTGAACGCCACCCCGCACCGCAGCATCGGAGTGCCCCCCTTCACTCTGCTCGTGGGCACTCGCATGCACCTTAAGGACGACCAAGAGGTGAGGGCGATAATCGAGGCAGAGTTCCGCGAAATGTTTCAGGCCAATCGGGACGAGATACGTCACCACGCAAAAGAACGACTGCAGTAGGTCTAACGGGAAAATCAGAGACGGTATGACAGGCGACGGAAAAAGGCAAGGGTTTACCGAGAAGGCGATCTCGTGTCGATACATTGGACGCAACTCGGACTCGGATTGAAGCTGGCCGGGAAATTCATGGGCCCATATGAGGTAACACGAGTGCTCCGCAATGATCGATACCTGGTGGTCAAGATCGGCGAACACGAGGGACCGAACCAGACATCAATATCAGCAGACCACATGAAACCATGGATAGAGGAGAGCGACCAAAGTGGAGAAGAAAACGAGGAAGAAGCAAAAGAAGGGGTTAAAGAAAGCATCTGAGGGCATATGCCTTTTTAGGATGGCCGAGTGTAGGAGTACAGCGGTAACCGCCGCGTCGCGAATAAGCTGGAAGGATCGCGAATATCGAAGGCTCGCGAAGGTTCGGAGACAAAAGAACAAGTGTAAGAGCACAGCGGTAACCGCCGCGTCGCGAATAGGCTGGAAAGATCGCGAATATCGAAAACTCGCGAAGTTTCGGAAACAAAAGATCGAGAATGTTCGCGCGCCGCGCGAATATAAGGGCGCGACCGCGACGCGACCGAGCAGAGTGTAACGAACCACGACGCGAGACTAAGATTACGACTACGATCAACGTAATCACGATTACGTGACGATTCACGACTTTGACCTCTGACCTTTGCGTTTGTATGTGTTTTATACCTTTGGTGTGCGTGTTCTGTCATTGTACTCTAATAAAGATTAGGTTAGTTTTGAAAATACTTGACCTGCATATACAGTATTCTCTCCGTAAATGTAAAAAAGATCTCTACCGTAAGAGTAAAAATTGTATCCCCACTACTGGGGGATCCCTCTCGAAATCAGTCAAGCGTTAAACACGATCGGTCGTGTGAAAAGATTACAATTTTCTTATTTCTTACTATTTTTTCATGAAACTTGTACCGTCGCATTCGTCTCGTTTTTCTGATTAAAACGACACCAAACACGACATAATTATGTTCATAATTACTTGTGTAATGGGTGCTTAAAGTTTTTAACATGAAAGAGGACAGCGAATCGAAAAGAAAGAGAGGCAGAAGGTTGAAGCGTTCGGCAAACATGAAAGACTCGTGCGTGTTCTGCCTTTTAAATTCAAAAATCAAAATTCTTTATTTTTGGTTTTTCGTTAATGGAACTTTTACCATCGTATTTGTCTCGGTTTTCTGATTAAAATGACACCAAACACGATATAATTACGATCATAATTACTTGTGTAGCAAACTGTTAGGAGGAATTCGTATCTCTGCGGTAAATGTAAAATCTGCCGTAAGTGTGAAAGTCCATAACTTTTATTGTTTGTTGGTAAAAGTTCCATTGGCGAAAAACCAAAAATAAAGAATTTTGATTTTTGAATTTAAAAGACAGAACACGCACGAGTCTTTTATGTTTGCCGAACGTCTCGAACCACAGCCCTTCGTTGTTTTTGTGTCGTTATCTCTTTCTACGTTCGGCTCACTACAAAGAATGTAGTACCTATTCTATAAATGTGAATATCCAGACCCGAAGTTGTCACACTTATGGAGAGAATACTGCATACAGTATTGCCTCGAGACAAGCAACAGTTTTGAGCTTCGAAATTAGCAAATTTCTATCCCCCTCTTCTTTGATTGAAGTCCGCCGCCGAGTGAGAGATCCGAGACGGAGTGAGAGATCCGTGAAACCGATGATCTAATAATTTTTACGGTTGACCGAACAGTGTAGTGAAAAGAGGACAGAACATGTATATTGTTTTCTCACTCTAACACACAGCGAATTAGAAAACAAAAGCAAGCCGAATAGCATACCACCTTCGAAATAAGCAACTGGCCGGTCCCGAGCGTATTTCTTATTTCGAGGCAATACTGTATCTTTTTTTTAGATTATATGACTTGTTTATTGCGGTCTTACACCTCATTTTTAGACTAGTTATAATAGGTTTAACTACACTTCGTTGAATATTATTTATTTAGTAAACAAAAATTAATTGTAGATGAAGTAAGAAAATTACAAAGTTTCTTATTGAACTGTAAATGTGAATGTATAATTAACCCATTCCTGCTGTCACTTAATGTATTTGACACTGAAAAAAGTACTTAGAAATTAACGATAAATTGATCTAATTCCGTGTGTGTATCCAATGTCAACATTCAGAGACGGGAAGGAAGAGTTCGACCATTTTTCGAAAGTAAATTATGCATGACCTCCCCAATAGGTCGTTGTATTCGCCTTGAAATACTCTATCAGAATGTAAGTGAAAAAACATACCGTTCCATTTAAAAAAGCAGGGACGACCTTCATATCTCTGAAGTGTCTCCACTTGGACAAAAATTATTATCACTGTATGATAGACACCTTCGTACCGTACAATTTTAGTTGTACTACTTTTTCTTTGAGTCTTATAGATTCAAAGATATTTAAGATGCTACTAGTTATTGTCCCACCCTGTATATACAGGGAAGTTGACGTAACTATATCAGGTTATAATTCCGTTATTAGTCTATACAGAAAAATGTCAAAGGAGAAAATTGGATGTTTTAAAGAGTTTTATATTCATAGAATCAAGTTTTTGTTTAGAAATACAGTAGTGCATGTGCATTCCACAATTTACTTTTTTAAACTTTTTTACAATTTTACTTTTTTAAATGGAAATATATTATTCTTTTTACACAGTTGGAGTCCTTTCACCATCCTATATAAAATAGTACTAAAGTGCAATAGTACACAAATTATTATTTATCTATTATTTTTCTGTACCAGCATCGGTAACGAAGTTATAATCTGATACACTTGTGTGAACCACCCTTATACAAATATAGAGTATGGAAGAGAGTAAATGCAACCGTTTGTGGTTTAGTACGCCATCTGGCTGGATTTCAATGTACCTTTTTGCATTTGTTGTTTCTAGTTTACGTTAAAATGACTACCACATGTAAACATGTAGATATGTTTTACGCTTTATTAAATGTACACTTATATCGTGTAGATCATTTATTTAGTAATTAATATAAGCATGCAAATTATCCATTATCGATATCAGTTGGCTATAAATTTACAACATATTTGCAAGAATTTGATCTCCGAATAATTTCTTTATTTTACCGAAATAACTAAATAGTAAAGCTGCTCTTTTATCACTGCAAACCTTTTAATTTAATAGTTCCTAGGCTCGTTAATTTTTATGAACAGTATATAAAACAAATCGCAAATACTGTACAACAATTTTGTCTTGATCCTAGTACATAGATATTTTTTACGGACATGTAAACTTTATTGTTCGAGCAATGGACGAGATTAAACTTTATATTCTACGAAAACTGTTGCAAATTGCAAATATAAATTATAGAAAATGTTCTTTAAAATAAATTCGATTTCTACAATAATTAAAGAATTGACTTCAAATTGCAAGCTAAGAGAAGAAATTGTTAAAAAATTTTAAATTTGCATAAATGCGAACAGCCAAAACGGGCCATGTGTGTTTTATCGGTGTGCTTCCCTGGTCGTAAGGGAAAGTTTTTCGCAGCCAAAGGGGTAATGAATAGTCGTCAACAGTGAAGTTAGTACCCTTGCGGCTAACGTGTTGCCAAGAGCGCATTCTTATTCTAATTGTGGATATAGAATTATACTACAAAATAAACGGAGCACTTTATAATTCAGTCTTATTTCATAATATTTCACGCCCTGTCGGTCTCTTTTTTCCTGATTTCTTCCATAATATTAAACCTCACCAATTCTTATGAGGTAAATCACATATGAAATAAGCATTAGTTGTTTTCGATATAAAGAGCTGAGGATTAAGTAAAAAAAACAATAAAAATGTTTATTTTTACAATCAAATGGGCGTTTTAAAAAACTATACGACATTGTATTTAGCCAGCTTGATGCGACTTGCAGATCGGTGTAACGATGCGCATGAACAAAACTAGAACAAACCCCAACGTCTCTCGACAGAAACGGAAAAGGAAGCTCTTTGTTCCTTTGACACGCAGCCATAGCCGTGTTAATTAATGTCACCAAATGGGAACTTCGAACTTCACTGTCGTGTCGTTCGAAGCTGCGTGCATCAGCATGTTAAAACTGAAATTTCAGTTGTACGAGTGCGTGTCATAGGACAAGGGGACAAAAGTGGTATATAGCATGTATAGCTTTGTTAACGCTCGTTTAGAAATTCCTAGTGCCTAACCTAAAAGAATGTAAATCAACTAAAAATTAACAAAGAATAATACTTTCACTGCTACTGTTTGTTTCTCTTAAATGTCTGGTGACTATATGTATATGTGGTAAATTTAAAAAATAATGAATTGATGTTACAAAATTATTTTATAATTAGTTGAACTGCAAACTAACATTATGAAAACCTTGACACTGCTGAAAACCTTGTTTCCGTTTTTGATAGTAGTGCTAAAAGTATTCAACTGATATAATAAAATTTGTTGGATATTGCTTATAATTTAAAAATGATTATCTTTGAGGTAGACTTTAAGTTTTCGGAAAAGAAACAAGTTATGCGGATTCAAGTAGGATGAATAATCTATAAATATGGGACATTCTTTTCGCTCAAAAATTTAATCTCGAAGATGACAGTGCAATTGAGAGTGCTGTTCCGGTGCAGTAGATAATACTCCACAGTCTCCAGGCATGACACGATTAGCGCTTCTTTATAGTTAGTTTTTTTTTAGTTCTTCGAATTGAACTCACTGCTGATTATTTGACTTCCAAACGTAATTTAAATCTCACGAAAGCGTAATATTGACAAACAAGCTTTGAACAACATATTTTATATAGATTAATATATTATGTTCTCCATAAATCCACTTGAAACTTCCATAAATTTATATTACAGTGTAGTTAGGTTGAGTTAAATTGATTTGTTCAATAACAATCGATATTTAGTTTTGTTTGCAGAATAAAAACCGTTAAATTGTGTAAATTTGACAACTTTCTTTTAATTTAACCTTTTCTAAAACTTTCATTAGATATTAGATGTTCGTTATAAGTGCAAAATCAAATTAACAAATGACTAAACTAAAATGTCGAAATAATTAAAAGAAAAGGAAAAATAGATATTATACTTTAGTTTGTAACATATATATGTTTAGGAGACGTGACAGTACATGTGCAACCGAAATTCAAATATATTTATATAAGATAGGAGAAAGTTCGTGCTCTAATTTCATTCACGTTTATACTATTATCTAACATAAGTGAGTTATGAATTTGCGACCATAATTTACGTGAAAGTGTCGTAGATTATGAAACTAAAGTACAATAGGAATGTATTAATATTAGTTACGCATCTAGATAAAATATAGATTTCATTGTACATGTACTAGCACTATATAATCTGAGGTGGAAGTGTTCATTTCATCATTTGATAAGGATACGTTTTTAAGTACCACTAAATCGTGGCGTTTATCACCAAGGTACGAGATGTCATAAGTCTACTGTCGTGAAAACTGTCATTTCGTGGAATGATATTAATATCATTTCGATTTTTACAATATTTGCGAACGATGTCACGCCATATCTTTTAAGAGCACCTTTGTCCTCAATCTTCTACATTCTCTACTGCATCACGTAAGAACATGAAATTAATCTGCGTAAAAGCACCTGAACTTCAAGTCATTGTACGTAACAGTTGATGGCGTGGTTTGGAAATTTGAATGGAAATATTAAGATGAGGAAAATAATACAATGAGAAAATCAGAGCCATGATATAGGAACGGTAAAGTCTAAAAATATATTATTTAACAGTGTAGGTTACAAAATATAATAAAGAAAAAGCAGGTAGAAGATGAAGTGGAAGAAGAAAAAAAAGGAGTAATTAGTTGCAATTAATAATGATGGTAAAAAATTTGGCTCACAAAA
The DNA here is from genome assembly GCA_036983795.1 of Megachile lagopoda. Lineage (NCBI taxonomy): Eukaryota > Metazoa > Arthropoda > Insecta > Hymenoptera > Megachilidae > Megachile > Megachile lagopoda. The sequence continues at coordinate 283,261 of CM072790.1, forward strand.
TAAAAGTGGAATGCAATTAAAAAGAAAATAAATGGACATAAAATCAGCGTAAAAGTGGTGTGAACACTTCAGGAAAGTAAAACAAAATGGAAAAACTGTCAAAGCAAATGCACGAGGCAGCAATAAAGTAGGAATATATTAGGAAAACTATAGTCAAGAGAGGTCAAAAAAACAAAACACAATAAAGTGGAAGATAAAGAAGGAAGACTAAACGAGAATAAAGGTATAAAGAAACTTTCACGGTGTGTTCGAGACATCATAAATTAACATAGCAATCTCTGTTATTGATCAATCTGACATGCAAGCCTATTTACAGTCAGGCCATGCGGACAACATCAGCCCGTTCGGATGACCATTGTTCAGTTAGCGATTGACTTGAAAGTTAAAAATTCGGAACCACCATAAATTTATAACCGGAACTTTTCGTTGAGCTTTAAAACTCAATGACGGTCAAGATTTTTGGGAGAATTTATTTTAGGCTTTCTTTTAAAACCTCGACCATGTGTCCACCAGCAGCCAAATTGCCATCCTTCCCAGGAATTCAACACGCTACGAGCGCACTGGAAGAGATGACATAACCTTGGTTGTTGACTAGTTAATTTCGTAAATTTAAGATGCACCCTCTCACCTTCCAACATGCTTGTGGCAGGGATAGTAGTACACCCGAAGCTACAGGGGTGGTTAGAAGAAGTTAAAAGGCAGTTAGTCATCAATCTATGAACATTCAGTTAGCAATCCTTAAAACCGATTAGTTAGTAATCCGTCAGAACGGAATTAGGATTCTCTTGATCAGTCAGAGCAACAATTTGTCAAGTTTTCAGTAAGTCGAGTATCAGAATAAAATCTAACAACCATAAACACTGAGTTCATTGCACTTAATAGTGAGCCAGGGTGCCTAAGCGTGAACTCGTTAAGTATATTACCTATTGTGTTTACTATTTTGCTCCTTCGAGAAGGTGACGTAGTCACACCGCATAAGAACAATCACGAGTGCATTTGAATGTACTCATGTATACCATGCGCTAACACAGTGAATTAAGGAATACAAAAGAAGAGAAAGAGACCCAGAGGTAGCACACATTTTAAGATGACAGTGAAAATAGCAGAAGATTTAAAAAAAAGGAAATATTAAAAGAAAAATAAGAAACAGGAGAAAAAATAAAAAAATTAGATAAAGTGGCGAAAACAATAGAAGGAAGTGAAAAATAGAGTAGAGACAACTAGTGTAAAAATAGGAGATATTACAAACGAAATAAATAGAAAGAAAAATGTTAAAAGAAAACAGTTAAAAAACGAGTTAAACCTATGAAGAAGAACTTAAATAATACAGACAGGAAGAGAGAAGAATAAAACAAGATTAAAAACAAGATTAAAACAAAAAGCAAATAATATTAAAATGACTTCATCGGAGCAGTCAAATTCAGAAATTAAGGTTGCAGTCCCGTTTTTGTTTCCCTCCGAATCGATCGAAGCGCCGATTTACATAAACGGAGAATGGGGGAAATAAATAATCTGCAATTGAGACAAATCGCGTTGCGTTATCTACCGGTTATCATACAAAAGTAAATTGTCGTTCCTATTACCCACCAAATTTGATCAAAGAAATGGCACGAGGGCACAGTTGCCAGATCGTTACTATGTTGCCACATGTATTACATTCACTTTTATACGTCAAGAAATTGTAGAAATACGAGCTCAAGCCTAGCTTGCGAATTTTAGTGAGCGTGTCATTCCACGCCAAATCGATCACTTTTGGACCATAACATCTGCGATTTTGCTCTAATTGAAATATGTCGTAGTCCATGTGAAATTAGGGAGGGTTTCAGTCATGATTTTGCCGGTTTCGAATTTGTTAAGGAATAACAAGCCTTCAAAGTTTGCAATTTTTGGCCATTTTGGCGAAAATAGGCTTCACTTGCGAATTTTTTTCTCATAAACTACTCAAGCAATTTAGCTACATTTTTTATTTGTAAAGGATTGATCTATTTTAAAATATTTTTTTTAATTCCATCAATTTGTTATAAAATATCGAAAAATTTAAACAAATTATTCTTTTGCGTTTTTTTCAATGAGAGGCGTAAAAGGTTTAAATTTTAAAAAAATATGGTCATATTCTTTGAAGCTTCCCCTTTAAAATGAGCCCTTCAGAATGATGGAGCCTCGAAAATTAAGCCTCCGTTTCAGATAGACGAGTCGCGCGCTCAGCTACAGTACTCAAAATAATGAAGGGAACAGAAAAATTTCTGAAATTTGTAGGTCATATTCGAATTGCTCTGCCTCCGCTAAAAGTCATCGTAGCAAACATCTAGAATAGTCATTTTGAAGCTTCAAGTCTCTAGTTTTTGATCCTTTGCTCTATATTTTTTCTGACTTTTTTTATTAATGATACAAATAAAAAATCGCGATGGAAAAATTTTCGAAAATTTGTTTCTTCTCTAAAAGTTTCTACAGTCGCAGGAAAATGACTTTGATTAATGGCGCTTACGGACTGTTTTTCCTTGTTACTTCGCTCATAATTTGCACTTCGATGTAATTCGTTTCAATGATTGGTTGGAAAGTTACAAGCTCCTAAAGCCAAAATGACACTTTTTTCTTTGATAGTCTTTATCGCCTGAACCCACCATCGAAAAGAAATTCTAAGGGCGGTTCTGGAAACCTAAAAGTATATTCTCCAAAATAGGTAAATCAGTTTTTGATTAAATATTTTTCCTTGATGTGTGATATCGATGTAAAGAAACGTCAAAAAATGGCGTTTTTTCCTTAAATTACAAAAGTAACTATATCTTTGTAAATATCCATCACAACGATGACGCCTAGGAATTTTTTTAAGTTTATAGGGTCTACAAAAAGTGTGTAAAGTTTTAAATCGTTCTGATTCTTTGTTCTCTATGGCCCGAATGATCAAACTTTGAAATTTGTGTGTAAAAGTTGAAAGAACATCATTATTGTTTCTAACCATGACTGTTTAGGCCCTCTATTAAGTTTTAGAATATAGTCCCATAGCAAGGGATTAGACCCTCGGTTAGTTTCTTTACCTGTAGCAGCAATAACACCTAAGGAGTCGTTACATCCTGTCGAGTATTTTAGTTTATTACTTTTTACATCTGATTGCCAGAGACCTTAATTTTAGCAGTAGAGTCCGTTATTTTCAGTTTCTATTCTTGTCGAGGTACTTCTTGGTTTTATTACTTGCTATGGTCATTTTTTGGGAAAAACCCAGGCCCATCATACGTTACTCAAGCTTCCATTTCCATTCCATTTTGTACAGCCAATAGAAATTAAGATTTGTTTCCCTCACCCTTATTTTGTAAAAATTGTACGCGTACACCGCGCTTTCATTTTTTTGTAAGAAATAGACATTCGACTCTTAACATTCGCAATAGCAACAACTAGTAGTAATTTTGTATATTATAGTTAGAACAAATTTTAGTCGGCACACCACGTGCAATATTCAACAAGGCTCGAACGAATTTATTTTCAACCACGAGCGTTAACATTTTGGTCCTTCGAGCCGGATATCAGCATCTTGGCACTCAAGAAAGTCATTTGGTACGGAAGCTTGGGCCCACCGTTTGGACATCCAGGAAGGAGACAGTGCATGTCACATCATAGGACATCACCCCTCTGGACGTGATAGAAGCAGACGGCAAGGCATCTTCCCAATCTTCGCGGCTGTTGATACAAGTGGGTTAGTGTTCCACAATTCAGCCACATCCTCAGTGGGCTGTCGTTTGAACGCATCACAACAACCTGGTATACCTGAGAAGGCTGCCAACATCGAAATTGCAGCATTCATCATCAGATTGCAGCATCTAGCATCAGACTGCAGCATCAAGGACTTTAGTCGCACACCTGGGAGCCAGCATCGCTGATTAGTCCCATCTTCCAATCGTAAGTCCTTCCTTAGTTTCAATTTCGTAATTCGTATATCATGGATCCTCAATTGAAGGTTTTTGTTGCCGAACGTCGGGCAGTCAAAACCAAATTAACTCTCCTTAAGAAATTTGTAAATGCGTTCGATAGTAGTACCGATATTGTAGCATTTGAGAAACGCCTACAGGCTCATGAGGATTTGTATAAGAAATTTGATAAGGTTCAATCCCAAATAGAAGCTTTAGATTTAGACGAAGACACAGAACAGATACAATTAGAAGAACGTGAGAGTTTTGAAAGCGCATATTTCAATATCATGTCGATCGCGGAAAAACACATAGCAAATGCGAAAGGGCCACAGCAACCTGTACCCTCGCCTAGTATAAGTGGGACTCCCGCACCTTCTGATGTTCAATCCGCGCCGCGTCTTCCAGTAATAAATTTACCGACCTTTGATGGTGATTTTAGTCAATGGATACGTTTTCGCGATACTTTCATGTCATTGGTGCACAATTCGGATAGATTAACGGATATCGATCGTTTTAATTATTTAACTTCGACATTGAAAGGCAGCGCAGCGCGAATGATAGAATCATTGGGTGTTTCGGAAATCAACTATCAGATCGCGTGGTCTAGGCTAAAAGAACGTTATGAAGATCCTAAAGCGTTAGCTCATCATCACGCCAATGCCTTGTTAGAGATTGCGCCAGTCAAAAAACAGAACGGCGAAGCACTTAGCCGGTTTATAGACACTGCTACAAACCATGTGAACGCATTAGAATCGCTCATGAGTTCAGCCGAAGTATGGGACGTTTTCATTAGTCTACATTTAGCTAAGCGGATTGATTCCGCAACCTTAGATGATTGGGAAAAACGTACAATGGAATTGTCTCGAAGACCCACGTTTCGCGAATTTTCGAAATTTATTGAGCAACGTGCACAGTACCTTACACGGAAACAATTCGACAAGCCGCACTCAGGTAGCGCGCCGCCGGTGACTCAAGTCAAGCAAGGGGACAATCGACAACGGCACATGCCATTAGTATATGTCACAACAAATAAATACCCTTGCCCTTTGTGCAATGCTGAACATGCCCTTCAGCATTGCAATAAACTAGCGGCCATGGCCCATCCCGAAAGGCATGAAACAGTTAAACGTTTGCAATGCTGTTTCAACTGCCTACAATTGGGACATAGCATTAAAAACTGTACTCGCGCTGGCTGTAGAAAGTGTGGAAAGAAGCACCACACATTGTTGCATAGAGATATCACGGACGTAGTAGTTAACTTCGCGAACGCTAGTCAGGAAACTCCCCAATCACATATTGTTCAATCTTGTGTTTCAAATTCTGCACTTCCTCACGTAGAATACACCGTCTTGTCAACCGCGATAGTTTATGTCCAGGATAAAGACGGCAATAATCATAAATGTCGCGCCCTGTTAGATGTAGGCTCACAAGCAAATTTCGTTACCGAAGAATTCTGCAATAGATTAAATCTTCCGCGTATTGAACTTGAAACGACCGTCGGTGGTCTAGGTAGAACGGCCAATCCTATCCGATCGAAAACGTCCATATCAATAATGTCGCAATGTAATAATTTCCAATCGCAAATGTCTTGCCTTATCATTAAAAACATAACAGAGGAAATGCCTAACATTCCGCTGAATAGAAGTCGCATTGATATTCCTGCAGGCATCATCCTTGCAGATCCTGATTTTCAGCAACCAGGCCGAATTGATCTATTAATCGGTGCTGGTCTGTTCTGGAAGCTATTATGCATAGGGCAACATAAATCAGAATCAGGAAATTTAGTTTGGCAAAAGACGCGCCTTGGGTGGGTGTTAGGTGGAATTTTGAATTGGCCGAGAGAGTCTAAACGCAACAGCGTAACGTGCCATGCAATTACAAATTCTCAATTGCATAGGTCCATGTCTAGTTTCTGGGAAATAGAAGAGGTTACCCGTCCTGAGTCGTCCACTCCAATAGTTCATAAAGATACCTGCGAAGAACATTTTACAAGTACGACCGTACGCGATCATGATGGTAGATTTATAGTAGCTATACCTTTTAATGACCAATTAGCTAAATTAGGTGAGTCATTCTCGCAGGCGGAAAGGCGATTCCTCAATTTAGAATCAAAATTTAGAAGAAACCCGGAACTTAGAAAACAATATATAGAATTCATGCATGAATATGAGGCCTTAGATCACATGTCATCAATTAGCAATAAACATCCAATAGAATCAAAATCATCTTACTATTTGCCTCACCACGCTGTCTTCAAAGAATCTAGCACAACTACTAAAATTCGTGTTGTATTCGACGGTTCCGCGAAGACCTCATCCGGAATTTCAATAAATGACGCGCAATTGGTAGGTCCGACGGTACAGAGCGACCTCATTAGTATTCTGATTAGATTTAGGAAACACTGTATCGTAATTTCTGCAGACATTGAAAAAATGTATAGGCAGGTACTAGTGCGAGCAGAAGATCGTCGATATCAGCGTATATTGTGGCGAGATAGCGAGGACAAACCCATTAAAATTTACGAACTGAATACTGTCACGTATGGCACAGCATCCTCTTCATTTTTGGCTACGCGAGCTCTTAAACAAATCGCAGAGGATCACGCGCAATCACTACCTTCTGTGAGTAAAATAATCTCGAGTGATTTTTATGTTGATGACCTGCTATCAGGATCCGATAGTCTCGAAGAAGCCATCGAATTGCGTCAATCATTGACATCGGTTTTAGCGCAGGCTGGATTTCATCTTCGAAAATGGGCTAGTAATGACTCCAGAATAGCTAGTCGTGAACAGGATAGTTCAATTTCCCAAGTTGAGTTTAAACCGGTTGATAAAGAATCCAAAATTTTAGGTTTATTGTGGTCAGTTGAGTTAGATGAACTGCGCTATTCACTTGTAGGTTCTCGATCGGGCAAAATCACAAAACGCAGTGTTTTGTCAGAGATAGCGCAAATTTTTGATCCCCTTGGTCTTATTGGTCCTGTGATTATTAAAGCGAAGTTACTAATGCAAGAACTTTGGCAAATTCAAGTTAGCTGGGATGAAAGTCTACCGCAAGACTTTCATACGCGCTGGGTTAGTTTTCGAAACGAATTGCGCGATCTTGCATCAATAGCGATTCCGCGCCGAGTAGTAGGCAATATTAAGCAAGCAATAGAATTACACGGATTCTCGGATGCTTCGGAAAAGGCGTACGGGGCTGCAGTTTACCTGCGCACCCGCACGGACGAAGGGTCTTGGCAAACCCAATTGTTATGTGCCAAATCACGTGTTGCACCTTTAAAGACTACTAGTTTGCCCCGTCTAGAGTTATGCGGCGCTCTTTTATTAGCACTTTTAGCAGATAAGGCTAAAAAGGCATTAAACATTCCCAAATTACGCGAGCACTATTGGACTGATTCCACCATAACCTTAGCGTGGATTAGAAGTGAACCAAATAGGTGGAAAACATTTATTGCGAACCGAGTCTCAGAAATTCAGCAGCTTACGTCGTTTAATCATTGGAAACATGTAATGTCCGGTGACAATCCCGCGGACTTGATATCGCGAGGAGTCAGTCTTTCCTCAATCAAGGATAGCTCGTTGTGGTGGCACGGACCCTTATGGCTTTCACAAGAATCGCACAAATGGCCTTCTTCCGAACCTGTGGCGGAATCCGTACCTGAGGCAAGGCAAACTAAGACGGCATTAGTGGCCGCATCTGGCCCCTCAACAATTGATTCATTCGACCTGCTTTCGCGATACTCTTCATATCCGAAATTACTTCGCGTGACTGCATATTGTCTTAGGTTTATAACAAATCTTCGAAGGAAGATTCATTCGAGTAGAGTCCCTGACGATCGAAATAATAATGTGATAACGACAACAGAATTGCTCAAGGCGGAAAAGGTTCTCGTGGGTACTGTGCAACGTAGTCATTTCGCTACAGAACTTGAGTCTCTTATAAAAAATAAACCTGCATGTTCACAAGGCCGATTAACTAGTCTGAATCCTTTTGTGGATGAAAGTGGGTTAATCAGGGTGGGCGGGAGACTAAAACATGCTAAAATCGACTACGAACAGAAACATCCAATGATTCTTCCTACATCGCATCCGCTCACCACTTTGATCGTTAGGCATGAGCACATTAGATTATTACATGCCGGCTCTCAACGAACATTAGCGTCTTTGAGAAACAAATTTTGGATATTGTCTGGTAGGCGGACCGTTAGAAAAATTGTGCGCCAATGTATAAATTGCTTTCGCGTAAATCCGATTAGTGGTTCATACAAAATGGGTGACCTGCCTGCCGAAAGGGTCACTCCAACTCGAGCATTTTCTACCTGCGGCGTAGACTACGCAGGTCCCGTGCTAATACAGGAAAGGGGACGTGGTCGCGTAGCACGTAAAACTTATATATGCTTATTTATTTGTTTCTCGACTAAGGCCATTCATATTGAACTTGCTACTGACCTGTCGACTGATGCCTTTCTTAATTGTCTTTATCGTTTTATATCTCGGCGTGGCCGATGCAATTCGATTCATTCTGACAATGGAAAGAATTTTATCGGTGCGAAAAATCAACTAAAGGAATTAGGAATTTTGATAAATAGTCCGGATCACAATACTAAGATACAGCGTACCTTAGCGCAAGAAGGCATAGAATGGCACTTGATACCACCATATGCACCGCATTTTGGTGGATTGTGGGAGGGAGGTGTTAAGCAGGTAAAAACGCACTTAAAGAGAGTTATTGGTGAACAGCGCCTAACATACGAGGAACTGTATACGATCCTTACGCAAATTGAAGCTTGCCTAAATTCCCGTCCTTTGCATCCTTTGTCCAGTGATCCAACTGATCTTACCCCTTTAACACCAGGCCATTTTTTAATTGGCGATGCGCTAATGGCACTTCCTCAACCAGACATAACCCATATAAACCAAAATAGATTGAACAGGTTCCAGCTCATTCAGCAGATGGTGCAACATTTTTGGAAACGATGGCACCAAGAATACCTTCATGAGTTACAACAACGACACAAATGGAAGCTTGATTCTTCTGGGGATGTCAAAATTGGATCTCTAGTCTTAATCAAGGAGGACAACATCCCGCCAATGAGATGGCGTCTTGGTAGAATAATTGAGCTTCACCATGGACTCGACGACGTCACCCGAGTGGTAACATTAAAGACATTAGACGGACTCACTAAGAGATCCGTAACAAAAATTTGTGTTTTGCCAGACGCAGAAAACTCTGCTTAAGGACAACTAGTTTTAATGTATATAGTGTGTAATTTGATTCATGTATAATCAAGCATCATTGTAAATATGTACTCATAGCATTCCATTGTTAACTGTATATAGATTTCGTTTTAGTGTTAAATATCTTCGCTTGCGTTCGATTTACGTATATGACCGAATACATTGTATTCTAATTATTTTAACAATTTTGACCGCACGAACTAGTACACTGCGATTATCTCTGTTGAACGCGCGTCGTTCAAGGTGGGCGGTATGTTTAGGCCCTCTATTAAGTTTTAGAATATAATCCCATAGCGAGGGATTAGACCCTCGGTTAGTTTCTTTACCTGTAGCAGCAATAACACCCAAGGAGTCGTTACATCCTGTCGAGTATTTTAGTTTATTACTTTTTACATCTGATTGCCGGAGACCTTAATTTTAGCAGTAGAGTCCGTTATTTTCAGTTTCTATTCATGTCGAGGTACTTCTTGGTTTTATTACTTGCTATGGTCATTTTTTGGGAAAAACCCAGGCCCATCATACGTCACTCAAGCTTCCATTTCCATTCCATTTTGTACAGCCAATAGAAATTAAGATTTGTTTCCCTCACCCTTATTCTGTAAAAATTGTACACGTACACCGCGCTTTCATCTTTATAAGAAATAGACATTCGACTCTTAACATTCGCAACAGCAACAACTAGTAGTAATTTTGTATATTATAGTTAGAACAAATTTTATTCGGCACACCACGTGCAATATTCAACAAGGCTCGAACGAATTTATTTTCAAACACGAGCGTTAATAATGACTTATGCGTTTATTGGGTAAAAACCTTGTTCCTCTTCATTTACCCGTACTATTGCTGAATTTTTTTTTAAATTTTAGTTTGGAAAAAATATGTAAAGAAATTTTTTGCTGTCTACTATCAGGATTAGAATTACCTAAAGTATACCACATACAAGTTTTGAGGATGAAAAGGATAATACAGTAAATATTCAATATCTGCAAAAATGACCTATACGATATGTGCCAAAAAATTATTCCTACTACTATGTGGAAGACCTCTCGGAAAGCCAGAAGCTCAATTGACAAGAAGTATAACATGAATCTGATTCGCATGTATCCGTGAGACAAGACCAATGCAAATATAAAACTTTCTTATTTTTGTCTTATTTTACATCAAACTTTCACCAACATATCTATGCCATTCTCCTGATTAAAGTGATACCAAACATGACGTAATTCGGAACATAAGTACTTGTAATAATTTATTAGAGCAATATGATCGGTATAACCGGGGCGCTTGAAATTACAAGTAAATATGTCTCGAATTGTGTCGTATTTGGTCTCGTTTTAATCAGGAAAATGTCACAAACATGTTTTACAATTATCGACAGATTTGTATTTTTATTAACATTGTCGGTAACTTTGCCAAAATTAAGAAAACAGGTGAAAAGTACTACGAGCGCCGATACCGGATAATCGTTGAAGTATTTACAGCCATCTAGTTTGTGGATGTCAGCACCTATCTCAATCTTGCACCTTAGAAAATACGACTTTATTAAACATGCGGTATTTATTGCTGTCTAAAAATACCTGACCAAGTTGTGGCGAAGTCTACTGATGAATGCTGTTCTCGTAAAAACTTCATTTTTGCAATCATCCAGCCTCAAAGTCGAATCTGCGAAATCAGCTCGTCTCTCTTGCACATTACATATATGTACATGGTCCTGTTGTCGTGTGACTAAGGATGTGCGAGAAAGACGAGCTGATTTCGTAGATTCGACTTTGAGGCTCGATGATTGCAAAAATGAAGTTTTTACGAGTACAGCATTTATCAGTAGACTTCGCCACAACTTGGTCAGATATTATTGGACAGAAATAAATACCGCATGTTTAATAAAGACGAATTTTCCAAGGTGCAAGATTGAGACAGATGTAGATATACAAAGAAATATGGCCGCAGTGAAACGCATGCGAAGCGATAACCTGGGGGGATCCTGCTTTAGGAGCTCTAAAAAAAGCGTTTTTGAGGGAATTTTTTTAGGACAGAAAAAAAAAGTAAGTCTAGTGAACTTTTTAGATTATTTTACTGCATATTTGAACACAAAAAAAAAATTTTTTTTAAAGAAAAATATTCAAACGCAGTCGAATTTTATGCACATCTGTGCAACGCCTTGTAATTGCAGTCACCAATCGGCGGGAAAGATGAAGCTCGTAATTTTCGTCTGAAATAAAAAAACCCCAAAAAATTCTAATTTTCATATTCTTTCCTTCTAGATGAACTAAGAAAAACCCAAAAAATTGTAAAATTGTAAAATTTTCTCAGGTTTGAAAAAAAATGTACTTTTTTTAGAAAAAAAAAAAATCGTTTCAACTTGCAAAAAAAGTTGTTTAGAAATATTTTTCGTGAATCTTTTTAGTTCAAATAGAAGAGTATATAAAATTGAAGCTAACAAGCCTTGGTTCGTTTTGATTGGTCATTTAGTTTTTTTGCAATCACGCCCGCCAGTTTAGAAAAATCGTAAAATAAAAACTCGTGAAAACGCGTTTAAAGTTTACGATCAGAAAAAATGTTAATTTTCAATTACTTACAGTAATAATACGCTAGTCAGCTATTCCTGCGCCATAAATTAAACCTTCAACTTCCTCAAATAAGTCATTTTGATGCAGTTGCTCGAGTCTACGGGCTGTGCGAGCTTCCTTGCTGGAAAAAGACGTACACCGGTTTTCCCTCTCGATCCGTTGTGTGTCGAAGTTATCCGCATACATCTTACATAGCTGGCCGATTTTTAAATTGGGCAGCTGCATGGTATTTAAAACTGCAGACTTTCCTTCGTTGAACATCCTACGGCCATGTACGCAGCAATTTCAACGATTTTTAGGCCAGAATTCAGATGTTTCGGGCTCATGCACCAGATAGTGGAGTTGAATGATTCGTTTGAATTTTGTATGTGCCCGCCTAAGTATCGCGTCAAAAGTTCGTCACTTGAAAGATCTTCGTAGATTGGACGAATATGTTTCTCCAGATTTTCGTCAATCAATCGAGCAGAATGCTTGAAAGACGCAGGAGAATTCGTGGCTTCAGCTTTGCGCCATTCACACCAGCTTTCGGTGCCTGCCGAACAATTCTCGTGGCGATGAGATTCATCACTCGAACATTAATGATGAAGCGTTGCCATTATAGCTTTTTTCATATCATCGACAGAATTAATATTTCTTCTGATAGCCAAACCATAATAAATTGTTAACTTTTTAATGAGGCTCTCCGTCAACCGCTTTTTACCTCCGAGCTTCTCATCCTTCCTTTTATTTCGGAGTCGAGTACCCATACGCTTTTGTACATGCCCCACGCACTCATTTTTAGTAACAGGGCAATCGTCACCGTATGGATTCATTTTGAGTATACCAGCAAAAGTTTTCGAATCGCCGTCGCCAATATAATTCGTATACTTTACTCCGAATTTTTCAACAGATCTTTCAAACATTTCCACGATTGAATCTACCTCCATCTTCCCTGCTGAACCGTCGTGATTAGAGGAGCATGATTCTTTGTGATCTTCATACTATTCCTCAAATTGGTTATCGTCTAATTTGTTTTTATTTAGGACACATGAATGGCAATATGCACTTTTAACGATAAGATCGACTACTTTGCCAGAGTAATGTCCAATGAGAGTTGTTACACCGAACAATGTAGTGAAGCCACGTTTTTTCCACGATCCATCGCCAGAAACCTTCAAACAATTTGCAGTTCGTCCATTTTCTACATTTTTTTCTTGCTCTTCTTTGACAGCTTTTTCACAGACACTTTCAAACATTGATTTCGACGCTGAGTATAAATGCTGCACTATTTTATCGTATGTTGATTTCGCCAAACCTTAACATATATCCATGAGTCCACAAAACACATTGATGCCTTCTCGTCCAACACCAAGAAGCCTCATCACAAACACAATTCGTCTATTTATTTCGTAGCCGGTGTTTATCAACGGTCCTGAATTAATTTCTCGTCGACCACACATACATGATATTTACAATTTTAAAACCCAAGCCGCGATGCCCACTCTCTGCAAATGTTATGTTTTGTTTACAAGATCTACATATTACTATCTCAGAAATTTCAAGAAACACTGTCAGAAATTCAATTATTCGGTAACTGTGACCTGGATGTACAATTATATTTTCGGTGCTTGCGGTGGCTAATTTCTTCGCACTACTGCTTGTGCTGCACTCTGCACTGTCCGGTTCACTTGTGAATTGATTCCCGTGGAATATGCGTTTTCGTGGCTTCGCAGAACGATCACTGCTCGATTTATCACCTTTGGTATAACTTGACATGATTGTTCACGCACTCCGCGACACGACTGAACCGTTGCAGTTCAAGTCTATGATGGTTGTAAGTCCTCACCCGATTATTCGATGTCGAAGATCACGTAATTCCCGACCAGTAAACTAATAGAAGCAGGATAGTTCTTTGAAGGTTTTCAAAACTGAGTTTATGTTTTACTTTTAATAAAAAATGGAATTTATTATAAAATGGACTATGAGTTTGTAAGAATGACTGTGTCGGATGATTGTAGTGTTCTGTCTGAGGGTTGGAAAAGTGTCGTCTAGGTAAACTTGGGTAGATGTGTGTGATGGGGGTGATTGTTTGTTATTCGTGTAAAAAGTTGGAGGCGGAAACATGGAAAGTGTACTTATTGGTTTAAAAATAGTGGTGTGGGGTCTTGAGTGACCGCCTAATCGTGACGTAGGTGATTTTGGGAAAAACCCAGAAATGGTCACGCGGATAGTTTATGGTTGGACCTTTGACCTTGGCGAGCATTAAAATTAAGATGCTCCTTGACGTTGAGGAAACATGTTTTTAAGGGTAGCGAAGAATGAAAGAACTGTTATTGGTAATAAATATAGGCAAAACTGTGACTTTAAAGAAATCCGCGGAGTTCGTGATGACTTCATGAGTTTATTGCTGCTGTCGAGAGTTTTGAGGCTCGCAAAAGCGACGGTTGTATGTGTTTACTGTTAGAAAAAGGTATTGCATTGTTGTACTTTATAAAATATGACGGACGCGACATTAGTCCGCGTAACATGATATTATAAAGATGTGCACTCGACAAGATTCAGAGCGAAACTAATTGTTGACAATACCAAGACAGATTCCGCGTCTTGACTTACATACAAATATATACATCTTCCCGGTACACAGGAAAGGGAAAAACAAAAGAGTGGGAAAGGGGGTGACTTTCCCCAAATTGGGAATTCCCACTTTCCCCTGCCAGGGGTCATCCGGCCCAAACCGTCGCACGGTGACGCATCGGCCTCGTACAAATAACCATAACAGTAATAAACCCAAGGATCACCCCGACTTTTTCAAACTACATGTGGGACAGAAAAATACAATTATGCCAACCTCACCACCCTACCTTACTGCGTTTAGTGCTATATCTTTCAAAATATTGTGAATTAACCTCTATAACTTTGGATACATATTATTAGATACATTAGGAATAGATTTAAGCAATAAAAAGAAAATCGATTTTTTGAGCCTTCTAAAGCAAGATCCCCCCTTAAGACATTAGGAAATATAACAGATGAAGTAATTTTAATAAAAAGTAATGGTTGTACAATATATAATTGTTAATAGAATATTGAAGCGACGTAAATAAAAGATTCCAACGACATAAACTAAGCAGAAAGTAAGTATTTTTGTTTCTAAACCATTGAATATACAATACATACGTTATGAATAAGGAACGAACCCGCTCTCTTTCAAAGGTTTTGTTTTTCTAGTTCTACTGTTTGGTAATGGAAGGAGGGAATCGTGTAGGTTCTTGAAGAATCTTTTGAGACCACTTGCCGTAACAATGACAAAATTTATTAATGTAACACACACACACTACACTATTGACGACACTGTCTCTCACACACAACACTAAGGACAAGTTTCACGAACGCGGACTTTTACGAAATAGAGTTCGGTAGTGCAAGGCACTTTCGGGATTCGATTGACTTGTCGGCTCAAGGATTCGTTGTCTTCTAACCGGCGAGAGCGAACGATCACCTGAATTCAGAACGGCGGTTAAAGGCTCCGTGACGTCACGGCCCAATCAGCTGTCGCTAATCGGGCGCACCATGCGATCGGAGCCAATAACCAGATTAACGGCAATGCGAACGCTACTGAGACGGAAGGGGAGAACATTGCCGTTAATCTTTAAATCCGTCTGGGACGCGCGGGTAAGAAATGTTTATTTTGCTCAGTAGGTGAATTCAGGGACCGCCCGCGCTCGCCGGTACCAGTACGGAACATCTACGGTAAATCACTTTTATTTCTTTAGTAAATGTTTTTATCATATTTCACATTATGATTTCAAACTGAATTATCTGTTTTGGTAGGGTTAACCGTATCTGAAATTTCAGTCGTATATAGATATTACTTACATTCAATTGACTTTTAATGAAATTTCATAATATAGTGTATTTGCGATATAAATATTTTCAAAGAAGAATGAAAATATTAAAAAGAAGCCACAGGAAAGAACAAAATAATTACAACATGCCTAAGAATAAGAAGGAAAAAAATAAGAAAGTAGTGTATCACTTGTAAGGATGCCTATCTTTCACACAGAATAGATTTATTAATAACTTTATCGTCCGTTTTTCTCTCTTCACGTTCGATCTCTAAAAATCGCCAACAATATGTCCCGACCTCTGGCTTCCGGAAGGTTTTTATGGGGAACGGATCCCCATTTCGCATTTCCAGAAAAACAGACTCGCCGTTAGTGCGGGCCTGGAAAACATCAACTTGGTCCCAATCCACGCTGATTTATGATAGCCCTAAAACGACTGCGACTATTGTCCGCTCGCTCTTACAATCTTCTTTCAAACAAAATTAGAAGGAAAGAGTGAAGTGTAGAACATATAAGTAATAAGCGGCTTAAAAATATACTAAATAGTGCAAAAGATGAAGGAAAGTTTAAAGAAAAGAAAAATTTCTTGAGATTATTTTACAAAAAAGAGGGAATGGTCCAGAAGTAAAGTGTACATCAGAAATAAAGGAAAATGTTGAAAAACAAAGGTACAAAGGTAATACAATTGCAGGAATACAAAGATAAATTAGAACAATGTCAAAAATGGAAGGAAAATATCTTATTCTATCGTGTAGAAAAGAAACAATGTAGCAACCGTAGAAAAAAAAACTTTCTGAGAATTTATCTTGATATTTTTTTAAGCTTTTGTCGCTACTGGAAAAATATAATTGGAGGTATCATAAGACTAAGAAGAAGAAAAGACTATTTTTTTCATGAAAAAAATAGAAATTAAATACAATTGACACACATGTGTGTAGGCAGAAAGTAGACGAACATCGATGTCTTTAAACACGACATTTAAAAGAGAAAGACGTGAGGCTATTGATCAGAGAGGGCATATAATTACGCAATGTAACTGAAATTGTTTTTATTTCAACAAAGTAGATAAGATTTACAGTGTGTCAATACAAAATGGGTTTGATACAGCGGAGGGAAAAAAACGTTGGCTTTTCATTTACGAAAAAAACGTCTGTAAGGTACAGGATGTGAGGCGGTCAACTCTGCTGAGTCAACATGACTGGTGATTCCAAGTCATTAGGTTTTTTGGAAGGAGCAAGATCGATTTTCCTACTTTGGTAGTTTCCAAGAGTGGTCGAGCCTATGTGAGGTTTAGGAAGTTTCTGACCGTTTTTCGTATTTCGGAGCCCTTATACAGGGTGTTCAGCTACTGATGGGCATAATTTCAGGAGGTAGTAGCTGGGTTGATACTCAACAACTTTTTCTTTGCCAAAATGTTGACTGTAGCTTAGTTTTTGAATTATTAATGAAAAACACTGACCAATTAAAGCGCGAAAATAGCGCGCGCCCAGACGCAAGAGTTGTTCTTTGATTGGTCCGTGTTTTTGCTAAATAATTCAAAAACGAAGCTTCAAATCCCAATTTCGCAAAGGAAAAAGTTGTTCAGAATCACCCCAGCTACCACCCCTTAAAATATTGCCCACCAATAGCCGAACACCCTGTATATACATATTAGTAGTTAAGGATTTAAAATTAGCGATAGAAATGCGAAATAGTTAAATAGATAACAGAAATGCGAAAAAATTTGTTGGCGTTCGTGGGCGAACACTTCGGTCAGGACGGCCGAATCTGTAAGAATTTAAGCGAATAACGTGTGACAGAGTGGCAAGGTGTGTGAGTGAGAGAGAGAGAGAGAGAGAGAGAGAGGGAGAGAGAGAGAGAGAGAGAGAGAGAGAGAGAGAGAGAGAGAGAGAGAGAGAGAGAGAGAGAGACAAAGCGAGAGTGCGTGAAGAAGCCGGTAAAATAAAAGTTCCATTTAGTTTTCTGTTTTTTTTTAAGTATTAAATTTTGTTTCGTTTAGCTTTCTTTTTCTTTTTTCTTCCATATTTTCCTACAATAGCGGCTTGAATGCGTTTAGGTATATTTGAAATTATATTTTCGCAGTATTCTGGAGTAATAAAATACCACTGTTGCTGCACTCTTTGCCACAAATCATTTATTGTTGCTGGTGGAGCACTGTACTCATTCGCTAGTTTCATTTTTAAATATGCACAGACATTTTCGATAGGTTTTAAATCTGGACTTTGAGCAGGTCACACAATCGTTTGAAATTGTTGAGCGTCGAGCCGATTTTTTACCCTTTTTGTAGAATATACGACGATTTTGAGGGCGCTTTTGGGGGCGTTATCGTGTTGGAAAACAACATCACATTCCCGTACCAGCATGATATCAACAGTATTCAATAAATGTTGTTCTAAAATCTGTCCGTAAGTGAAACAGATTAAAGAACAAAAGTTAAAAACAAAAGAAATTAAATAATTAATTTTTTTAAGATTAAAGCTCGGTTGAGTTTTGTCAAAAAAATATATAAATTGGAATGTCGGACAGTGGAAAAGCGTAATTTTTTCACATGAGTCTAAGATAAATCCCCTACAACCCCTTTTTGGGATTTACACTAATTATGAGACACTCCATATACGTAAAAAGAAATTATCAAAATTTGGAATTAGCAATCATAAAATGCAACAAATTATGATAATAAATGTAGGATTTAAGTCGTCAGATCTATCCCTTTATTAAAGAGTACATAAAGAACACAAACAATAGAAGATGCACACAAGAAAATAATCAAAAGTAAGTCCGTAACAAAAAGAGAAACTGAAATAGTTGCCGTAATCGTAACCGTATCCTAGCCATAATTCATGATTATATCGTATTCATATGTATTATCGCGTAACTCGTAATATTCTAACTGTCGTGCCGCGGTCGCGTCCTTTTATCCGCGTGACATTCGAACATTCTCAATGATCTTTTTCGATCGTTTCGCGAGTTTTCAATGTTCGTTAGTTCGCAATCGTTTCTTGACGTTTCGGCTATAATCATGCACGCACTCGTTTGATTTAACGTTTTGACAACAGTCATATATGTACTCATACACATACACTCGCTCGGGGTCGATGCGCTTGGAAGGTAAAGGCAAACTAACCGATCAGCTGTTTGCTGCACTGCTTTTGCCGTATTTATTTCGTTCATTTCTATCGCGATTCTTCGAGTATGTTCTTGACGCGGCGGTTAACGTCCAACTCCTACAGAAATACCTATGATTTTTTTTAAGCCTATTGACAACAGCATAATGCTTGTTAGCGTCACTGTATTTTAAAGAGTTGTCGAGGGTAATTAACCGCCACTATTCTGCCTTCGAACGACTTATGATAGGGATGCCTGAGTGAGGTCTGAACGATAGGTTGTTTATGAATGTTCAAGTGAGGCGACAAACGATCACTATTGAGTTGGAGTCACATGACTATCGAATGTCGCTGGACTGTTTGTTTGTCAGTTTGCAAGACTGTGAAAGAAGCAAGCAATTCGACGCTGCATTGCCTTTATAAATAGAAAGAGTGTTTCTGAAGGATCTGGCCACGGAGTGGGGAAGGCGAGGGTGCCTTTTGGGAAAAGAACTGAGTTGGACCACTTGGCACTTACCCCAGAACCTGGAAAGTATACTGACCTTTGCCTTTAACCTTCACTTTTAAAAAATATTTCTAACGTGCTGAATAACTTCTTTTTGCGTATAAGTAACGAGAAGACTTAGAATAAAAAATATTCACAAAAAACTGTTGATATCGTTAAACATGTTAAGGTGTATTCTGTTGTGGGCTAAACTTTACCGTTACCTGCAAAACTTTCAGCTCATATTACACGTCGTATTATAGATTTTTACATGCTGAACACAAATATTGTATTCCTTTTTGGTGGAAATGAAATATGTAAAGGAAAATTGTTAATAGTATTCGTTTGATAGATTTCAATGATTTTGAAAAATGTTGTCAAGGTAAACATTCTGAACAATTTTTTCGTATGCGTATAATCTCTTTTCGACCTTAGTTTGAAAGATAATTTGGAAATGTTCACTTCAAGTTATAATATCTGTGGCATATAATTCAACTAACGATAGAACATGTGCACGGTAGGGATATCTCTCGATTCTTGCTGAAATACCACGAAATTAGAATTTTTCGTTAATTACATATTAGGAAAAAGTTTACGTTATGGTTTATGTTAAAAAAAGCGACTTGAGAATATCAAAATTATTTAATAAATTATAATAAAAAAATTAAAGATAAATACACTACATATTAAGCATAAATATACTAATAAATACACTGTACGTATGTACGTCTACTGTATAGACGTATAATATACTACAGACGAATACTGCTACGTCCATATAGTAGACGTACATACATACAGGGTGTCCCGCGACAGGTGTAAGTCCCTGAAAGGGGTTGTAGAGGACGTCATTCTGAACAAGATTTTCCTTTGCAAAAATGGGGTTTGAAGCTTCGTTTTCAAATTATTAAGGAAAAACACGGACCAATCAGAGCGCAAGGATTACGCGCGCCGAGAAGCGGGAGCGACAGCTTCGAGCCTTACAGCTGAGCGCGATCATGATCAAGTGCCTACGCGCCGAGACAGTCTAAACGTTTAATAAGAAGCCCTTACGACAAAACTCAGTTAAATAATGAACAGAACAGTTACAATTAATGTTCATTTATTCATTTTTCGTGAATACGTATAAACAAATTTGAATCAGACTCACCTATTGTTTAAAAATAATCCTGTTCCAGTAAAATTGTGTTTCTATGACTTCATCGATCCTAATCTTTTGTAAAAAGACACACTGCACAATATCTAATGTCACAACCTAGTCAATGAGATTATTTCACTTCACTGTCACTGCTAATTGGTATTTTTAACTGTAATATTCTGCTGCCACTGTTCACTAAGTTCCTAATGAAATAATCACAGATAAAGAACGCGAATGAAAACGCCTGAATGATAATTCGTAAATAATTTTAGCGACTTTTTATTTTCTCTTCGATGTTGAACACCCGACGATCTGTCCTAAACTGCCGAACGCAATGCGATGAACATCTTTGACTGGAAATTTAGACAACAGTCCCTTGCAAGAAGGACATTTGACATTCAAACGAAAGTGAGAGTATGCCTTTCTTTATAAAAAGGCGAAAACCGTTTTTGCCTTTTAGAAAGAGAAAGGGACAAGGTTTTTCTCAGATGCATATGAAGCGACCGTCGAGCGAGCAAAACGGAGCCGTTTAATTATTTTATGATTCTTTACCTGGACGGTCCGAACGGCCGAAAACGATGTCCAGAATTCTCACTTTCTTCAAACTCGGCACATTTGGAGTCACGATCGGCAGTTTAGGACAGAACGTTCGAAGCGAAACGTTAAAGAGAAAAAATCACTAAAATTATTTTCGAATAATCGTTCACGCGTCTTCGTTTGTTCATTCATCGTTATTACATTAGGAAATTAGTGAAAAGTGACAACAAAATATTGCAGTGATCAGTGATAATAAAAAATAATAGTGAAGTGAACCGGCTGTGATATCAGCTACTGTGGGTTACGTATTATTTTTACGAATAGTTAGGATAAATGGAACGATCTAATTACGAGGATCCATTTTCAATCAAGCAAGATTATTTTCAAACAATTGGTGAGTCCTATTTTAATGGTTAATAAGTTTTGTGTAAATTTAAGATTACAGAAATTTAATTTGCTCGGTTTCTACTAATTACACATAACTAATTCCGTTCCTCGTTCATAAGGAATGAGTAAATGAACAGTACTTTCAATTATTCTGTTCATTATTTAACTGAGTTTCGATGTAAAGACTTCTCGTTAGACGATAGACTATTCCGAGGCAAAGGCACTTGATCGCGCTCGCGCTGAGCAGCCAGGCTCGAAGCTATCGCTCCCGCTTCTCGGCGCGCGTAATCCCTGCGCTCTGATTGGTTCGTGTTTTTCCTTGATAATTCAAAAACGAAGCTACAAACCCCATTTTTGCAAAGGAAAATGTTGTTCAGACTGACGTCCTCTACAACCCCTTTCAGGGACTTACACCTGTCGTGGGACACCCTGTATAAATGCACTGTGTCTATACAGGCTGCCTCACAACGAGTGTAACTTCCGGAAATGGGTGGTAGGGGACGTCATTCCGAACAACATTTCCCTTTGCAAAAATGGGGTTTGAAGCTTCGTTTCTGAATTATTAAGGAAAAACACGGACCAATCAGAGCGCGAGGAATACGCGCGCCCAGAAGCAAGAGCGACAACTTCGAGCCTTACCACTGAGCACGATCATGATCAAACGGCTTTGCGCCGGGACAGTGTAACGTCCCTGGTACTAGACTCAGGAGTTTACAGCACTCATGAGGCAAAGAGCGGCTTTTGCCTATTGAGCGATTCGTTCTCATTATAACTAATTCTATAAGAATGTGGGGTTCGTGTGGCGTGTGGTTAAAGAGTGAAATCTACAGGTTAATGCCTTTCATTAATTAGGTTTATTCAAGTAATTAAAGGTAAAGAATAGAATTACAATTAACAATTACTTTGGAAAAGATATAAAATATATGTATGTCTGATATTGTATTACTAGTATCGAAAACGCAAATCGGTAGCTAACTACTTCGGTTACGCGGTTTTCAACAATGTACATACAGTTAATTAATTATTTCATCGACGCAAACGCAAGAAACGCGGTTTATAATGGATCTAGACCCGAACTGGTGACAGAACAATGTTTGGTTCAATAGAATATCGAGATTCGAAACTTTATGTAAAAACAGTAGGACGTAGAACAGCTACTCTTTGCTTGACTCTAAAACTAGTAGTTCAATTGCCCTTTTAGTCGGAGCACAAATTGACACCCAAAACCTGATCGCTTAATTGGGGAGCCTGCGTTAGCTGGCTACTAGAACGATCCAACGACACAACAGTGAGATGAACAACGTATGTCCAACAGGGTTGCAAATTAGAGTGACTCGACTTTGTTAACCGGAGTTACCGAAACGCCACATAAAAGACACGGGCTTCAGAGACCAAGCCGCTCAAAATAGGGAGCCTGCGTTAGCTGGCTACTAAACTACCCAGAGCGAACTCCGAGAATCTGACGGCGAGTTAGCAACTCGGCAAAAATAATAAATTTGTATGAGTGGCTGGAGAGCTCTTGTTTGATGTCTTAGTCCCTTTTGGGGCTGAGCATAGCATTCTCCTTTCGGAGTTTCAGAGACAAGACCGTTTGAATGGAGAGCCTGCGTTAGCTGGCTACCAGAACGACCCAACGATCAAGTATCCAAATGGCTGATACTCGCTGTCCAGTCAAAACTAAGAATCTTGTAGGCTCTTACCAGCTAAAACTGCTCCAACTTGTCACTTTATACTTCTCCTATGAGGTCCGTCACGTACTGCTTCAAAGATTGTTCTTCACTGTAAGGATACCTAAAAACTTCACACGGAAATACTATTTTCAATGATTTTATTAAAAACTCTATCGTTCGTTCTACACTCTTCGCCTTCGTTCTTTTACGATCGCCAACAATATGTCCTGTCCTCGGGCTTTCCCGAAGGTTTTAACAGGACCGAATCCCCACTTCGCAATTTACACGAAAACAAACCCGCCGTTAGTGCGGGTCTGGAAAACATCAACGGCAGAGAGAGTGAAAATGGCCAGATCTCGCGCGAACACGGTCCCAGATCCTTATTGCGGACCCCTGATTTATGATGGCCCTAAAGTGACTCTGGCCATCGTCACTGCTGTCCGTTTGTTCGCTCTTACAGCACTTGCAGCCTTCGCTACACGCCCTTTTATACCCAGAGAATCATGGGTATTTCCCGCCAAGTGGCGAGTTTAGACACGCATAAAAACTATTACTATTTTATTACGCTTTATTTAGTAAAGAAAATATATTAATTTGATTAAGAAAAATATGTTTTGATTTATCATTAATTAAGATTTCACAAGCTAACTCGCTAAATCGTAGTTTTAATGAATTTTTATGTACGCAAATTAGCGGGATATTACAAGTATTTTAATAAGAAAATAATTAATCGCAAATAATACATAGAACAATAACTAAAAATACATTTTGATTTATAGTAAATAAATAAATAATAATAGGAATATTTAAATGATGATTTATAATAATTTCTTCTCGATGTGTATTTGGCATCTCTTTCTATCTAACGCGCGCGCCATCGATCGGCGATCTAATTGAACAATGTTGCACGCGTGATCTACCCGTGACCATTACCGCGCGAATTTTTATGGTGCGGTCGGTAATTCGCGGTCGATAATCAAAAATAAAACATACATGTGCTGGGATTACCCTACTTATCTACGCGGATATTCTTCATTGCGGACTGGGGACGTTACAACAGTGTAAATATTTAATAAGAAGCCCTTGTCAAACCTCTGTTAAATAATAAATGGAACAGTTACAAATAATGTTCACTTATTCATTTCTCGTGAATAAGTGATAATCCAATTTAAATCAGACTCGCTTATTGTTTAAAAATAATCCTGTTCCAGTAAAATTGCATTTTCGTAACTTCACCGATTCTGATCTTTCGTAAAAAGACATACTGCATGTTGTATCGTGCTCTTCTCGTTTTTCCTCGAAGGCAGCACGACAGTTACATCCAATGTGACGGGTGAACTCGGTTGTGTATAGGGTAGGTTGATAGATTAAAAAAGTATATAAGTTGCTGAGTGAATTTATTCAGCAATAGGTTGGTAGGTTTAAAAGTACTAGTTTGACTATTGATTTGTTTCTGATGGTTTCACATTTTGGAATCTATAAAGTAAACAATATTTGAGTTATGGAGTGGTGGTTCTACCAATCCGATGTAAGTTGTAGAAGGAGGAAATAGAGTAGAGGGAGGAAATAGAAGATAGAGGGAGGAAAGCTGGATTAACGGTTTAGTTCTTCAGGTAGGTTGGAAAAATTCTAATTTTTAAGGACAAGTTTATAACGTGACGGTTAACTACGGTTACTATGGTCTGAAAAAATATGGTACCCTAAAACAGTTTGCGTTTTTCCCGTCATCAACTGCTTCATAAACGGTTTGGGTCTTAACTGTACAATATGACGACGCTACACTACACAATATCTGATGTCACAGCCTGGTCAGTGAACTCATTTCGCTACACTATCACTTCTAATTGGCGTTTTTAACTGCAATATTCTGCTACCACTGTTCATTAATTTTCTAATGTTATAACCGCGGATAAAGAACGCGAATGAAAACACGTAAACGATTATTCAGGAATAATTCCAGCGACTTTTTATTATCTCTTTGCTGTTCAACATCCGACGGTCTGTCCTAAACTGCCGATCGCAACGCGATGAACATCTTCGACGGAATATTTAGACATGTGTTGACTTCTACGCTGCATCGCAACATTCCCCGTCCAACAAGAACGTTTGACACTCGAACAAAAGTGAGAGTATGCCTTTCTTCAAAAAAAGGCGAAGACCGTTTTAGCCATTTAGAAATGGAAAAGGACAAAGTTTTTTTCGGACCCCTATGAAGCGACCGTCGAGCGACCAAAATGGAGCCGTATAATTGTTTTATGATTCTTTGAATCGACGATTCGAACGGCCGAAGGAGATGTCCAGAACTCTCGTTTTCTTTACGTTCGGAATAATTGGAGTCACGATCAACAGTTTAGGACAGAACGTTTCAAGTGAAACGTTAAAGAGAAAAAAATCACAGGAGTTATTTTTGGATAATCGTTCACGCGTCTTCGCTCGTTTATCGATCGTTATTACATTAGGAAATTAGTGAAAAGTGACAAGAAACTATTACACTGAAAAGTAATAATGAAAAGTGCTAGTGGTGTCTATTGTGGGACGTGTATTATTTTTACGAATAGTTACGATGGATGGAACGAGCTAGTTACGAGGATCCATTTTCAATTAAACAGGATTATTTTTAAACAGTAGGTGAGTGTTATTTTAATAGTGTTCGGGGTAATTGCTCGATGTAACAAACACGAGTTAAATCTTTCTACCCAAAGAGAAAATGTTTGCCGGTCTGCATACAACGAAGCACCATAGCTTTTCGTCGGGACAGGTGGAACTTATACAATATTTCTGTATCTTTGTTTAAAGTTTATTTAAAGAAATACAAATAGCTTACAGTTGACCTTAATTGTTTGCTTGTGTTTCACAGTCTGAGTCTCGCTACGATTACCCCCACTTTTATTATAGGTTCCCAAGAACGCTCCAGAACTCATAGCCTATTCGAATATTCGCGATGTCTCGCGGCTGCCCTCCCGCACCGCGCCATCCTCTCCGCGGCTAGTGGAATAGGAACAACGCGGGAGGGGAGCGTCGAAACATCGTTCGTCAAATTTAAATACAAACTTGAGTAAGGAAACGTTCTAGGAAGTTCTGCAGCGATCTTTGAGCCCTCCTTGAACAAATAGGTTATAAGATTTGTGTAAATTTAAAATTACAGAAATTTCATTTGCTCTGCTTCGATTAATTACACATAACTAATTCTGTTCCTTACTCATGACAATTGAATAAGTGAACATTAGTTACTTCATGAACTGTTCTTATTAAATGTTTACACTGTTCCGGCGCAAAGGTGCTTGATCATGATCGCGTTCAGCTGCAAGGTTCGAAGCCGTCACTCTCGCTTCTGGGCGCACGTAATCCCTGCGCTCTGATTGGTCCGTGTTTTTCTTTCATAATTCAAAAACGAAGCGTCAAACCCCATTTTTTTTTACGACCGGGCCGTAAAGCCCGGACGAGG
Source organism: Megachile lagopoda (assembly GCA_036983795.1). Classification (NCBI taxonomy): domain Eukaryota; kingdom Metazoa; phylum Arthropoda; class Insecta; order Hymenoptera; family Megachilidae; genus Megachile; species Megachile lagopoda. Next base: position 309,559 of record CM072790.1, read on the forward strand.
GCGGGCTGCGGCTCGTCCAAATCCAAGGTGTGAAGGTCAACCGTGCCGAGGGGTGCATGGCTGCCTGAACGTTAAACTGGTGCAGTCTCGAACGGTTGAAGCAGGCTTGCCCGGTTAAGGCGGCTTTGCCCGGGTGAACATTCCATCTGACCACGCTCGTGGGAACAATTATGGAGTTTTTAAATTCAAACAAACAACTAGGGATTGGGGGGATGCGACTCGCTCGCAAGAGCAATCGTGTCAAGTTCAGCTAGAGAGGTTGCCCGGGGACGCTGTCGAGCGCTCGTGCTCCAGGTCGCCCGTGGCCAGGAATGATGCCACCGCAGTACATCGCGGGATGGCGTCAGCATCTGTTGGATCTGAGGGTGACCTGATATTCAGGGCCCCAGCCACGATATCAAGGCCGGAGGATAGGGGTAGTATGGCTACCACCAGCCAGAGCTACGTAAGTGCGTCGCCGCGCGCTTCATCAGTGAGTTCGATAACATTGGTGCACGACGATGGCGATAAACATGTTGGACGTAGATCTGGTCTCAGTCGCCAGTGAGTCTGATACGTCCATTGCCTCAACGACTACTAGACCCTCCTTGAAAAGAAAAAGGCTTGGCCGTCCGCCCACTACGGGCGAGTGCATGGACCTCGCTGAGGCCAAGAGGAACCTCCTCCTGGCGGAAGAAAAGGTGGCGGAAGTACAGGCCGCTGAAGCGGTCTTGGACCCCAACGTGCCGGCTCCCCGGCCGTCGAAGGCGGCCCTTCCGCTGCCGGACGAGGCGCTTCTGGCACGGGAATTCAGAGCGATGCCGACAGCGGCATTAGCTTCTCGTGTGGTCGACCATATGGAGGTGGTTGATAGGGTGGCCGCAAGGAGTAAGAATCTCAACAGCAGATTCACTTGCGCTCTGCGAATGGCGGCCCATGAGACGAGGATAGCAGAGCCCGCGTTAGCAACTCGGTCAGCTACCTCGTCTAGGGCCGCGCTAGAAGCGGAAAATCGCTCCCTACAAAGGAGGGTTGCGAAGCTGGAGGATGACCTGCGCTAGCTGAGCAAGGACGTGGAGAAGTTTCGCCGAGATTCCTCGGTTGCGGAGCGACCGCCGGATTTAAGTTCCGATACGGTAGTGGCGGCCGTATCGCCGGTGATACCAGTGTTGCCGGCGCCACCGTCGCCGTCGAGAACGACTCCACCTGTCGTGCCATGTAGCGAAACACTGAACGACCCGCTGCTGCGTATAACGCAGCTTATAGATGAGCGCTTTGCGTCTCTCAGAGCGGAATTTTTCAGCGCGATTCCGGGACGGGACAGCCACCGCAGACTCCGGCGCAGGAAAGGGCACCTAACAATGCCCCGAAGGAAGACGCGGCCAAGAACGCGAAAAAGGGGGGAAAAAGGTCCCTGCTACTGGCTCTCCGCCATCAGTGGAGCAAAAGATGACCTTGCCTCGGGCCCAACAACCGGGGTTAGTTCCGGCGCCTGCTGCAATGGCATCTCAATCGATGCCAGCAGATACGTGGGCCACGGTTGTAGGCCGCAAGGCCCGGCGCAAAGCGGCGAAGGTTGCCGCGGCCCAGGGCAGCAATGCGTCGGCAGCCGCGGCGGGGAATGGAGTCGCGGCAACGAAAGTGGGGAAACACATTCCGCTGCGAAGTGCAACCGTTATAGTCTCCATACCGAGTGGTTGCACGACATGTGAGGAGGCTATGGCCAAGGCCAGGGCGAAAATTGACCTGGCTGCCCTTGGCATTCTGCCTGTATGTCCGAGACAGGCGGCTACAGGTACATTCCTGCTTGAAGTGCAGGGCCCTGCCCGCACCGAGAAGGCCAACCTCCTCGCCTTCAAGGTGGCGGAGGCTCTGGAAGGCACAGGGGCCCGGGTGAGCCGTCCAACGAAAATGACAGACTTGCGATTGAGGGGTATCACGGCGCAGGAGGTGGTGGCTGCTGTTGCGACCTCCGGAGGGTGCAGCCCCGGCGATGTGAGGACGGGTGACATTCGTCCCACATCCGCCGGCCTGGGCACCCTTTGGACACGCTGCCCGATAGCTGCGGCTTACAAACTGGCGCTAGCTCGCCACATCGTGGTTGGGTGGACCCGCGTGCCGGTGGATGCCTTGGAGGCTCGGCCCTTGCAGTGTCACCGCTTCCTGGAATACGGGCACGTGAGGTAGCGGTGGACGAGCACCGTGGACAGAACCGGGCGGTGCTACAGTTGTGGCGCTGAAGGCCATCTGGCATTACAATGCACAGCACCGCTCAAATGCGTGGTGTGCGCTGAAAGAGGACGGCCATCGAATCACCGGCTTGACACGCAGCCTTGCAACGTGGCCACTGAGGTGGCCCCAGAAGGCCGTAGAGGACAGACGACGTCGAGCTAGGCGGGCTGCCGCTCCTATTGCCCTTGTGCCCCTGCTAGTATACCCAGCAACGAAGGCACCGGCGGATCCCGCGGCGGCAGCCGCGGAGGATGTACGGGTTCGGTCGAGGCGGCGACCCCTGAGGCGCCGAAGGGTTGTGATGTTGCTGACGCTGTGCCTAGCACAATCGCCGAGGTTGTCGAGCCTGCGGGCCCCATGGAAACGGACTGATATGGGGCCTGCGGGCCCAAAAATACAGTCCAACCTAAACCACTTGGCCAGGGCGCAAGATCTCTTTGCGCAGACCCTAACCGAGCGGGAGGTAAGTTTAGGAGTAGTGGCGGAGCCCTACAGAGTCCCGGTCCATCCGCACTGGACCGGTGACTCTTTGGGCTCTGTCGCAATCGTATGAACCTCGCGACCCGGATCCCCGCCCTGCTCGATGATTAAGAGTGGGCGGGTGTTGGTAGCAGTTGATTCGGGTGGCACCGCGGTGGTGGGCCTGCATGCACCTCCGAGCTGGCCCCTCGCGTCATTCGAGGTTTCCCTGGACGAGGTCAGGCAATGCGTTTCCCGCTGCCTGCCTCGCGCTGTCATTGTCCTGGGGGACTTTAACGCCTAGGCTACAACATGGGGTTCCCCAGAACCGCCGCGAGGGGCAAGACTTTGCTCAATTGGGCGGCTGGACTGGAGCTCCTTTTACTAAACACGGGCTCCGTCCATACGTGCGTATGGTACAATGGAGGATCCATAGTGAACCTCTCCTTCGCCACGTCAGCTGTCGCGCGCCGTATCTCGGGGTGGAAGGTGGAGGAGGAGGTTGAAACTCTTTCGGACCATCGTTATATAACGATGAGGCGGTATGGGCGGCTCATCTGTCGCATGATGCAGGTGTTCACCGGACACGGATGTTTCGGTGAATACCTGCGTCGCATTGGGAAGGAGACGACGGCGGCATGCCACCACTGTGGGGAGGATTTGGACACGGCGCAGCACACGCTGGAGGTGTGCCCCGCCTTTTCAGCGCTGCGCCGTGTCCTCATATTCGAAGTTGGGTATGACCTCTCGCTGCCAGCATTAGTTGGGGCATTGCTGGCAAGCGAGAGGAACTGGAGAGCCGTGGCCTCCTTCTGCGAGCAAGTGATGCTGCAGAAGGAGGCCGCGGAGCGGGTCAGAGAGGAAACTGACCCGCGCAGGAGAGTTAGGGGGCGCAGCCGCCGCGGCTCGGCGGCGCGTTCCTCCACAGGTACGGCGACACTCCGTGGCACCACGGCCACGGGATTGTCTGTAGACAGAGGATGGGGGAGCAGCCGGGGCCGCCGTAGGCTCCGGCCTCGCTCTCCCAGCTGACGGTTGCAGGCCGGCGGTTCCTCACTTCCGTAGTGAGACCGCCGGCATTCCGGGATGATTTTCGTCGGTTCCGGTGGGGAAGCGGCAGTTACGGGGAGGTCTTACGTCTGCCCTTGCAGAGTCGCCGCAGGGGCAGTGGCGTCCTGGGTGGGGGCCGCAGTGCACGCAGCCCCGGGGGGACGGCGGTGCCTCGGTGGTCCGCCCGGATTAGTTTTGGTTTTATGGGGCAGGTCTTTCCGACCTCCCCCCGGGATGACGTCAATGGGGCGGGGGCCCCAGTTGTGTTCTTCGAGAGTTCCTGGGGCCCCCCTAATGCGTCGGGAAAGGACCACCGTGAGGGTTTTAGCAGGTAGAAATCCTGCATAACCCCGCGCCCCTGGGGAGGGCCCTCCCCAGGGGCGCGGGGTATCTTTCGAAGATTTCCCCCACGTTAAAAAAAAAAAAAGGGGGTCGGCAACCATTTTGGCCGTGGGTCAAAATCTACCAAAATGTGAGTATTAAAGAGACGTTTGGATCAGATATTTTCGTATTAAAACAGTCTTTTAGTAAATAATAAGATATATTTTATTAAGAAAATAATCACAAACATAGTTGAATGAACATTATTTATAAACGTTCTCTTCGATATCAATGGCTCCCCTGATGTTGAACTTGTGACGTCAATTTAGACAAGTCTGGTTTATAGTTAGTCGTTTCAAGACGAATATAAGCATCTCAATTTTCGGTAGTTAACCTGTTCCTATTCTTGCTTAATATAAATTTCATTTGTAAAAATATTTGCTCACATTTATAATTTATTTTTATATATATGTAAGGGTATGGTCGCATTCGGGTTTGATCCTCAATAAAAATGCACCGCTTCGGTATTTCTTCCAAAAATCTGGAGATCATGTATTTGTGAAAATACCGAGAACATCAAGTTACAAAAGGGGCACAGACAATGACAAACATACAACCAACACGTGGTCGAGTTCTCACCTGGAGAAGTCGAAGACTAAGAGGTCGCTATTCTACAGGACCCGGTTCAGGGCTCCAAGGACTCCGGAATAACCTCCCCAAGAATTCCTTATGCGACTCGGATCAACCCTACCTACACCAGAATCCACCGGCTCTCGAATCCTACACGTTTTTACGCCACTCTCTCTCGCCATTACCCGCGCGAATCTCTCCGACAGATGCCGCGCTATCTCGCGCGGCCAGCACGTGTTTGTCTGGAGTGGCGGGTATGACTCCTCACTTCACATATAATATTATACTTCATTTTCGGAACTAAAGTGGGTCACTTGAAATTATCAAATGGGTCACTCGGTGACCCGCGGGTCATAGGTTGCCGATCCGTGCCTTAGAACAACAAATGCAATAGATTTCAAGTGGTAAACGATAATTCACCTATAATCCAAGACGGCATATTAGGAGCGGGCTTTTTATTTGACAACGATTTTTCTGTCTCTTGTAACGAATTCAAGGTCGAGAATATTATAAAACGACGTAAGAAACCGGACAATAATTGCCATAACAAAACTGTACTTGTCAATTTTATGGCAGGGACCGAAGCAATCACGAAAATCGATACGAACGGTCAGCCAACTATTTCTGATTTCCTAAGAACCCAAATCGACTCTATCGAGGAATTTTATGAGTGATTGGTTTTTCATATTAACGGTAGTGGTAAAGCCGACAAAAGATTAGCAGCATTAAAGGAACACACTCGCCTAGGTTATTTAACGGAAGGTAGAATTGAGTTGTGGGAAATCATTTCTACTTACCACGACATTTTCCTGCTCCCGGGTGACCATCTTCCCAAAACCACAATCTTCGAACTTGAAATTAAAACGACGGACGAAACGCCTATATATACTAAGCAATATAGATATCCTCCGATCCATCAAGACGAGATTAAACGACAGGTAGCGGACATGTTAGAAAAGGGAATCATTAGAGACAGCGACAGTCCATATAACAGCCCATTATGGATAGTTCCCAAAATATCAGACACGTCGGGGAAACGAAAATGGCGGTTAGTTATAGACTATAGGAAACTAAACGGGAAAATGATCAAAGATTAATACCCGATCCCTAACATAGATGAAATATTAGACAAACTCGGAAACGCGAAATACTTCTCGGCCTTCGACCTCGCTTCAGGGTTTCATCAGATAGGGATCAGTGAGAAAGACATACATAAGACAGTTTTTTCGAACAAAGTCGGACATTACGAATTCGTACGAATGCCCTTCGGCATTCCCGAAAAAAAAAAACAAAAAAACGAGCCTCCCACGTACCAAAGAGTTATGAATCGCGGATTGCGCGGTCTAGTTGGTAGCAATTGTCTCGTATACATCGCCGATATAATTGTTTTCGGTCGAACTCTAGAAGAACGTAATAAAAATCTTAAAACCCTGTTCGAATGCCTACGACAATGGGTCTGAGACTTCAACCAGACAAGTGTGAATATTTGAAACCGGAATTAGTGTATCTAGGCCATATTATATCAGCCGTTAAAACTAGCCCTATTAGAATCGCCAAAGTCAGGAACTACCCGGTACCGAAAAACGCGAAAGAGATCAAACAGTTCTTAGGATTGTGCGGATACTACAGAAAATTTGTAAAGGGCTTCGCCAAAATAGCTAAGCCACTTAACCACTTATTAAGGAAAGATATCGAATTCCTTTGAACCAACAAGCAACAAATGGCCTTTGAAAATCTTTCCAACGCTCTAACAACTCAGCCCGTTTTACAGTATCCTAATTGGGAAGAACCGTTTGTTCTTACCACGGACGCGAGTAATCACGCGCTAGGTGGTGTTCTATCCCAAAGCCCAATCGGATCAGATAAGCCAGTAGCATACGCGTCGCGCACCCTAAATAACGCAGGAACTCGATATACCACCACGGAAAAGGAACTATTGGCTATCGTATGGGCTGCCAAACATTTCCATCAATACTTGTACGGGCGTAAATTCAGAATCGGGACAGATCATAAGCCGCTGGTATGGTTGATGAACGTTAAAGATCCGAATTCCCGCCTTATGCGATGGCGTCTAAAATTGCTAGAATACAATTACGTGATAATTTATAAACCGGGAAAAATGAATAGTAACGCCGATGCACTTTCCAGAAGTAGAGTTAGAGTCGCGCAGCAAGACGCCGTAGGAGACGAACTAGACCAATATCTAACCTATTATTCCAATAACCCTTAAAGTACAACGGAAGACGACGATTTCATTAAGACACTAGTAGAAGTATCAGATACTGGTGTCCCGACGGCACCCACGATCCGCTCCCAGGTCACAATTTGTCACGGTCATCGTAAAGATGCCACCACTATTATTGTTCCGAAAAATAGTAGAACAAGGCACTCCCGAGCCTTATGACAATCCTGCGAAGCGTCAACGGCGTCATACCCGCGTTAATCCCTCCCGCGCAGGATTAGATCTACCGCCACGCCATCGACCGGATCGATCGCGCGATCTATGACGGTTTTTGGTTTAAAATCAGAACCTCGTAAGCAGTCAAAGAGTCCGCAGTCCAAAAGTTTTTTTTTCCTAACGTGAGTTTCAACCGACTTGATCTAAGACTTTTCAACCGTAACCGCCGTTCATTGTAGTTGTCCAGTACCGTCGTGATTATATCGTTTGTGGATTTATTAAGTTTTACAGTTTGTGGAGTGAATAAATTACCGTGTGAACCGTTAAATTTCAATTTTCTTTCTACCACACGAACGTGACTGTGTATAACCGATTCCTTGCTCCGGATCCTAGCTAAGATTAAACTAGCGAACCTCAAGTGATCAACCGACTCGAGAAGAACTCGTCAAGTTCATTGACCACTAAACAATTATCTATACAGAGACCCCTGCAGAAATAATAGAAAAAAATAAGACCTACATATCTCCCCACGAAACCGATAGATTTAAACTTCAAGTCTTCACACAGACACTGAACGGCGGAAACAAGATTAACGTAATTCAAGACAGAAATTATGACACGCAAATTGCTACCCTACTATCAAAACTGAACCGCGACCTAGAAATTTACCTCTCCAGACCAACCCCTATCGATACTAAGGATATAATTAAGTTAGCACACGACTCATTGTTCGGCGGGCACTATGCTTACGATAAGTCACTGCAAAAAATCCGTAAGCAATACGAATGGCCGAACATCACTCGCAATGTAAAAGAATATATAGAGCAATGCGAAATCTGCCAGAAAAATAAGAACACCAAGCGACAGACTTACATACCACAGGCGACTGCCTTCCGCGCAACCAAACGACAAGATTTCATTAGATATTATAGGGCCGCTAGACGAAACTCTACGAAAAAACAAATACACAGTATGTCTGAAAAGTAAAGGAACTTTTTAAATAAAAAAAAAAGTATTAGTTATTTTGCCAAAATTAATTTTTTTTCGTCAAAATACATCCCTTCCGCATCAATACACCGCAGGGCATGCTCAATGTTAACATAGATTTTTTTATGTCATTTTGCGGAATCGTTTCAATCAACCTCATCACAGCTGCTCGGACTTGTGTAACAGTGTCATAAAACGTTACTTTCATAATTAATTTCAGTTTTGGAAAAAGGAAGTAATCGCATGGAGATAAGTCAGGCGAATATGGAGAATGTTGGAGCACAGAGACTTGTTTTTTCGCCAAAAATTCACGAACAGCAACAGTTCTGTGACTTGGTGCATTATCATGCAACAGAAACCAACTCCTTGGCGCTCGATATTCGGGCCTCACACGAACGATTCTTTTCCACAAACGTTCCATAACACCCAGATAATATTCGCCATTAACATTTTATCCCTGTGGAATGAATTCCCGAAGTATAATACCTTTAGAATCGTTTAGAATTTAGAAAAGCCCAAAACCTGGCTTTGGGTCGTCTTCCAAAGTATCACGATCATCCTGGAATCGCTTATACCACTCGAACACACGTGTACGGGATAAACAATCGTCGCCATAAACATTTTTCATTAATTCAAATGTTTCTGTAAAAGTTTTACCGAGCTTTACCAAGCAGAATTGAATATTCGCTCTCTGCTCCATCGTTATTTTGTGATACGGTGACAAAAGGTTCTGTCGCTTTAACCGCTATAAGTTTGCAATTCGTTGCTCGATTCTAATAATGATTGTTTTGTTTTGTAAGGGAGGAATACTGTTTTCAGATAGCATATTGTTTTAATAGATGGTGCTAGTAGTTTTCCTTGAATTTAAAAAGTTCCATTACTTTTCAGACATACTGTGTATATATTAGTAATTCAGGACTATATAACACGATACGTTATGTGCGAACCCCTAACGGACAAATTGACTGCAGGCATCATACAAACCGTGTGGGCATCGTGGCTACGAATATTCGGAAAGCCAAAAGAAATACTTACCGATAACGCAAAAGTATTCATGTCGCAAGAATTCACGGAGTTTTGTAACCTCATAAAATCTAAACATATCCTTACATCTGTCTATCGCCCTCAATCCAACGGCAAGAACGAGAGATCGCATGTGATCCTAAAAAAATACATCAGATGTTATCAGAATGCCGAAAACCCATGGGATCTTCTCTTACCCAAGACCATGCTTAATTATAACTGCACCATCAATCGTAGCACGGGCTATACACCATTCGAACTGCAACTAGGTTACGAACCCAATAGTATCTTCGACGAACAAGACGAACACCTGACCAAGAAACGCGACGATTCGAAATTCAGAACAATTACTACGCGGTAGTGGCTAGGGCCAATCGACTATTATACAATACTCAAGCACCGGTTCCTTCTACGACGCGTATCAACCCTTCATCTGCATCGACGGTACCTGCCCCAATGGCCATTAAACTCCCCGAAATGCGGCTACCAACCTTCGACGGGTCAATTAAAGGATGGTGATCCTTTCACGATATTTTTTCGGCAATGATAGACCGTAACGGGGACCTTACCTCAGTCCAAAAACTTTGAATGTTAACATTTTCGATTAATACCCGCACTGCCGCGCTTTCTTATTCCTGTTACGACAATAAGGATAGTTAAATGTAATACCCGATTGAATCAATGTCTTTTATTACTAATTGTGTTTGATACAAGTGTCTTTGTGAGTTAAACACAGTTGATGAAGAGAAAATATCACGAGCGCGAATCAAGTTGGTTTGTGCCACGTTATGTTAGGAACGCTAACTATATATATAAGCGATAGTCAACTAAACGTTTGAAGTTCTGAATGTGACTGTTCGCTATGGACTGATGTGATCTTTACGATTGTCTGAACTGGACTTGTTCTCTTTTCGGTTTTTTGTAAACCAATTCACCTCTCTGTCCCCGCCCAACCTAACTAGCGAATGAGCTTCAGGGAGTTAGTCTAGCATGGGTGTCAACGAAGGTAACCAATCAGTGTGGTTTTTGACCTTTGACAAAATGTGATAGGTTAGCTTGCTCTAGCCTCTTAAACGCCTAGTGTGGTGCACGTGGTAGCTGATTAAGGGCTCAAGCCCGATACGTTGGGAACCCACGTCCTTGAAGTATGCTTAACGAGAGGACGCCTTGATAGGTCTCATCTCTGACTTCGCGGAAAGCACCACAGGAGGTCCGTTGAAGACACGAAACAGAGAGTCAGAGACGGTGCAAGGCAGTTCAATGATGTACTTTTGAGTTTTTCCCGAGAATGAATGGAAAGACGAAAGTGTCCGGAAATCATAAATTGTCTATCCTAAGATATTTGAATAATACGCGACGGACAGCAAATTTCGAATATACGAATACCTCTTTCAGGTAGGTTCTGTTCTCTGTTAAAGAAGCCTTAAAAATCTAGACGGTTATTGCTTCAGTATGTGTCGTTCACCCGATGAGCTTGTAGAAACCAAAGTCACGTTTTCGGAATTCTAAAGCCTATACAATTCAAAATTGCGACAATAAATTAAACGTAGGTCGGATTTCTAATACGACGATCCTTGAAGAGGTTACTTTAAGATAAATGAGTCGACTGTAAATCAACGTGAAACTAATTTTTAACGGTCGCTTCTTTTCTAATGTGAGGTTCTATGTTCGACATTATTTATTGCTCTATGTTATATTATATATTTCGCGACATCGTGGAACAGTTGGACTTTATTTTATGGAGTAGTTTAAAGAACATAGTCTACCTCGAACTGTTACGATATCAGAGAGTATGAAACAACGAATTCATGAATCATACATTATCCTCAATATACAGGGTGTCCACGCCTAAGTGTGACAGCGCGATATTTCATGAACTATTGATGATACGAAAGAATGTTTATATGGAAACTGTAGGGTAAAAGGGGCTCTATGTTTTGGCGTAAACGAAATTTTTTTAATGTTATTAATGTAAAAGATATGATAGTGAAGTTTCGTTTTTTAAGTGGAACTATATATTTTTTTTTTTTCGATCACGCGATAGTGCTTTTCAAGATGAATTTATTAGGATTTAATGTATTTACTCGATTTTTATTAGTTTTCAAGATATAACACTTAGAAATTTACTGATTTTCAGCAGAGACATCTCGATTTGAGTAGTAAGTCATAAAAATGATCTTATTGTTGCGATAAGTGCCGCATGTTTGTCTCTGCCTGCTGAAACCAATAGCCGGGGGTCTACGGTCCGAACGGCAAGTTCGAAGAGTAAGAAACGTGGAAAGAATTGTCCATTACGGTATAAGTTTTCCGCATGAATTCTGTCTTTTAAATTTACTGTGCTCCGTTTTATAATTTGCGTTGTAGGATTACAAATTAATTAAGATGAAAAGATATTTACCCCTAACTAACGGTCGCCCTTATGAAGTGAAATTATTAACATCATTTTTGATGCGCAAAATTTAGACCGTAATGGACAATTCTTAATAGTTCATATCAATAGTTCATGAAATATCGCGCTCTCACACTTAGGCGTGGACATCTTGTAGAAACGCTTCACACTGTAGACTCTTCCTTAGTTAACAGATTGCATCAACGTATCAGTGCCAATCTATAGTATTCCAAACACCTATGGTAGTGAACGGAGATATACGGTTACGATATGGTAAAATTTGTTGTGGTCATAAGCATTGTCACCAAAAGTTTTCTTGAAATTGAATCTTCCTCTTGACATTAAACAAAATATATTTTCAAGACACGAAACAAAATTCCTAATTAAAAATACCTTAAAACGTCGAAACATTTTTCGTGAGTATTTCAGAAACTGTAAAAGGCCACAAATTAAGTTATTAGGAAAAGTTGATCAGAATTATGTTCTTAACATCATGTGTCAAGATCAAGGTAATCGAAAGTGACTCCACAAAAGAAGTAAAAAATTGTGTTAATGGATAAAAAAGACTGAATGAGAAAAATAACGTAAAAGAAGATAAGAATGGCGGAGCATACCCATGTAAAATGAGTGATAATGGTGATATTAGTGTGTTACATACTTATGTGATAATAAAAAATAATGTATCGTATAGGATAGAGAGCTTCACTATATATAGATAAAAGGGTAAAATGTGATATCAGTTCATCATCTACTACTGTGATTAAAAAATAATTTGAATGTTTCATTTAAACTTCGCGGGTACTATAAAATCATGAAATTATTTTTCGTGTGGATTAGTAGTACTGTCTTCGATACCTATGCATAGTTTTATGACAATATATTCTATTGCAGCAGAGCTACACGTGTTTTAAAACATACAAAAGTGAGTTTTTTGTTTTTTACTATGTCTGATTTTGTTGAGCAAAGAATTTGCATTAAATTTTGTTTATGCAATAAATATACTGGTGCGGAAACGTTGTGGATGTTGCAAAAGCCCTTTGGTGACAAGGCTATGTCATAAAAAAGTGTTTATAAGATGTACAAACATTTTAAAAAAGGCCGAGTCCGAGTTCAAGACAATAGCGCTCAGCACGAACCATCAACTTTTACTGATGAATGCCACGTGAAGGAAATCAAAGATTTGGTGCTTGGAAATCGTCGATTGACAATTAGAGATCTTGTTGATGCTTCGGACATTTCATTTGGATCAACCGAAACCATTTTAAAAAATGTTTTGTGCCTCAAACTCGTCAATTCCGCGTGGGACGATACTACGCCGTCCCACACTGCATTGGTTCTTTGAGAGCATTTCACCAAAAAATCGACCCATATTGTTCTACAACCACCATATTCGCCTAATTTAGCACTGTGCGACTTCTGGCTGTTTAACAAGCTCAAAATACCGTGTCTGGGACGAGTCAACTGATGAGATAAAAGCCAAATCGAAGAAAGTATTGAAGGCCATCTCGAAAAAGGACTTGTTTGACTGTTTCGAGGATTGGGAAAAACGTTGGCATAAATGTATTGTGTCAGATGGGGAATACTTTGAAAGTATTGAGATTGATTTAGAGGAATAAATAAAGATTTATCATTTTATAAACAAATTCACCTTACTTTTTGATCACAGTAGTATTAGAGTTAGAGGTAAACGTTCAAAACAACTGTGAAACAGAAGAAATCTAAGATAGCAAAGATGTGTTGGAAAAAGAAGCAGAGGAGTCTTTTAAAACGGAATAATAGAAGAATGTGTGAAGAACAGCAGAAGTTCTGATCAGATAGAAAATATAGCAAATGAAAAAAGAAAAGTAAGAAGACGATCTAAGGAATGGAAGAAATGTAAAGACAAACAAAAAAAACTATTCGGAAGGAAAATCGAAGTTTGAAAGGATGCGTGTAACGAGAAGAAAAAGGAAAGGAGAAATGAGAAGGGAAAGCAAAAGCAACAAAGACATTGAGTACAAAAATAGAAAAACGGATAAAAAAGGTGAAAATGAAGCAAAAAGCAGGAAGTGATGGGATTTCAGGTAAACCTCGGCTGTAAAGAGTAAGCGAAGGAGGGGTTAAGTAAATAAAAGAAACGACAAAAACGCATGGCACTGAGAAGATTTCTCAAGGCAGTGGAAACAGGTTAATGATTCAAATGTTGCATAAAAAGAAAGATAAAAAGAATACCACAAATTGTAGAGGGATAAACATATTAATAACAGCTTATGAAGTACATACAGCGGTGCTGAACCAAAGTCTAAAAGAAGATTCTTAAGAAAAGCAAATTCTGTTCCGTCGATAACTCTGACCTTTACCGCGACGAAAGAATTTATTACAGGGTTTGAGTGGTTCGACGCGTATACCACCGTCATTACCTATATACCTCGAAATACGGGTCACCGAGGACCCCTTTTGTCTAGCAAGTCCCGTTCGTACCGGCCCAACGTCGCCGTGAACTTGCCATAAATGGGCTAACGGAGATACATTATTTTTCTCACTCTTTCAAAAACAAGGATAGATTTTTCTTGACCATCACCTAATGATGTGTTCGGGAAAATTTTTATACATCGAAGTCAGTCAGTCGTTGAGCTTTGTGCGGGTCGGATCGAGAGTACAACCTTCGTGCATCGCGAAATAACAGACAAACTCCGTGTATCGCGGAATAACATACAAACTCCATGCATCATGGAGTTACGTAAAATATTCAGTGCAGGGTGGATTCCAAATACATTCATCACACTATTCGAGCGGGACCCTGCACTCCTCGAATAGGCCAGTGTGGGGTGGTAGAGAACGCAACACAACATTATCCGAGTGGGACCCCACACTCCTCGGATAAGCCAATGTAGGGTGGTAAAGATCGCAAACATAACATTGTCCGAGCGGGACCCTACACTCCTCGGACAAGCCAATGTAGGGTGGTAAAGATCGTACAACACAACATTATCCGAGTGGGACCCTACACTCCTCGGATAAGCCAATGTAGGGTGGTAAAGAACGCAATCATCATTCGAGTGGGACCTTACACTCCTCGAATAAATCATCGTGGACAATCCTACGCAATGTAGATTGTAACACAACGAAACAGCATTCGAGTGAGCCCTTGTGCTCCTCGAATCAACAATCAAACATACTAAATCACACGAACACATTTTCACCGTCTAATCACGACAAATATATATCTAAAAAGGGTTTTTTATGCCGCAAGGCTTTTTCCCTTAAATCATATTACTCGAGCCAATAAATTATTATTGATTTTTCAGGCTCAAATTTGTCTAATTAATTTTTTATTAACTCTGCTCCTCATCCATCTTTTAACATTATTTTGAAACACGAAATTTCTCCATGTTGGAAAGATTTCGACGAAACAAATTCATCGACGAATCACTAAAAAGGTGTTAACATATACATAACATAGAGGTATTAACAATTTATTGATTTGATGTTAGTCTTCGATGCGTTAAAAAAAAAATTGTGGCAAATTATAAAAAAGTGTAGACTACATAAAAGATTAATGGAAAGCATAAAAAGAGATTGACAAAAAAAGAGTTTGTTTAAATTTGTCGATATTATAAACCAAATTTACGAAGATGAAAAAAATATTTTATAATAGCCCAATCCTTTATGAATAAAATAAAAAAAATGTAGCTAAATTCGATAAATAGTTTCTGAGAAAAAATTCGCAAATTTTCGCCAAAATGGGCAAAAATTGCAAACTTTGAAGGCTTGTTATTTCTTAACAAATTCGAAACCGGCAAAATGTTGACTTAAATTCCCCTTAATTTCACGCGGACTATAACATACTTCGATTAAAACAAAATCGCAGATGATGAGGTCAAAAAGAGATCGATTTGGCGTGGAATGACTCTATTGTGATATGTAATTTTTGTAAGAGCGAGCAAACAATTAGTACTAACAATGGCCACAGTCGCTTTAGAGCCATCGCAAATCAGGGACCCTCAGCGAGGATTGGGACCGAGTTCCTGCGAGACCCAGTCGCTTTCACCCCCTCGCCCGTTGATGGTTTCCAGGCCCGCAATAACGGCGAGTGTGTTTTTCCCGAAAATGCAAAGTAGGCATGCATTCCCCATAAAACCTTGGAGAAAGCACGAGGACGGCGCATTTTTGTTGGCGACATTTTAGAAAACGGAAAGAGAAATTAGATAATAATATTTTTGTAAAAGTTCTGTGTGGAATATATAGGCATCCTTACATTTCAATATCATGATTCTTAAGCCATATTTGTGAATTTGCTTTATAATGATTAACAAATTCTGATATAATTGAAATGATATTTCGGCATGTTCTAGACAGTAAGGGAACAAATGTGATTTAAAAATTTTTTTATATTTTTTGTTATTTATTCATACAATTAGAAATTTCAGATCCACTAAGAACCCCCTACATTACATGCATCAACATTAAATGACGAGAGAAAAATAATTTCAATTTGAATCAACGATTTTCTTGATTATCTGTACTGACAAAAAAATATTCAGATCAGATGAATCAGATGGTTTTAAATTTTATTAGTACGATATTCGATTATAAAAAGTATGTTTTCCCAATGTAATTGTGTAAAGAGCTTTCCATAAATCTGGGAAATCCCAAACTGGAAGGATAAATTGTAAACAATATTAAAGAGTCTTAAAATCACAGTTTTCCTCTTATGTTTAAGAATATGGTGAACTATCATTCACGTTTTAACAGAACAGTGTTAAAATCCTATTCACCACAATGCAAGTACACAGACACGGCTTCAGGATTACGCTTCTCTAACCTTAAAATGATAGGCACGTTGTCGGGATATAAATATCATTAAGAGTATGTAGGGAATATTAATGTACTGGATTTATGAAGAAAACAAAAAATGTCGGCGATTTGGAAATAATTGAAAATAGTTACTGTTTGAAAGTGGAAGGAAATTGATGAACATTGAATTGAACACTTTATTAGTGCATAGAGAATCAAATTTTTCACTTCAGTAATCACGGTTGAGCAATAATTGATTCCTAAATACAATTTTTGTTGCAATTATTAGATGGCTGCATATAAAACACGATTTCATAAGATAAAAGTACTGTAAAATAGCACTTATGGTATATGAAACTAAAATTCGAAATTCGCTGAGACTGCATAAATCGTTTAATAATGTTCTTAACACAGTAAATTGTATTAAGAACGATTATATTAAGATTGTATCACAACGGTTCAAAATTTAAATCAAATCTCAAAGAAAATTTGACTTCTACACTCGAACGGAAACTCAAAATTGAAACAAGACGACAAAAATTCGCTTGTCGTCATGTATAATAAAATCTTAACTGCTCGCGGCGAAAACTGAAATCAAGCAATCTGCAGAATACAATAAAGCATTCGATTGTTAAACTTGTTTTTGTTGTTTAGAAACATACAAGAAATTAATTGGAAGTTTGATAACTCAAAGTTCACTCGATCTTCTAGGAGGAATTTTGTACAAAGGGTCTAGCCGAATAAGGTGGTCAAATGTGCCCTTGAGTCAAATGAAAAACCCAATACGTCAGTCGATAGCATATCTAAAAACAACATCTCACACCAAGTTTCAACCCCCTATCTCATCCGTGGGGGTAGTAAAAGGGAAAAAACGAAATTCTGGTTTTTGGCCTATTTTGCCTATTTAATTTCGTAAAAAAAATCTGAAAAAATTAGGGGATAATAGTTATACTAATACCTAACTACCACATTAATATAAAAGTAGTGCTCCGACATCTTCAATAAAAAATCGCATTTTTTTCGATTTTTTTTTGGTTTTTGATTTTACACAACTACAATTTGCGATTAAAAAATCTGATAAAATTCTATAATATGCGCTATGTGGACCTTAAGGTTTCAGAAATTAAATAGGCAAAATAGGCCAAAAACCGGAATTTCGTTTTTTCCCTTTTACTACCCCTACGGATGAGATAGGGGGTTGAAACTTGGTGTGAGATGCTTTTTTTAGATATGCTATCGACTGACGTATAGGGTTTTTCATTTGTCTCAAGGGCACATTTGACTACCTTATTCGGCTAGACCCTTTCAAGGTTCTGTTGTACCTACAAAGTTTACAGTTAAAGAAGACAACAACTGGTTGTGGAGCATAGAATGCAATACAAATAAATAATGAATCTATTTTTAAAGTATGACAAGTCTATTTAAAAACAAAAATGAAGGTAATGATAACAATAGATAAAACTTAATATAGTATGTTTATCTGTAAGCAATCTACAGTAAAAATATTTCAAATTCGGGTGATTAACGATATTGAAAAGATGTTAATTTTGAAAGTGGTGTAAGTCCATTCTAGGTTGCAATTATTTTTTGTAAATTTTACTAATATTGACAATACTGTAAAAACCTACAAATTGTATAATATTAGTGATATATGTAACCTCAATACGAATGATAATGTGCTGCAGGTTGTCTAGGTATTGGTATCATTGCTCGTTTTTGTTATCAGCTTGCAAATAAAATCAATTACGAATAAAATTACTTAATAAAATTAATTACGAATTGTGGTTTATTTCATTACAAAACATATGACGTAGAATGATTTGAACTAAAATTATAACTGTGATGCTTTTGAAAGTGATATTGGTAGGTACTAATAAGAAAATAAAAATATTTTTTTGGGTAATAACGCCAGTCAAAAAAATCCTCGTTGTCAAGGAATTTGTATTATATTTATAAAAATAAGACCTATGAGAATTAATAATAAAAGAAGAGTCTTAGTCCATTTGGCTATAATAAATCTTTAGCATGCGAAAAGAAGAATCATATGAAACGCGAGCGATAAAAATCAATGAAAAGAACAAAATGTTCAATCTTGTAAATTCTGATAAAACATTAAATGAATAAATTATAAATTCACAAAATTCGACAGAATAATCGCATCAAAACCTTTAGGAAATAGATAACATAGTATATAGCGTCACGAAAATTTTAAAACATCGAAAGTTCGCGACAGATCGAAATGCATCGCGATGCGAGAATATAGGCTACTCGGCGGAACGAGAGATGAGGAGTATTACGCGAAACCGCGAAAAGCGAACTTGACAACGTGCATGTTAGTAATGGCGGTTGCCAATAGCAACTGGCGTATGTAAAATAGAAGTTCGCGGTAAGATCCAGTCTATTTCGCTAATCCAAAAGAAAGGACGAGGTAGGAGCCAACGGCCGCTCTCAGACGAGCTTATGGACTCCGGCAAGGGAGTTCGGCGAAAATACATAAACGCTTGCCTAGAGAGTACATAGAAGGGTAAAGTGAAAGAGTAAGGGTAAAGACGAGCGTGTCGTCCGATCTGGAGAGTTCGATGAACATTCCTGGACTCCTGTCGATCAAGAAAGGACAAGCATCTCCTGGACGCCCATGTTAAAATACAGGAGAGTTCGGGAGGTTATTTCTGATCGTCCATTCGATATGGAGAGTTCGGAGACAATACCTGAACAACAGTCGAACGAGAGAGAACAAAGTTACACCTGGGTGCCTGATTGAATAGTTTCACGTAAAGAAAGAAATTGTATTACGTAGAAAACGAAAAATTGTATGTATAAAGCCATGTTCCATTTCTAATCCTTGAAATAAAGCCTATCTTTCACAGATCCATATTTCTCAACAATCCTTTTGTCCTCCTTATAACTAACGATGGCTAAAAACTGTTATTACTTTTGGCTAGCACTTTAAACACTATTGTATAATAAATATACATTATCTAACACCACAAAATACAAACAGTTTGTCTATTCTTGCTTACCAATATTTTTAAATTTATTGAAATGCAAACCTTTAAATATCTCGCAAGAACAAAAAATTGACTTGCACCACTTTCAAAATAAACAGCTCAAATATCGATTATTTTATACAAACTTGGAGATTAGATAAAGATAAATTTGATTAAAATGGCTATGTACTATAAAAGTAAAATCTAAAAAACTGAATAAATGGGTAAATGTGGCAAAGCACGAATGTGTTACAAGCGGTCGTTTTAGAGATGTATTGTAGAGATATTGTAGCGTCTTAGGACTGTGACCGTTAGGACCCAACCGTTTATGAACACATTTTTTTTTTTTACATTTACAACTGGCTCTAGTGAGCCAACCAGCAAATTTGATAATTAGTAGATCACATGCGCGTTGGATGTTTCTGTCAGGTTTTTAGCCAGTTCGCTAGGATGTGTTCTAAGTTTGTTATTGTGTGCTGATGCATATTTTTGAATTTGTTCTTTTACGTATTTTATTCCTAGATCTTTATGAAGAGTTTCCCCGCTGACATACCATGGGACGGCTGTTATTGTTCTTAAAGCCTCGTTTTGGAATCTCTGTATAATATTTAAATTACTTTTTTTTTGCACATCCCCAAAGCTGGATACCATACGCCCATATTGGAATGATCGCCACTCTGTATAGCAGCAATTTATTTTATAATGAGAGAGGTCATTTATAACCTAATATCCAATACAGTTTTTTCATTTTTATGTCTAATTGTTTTCTTGTCATTTTGATGTGATTTTTCCACGTAAGCCTTTTGTCCAGATGCATGCCAAGGTATTTCACACTATCCCTTGTAACAAGGTTCTCCTCGTTTATTTTGATTTCCGAGTCCACAACATGTTTTGTTGTAAAAGTGATGTGACTAGACTTTTTTGCATTGATTTTGATTTTCCATTTTTGAGCCCATTCAGCTATCTTGTTCAGGGATGTCTGTGGCAGTTTTGCTGCTTTTGAGGGATTTTTATGCGACGCTAAAATTCCTATATCATCGGCGTACGTAGCTGTTATTACATTCTCGGTACATGGGAAGTCCGCTCTAAAAATCTGATATAGTGTGAGCCCTAGTACACTTCCTTGTGGAACTCCAGCTAAGATCGGGTATATTTTGGAAAAGCTGCCATTTTGATTTACATGAAAGTATGTTTCACTTAAGGGGGGCAATACCTTTTTCGAATCTTAAAAAATTGAAAAATTTTTTTTTTCTATAAAATATTGGTGCAACATCTCAAAAATATAGTGTCAAAATTTTAAAGCGTAACACGGAGCCCTTTTGAAGTTATGGCCGATTATCGTGACTCATGCCTGGTATCGCGCCGCAGATATTCACGCGCTTGTTATTATCACGCCAATGCTGTGTTTGAAATTTTGTATTTTTACGGAGAATGAGCTTAAGGGGAAAAATCAACTTTACGTGTAAGCCAAAGGATTATTATATGGCGCAGGAATCGCAAATTAGTTGGTAAATCATTGAAATTATTCAGGTTCTACTTATCGAAACTTTAAACGCATTTTTCTCAAAACTACGTTTTTAAAATTGGCATGACTGATAACTCAAAAACTAGTTTATCAAACGCGCTAAAATTTTTTGTACATATCCACGACAATACTATCTAACACCTTTTTTATTGCAAAATATTGCGAAAATTTTCAGTAAAATTCAAAGTTTTTCTTTAAAAGCGCGCCATCTCTTCAATTTTTCATATTTTCCACATTTCTTAGGTTCATCTACTAACTGTGAATGTTAACAATCGAAACATCGTTTGCAAACTTGTTTCAGACCAATGTAACTAAAGCTAGAAGTCACGCCGTTTTACGAGACGCGCCGAAACACTTCCAGGAAAGACTATCATAATTCCGCCATTTTTAAATATTTTTATAAAAAGAACATATATTCTAATAGGCAATAGTTATAATAAATTATACCTGAAATTTCGAAAATACAAGACAAAGATATCCTATACAAAACAATTCACAAATATCAGCTTATTTTCATCTATCTAAAGGTATTGCCCCCCTTAAATATGATTTGAATAATATGTAATAGTTATGAGGGAGGTTCTGTTTGATTTTATGTAGTAGTCCTGTATGCCAGACCTTATCGAAGACTTGGCTTATATCTATGAAAGTAGCAGAGCAAACTCGGTGTTCCTCAAAACTACTTTCAATTTCGTTTACTATACGGTGTACTTGTTCAATTGTGGAATGTTGCTTACGAAACCCAAATTGGTGTTGAGGTACTAAGTTTCTTTCTTTCATTATAGGTTCTAATCGTTTCAGGGGTAGTTTTTCAAACAGTTTTGATAAGATAGGCAGCAAGGAGATCGGTCTATAGGAGGTTACTTCGGATGGGGGTTTATCAGGTTTTTTAATGAGAATAATTTCGGCAAATTTCTATTGTATTGGAAAATATGTTAATCTGATAATTACGTTGAATATTTGTGTTATTACAACTATTGCATTTTTTGGAAGTTCTTTTAGTAATCCTGCAGTTATTAAATCGTATCCTGGTGCTTTTTTGTTGTTGAGCAGCTTTATTTCTCTCGTTATTTCTTTGGAACTGAAGTGTTTGATGGGATTGCTGAGTTGCAATGGAGTGTTCAGATATTCCAAAGAGGTACAGTCTTCATTATTATTGTTGTTCGCATGCGTATTTGTAGTAGAAGACGTGTTTTTTTCGGGTTTGAAGACTTCAGAAACGTGTTTAGCAAACGTTTCAGCTATGTCGTAGTCCTCCCTGGCCCACGTGTTATTTTCTTTGCGTATGGGGGGGGGGGGATGTATTTTTCTGGCTTTTTAAGTTTTTTTGTAATTTTCCTTAGTGAATAGTCATCTTGTGGGTACGGGGACAAACTTTGTATATACTCCTGCAAATTGTCATTGTTCATTTTGCTGAGCAATTTTTTCAGTTCTTTAGATAATTTATTTAGTTTTTTTCTTATCGCCTGCGTGTCTATAGTTTTGCCATCTTTTCCTGATGTTTCGTTTTTTTGAAATTTTTTCACGTATGAATAGTGGATAGTTTATTGTATTTTTACCTATTTTTATCTTCGGCGTGCATTGATATGCGGCTGTTTGGATTATTTCTGTTAATGATTATACTGCCTAATCTATGTCTTCCTCTGTTTTTAGCGGAATTTTCAAATCTACATTTTTATCAATGTACGTTCTAACAGAAGACCAGTAAGTTTTTGTATTGTATAGAGAAGGGCGCTTTTCTTTTTCTACTATTTTTGAACTTAATGTTAGTATAATTGGCGAGTGATCCGATGAGAGATCGAAGTTTGGATAGATAATAAGATAGTTTATTGAAATACCTTTTGTTACGTGGAAATCTAGGAGATCTGGGATTTTTGCTGGGTCAGATGACCAATAGGTTGGTTTGCCTGTACTGACATGGTTGTATCCTCTAGATAACATTGTTTTTTGCAGTTTTCTACCTTTTGGGTTTGTAAGCCTTGAACCCCACTGTGGATGTTTTGCGTTGAAGTCTCCTCCTACTGTGAATCGTTCTCCCAAGGGGTTGAAGTAGTTATCGAACTGTTCCTTTGTTACTTGATGTCTTGGTGGACAGTACACTGCGGCCAGGACTAGTGTGTCATAAGTGTCCTTTATTTTGATACTGCTAGACTGAAGATAATCTTTTTCGTATTTTTTAAATTTTCTCATTTATGATTATTGCAGTACCTCCGCGGGCAGTTCTACCTGGGTGTGGAGTATGGTATGTTTTGTATCTGAAGATGTTAAGATAGTTTTTGTCTGTAAAGTGGGTTTCTGAAATTAATAGTATGTCTATTTTTGTGTATTGAGGAAGGATTCTATTTCCAGTTTTTGTTGCAGTAGACCGTTGGCGTTCCACAGAACAATTCTAAAGTCGCTGTCCATTGTTTTATGTGGTTTTATTTTTGGTGAGAGATGTTAATAGGTTTATTAGGATATTGTTTTGATTCATGAACTGATTTAAGAGGACTTCAAATTTTTGTATGAATTGATTAAGTATTGATTCAGTGTTATTATTGTTATTATTGTCGTCGGCTTTCTCGAGTATTACTTTTTGTCACTCGGGCATAGCTCAGATTCTCCCTTATTATTTCGTTTTGAAATGTTGTTACTCTGTTCTGTGTCTTATTTCTTGCTTTTTCCAAGTCTCTGTATACACTGCATCCCTTATAATTTGCAGGATGAGAGCCGTCGCATAAGGTACATTTTGGTGGAATGTCCCTTGGTTTGCTGCAGGTGTTAGAGGGATGGTTTTCTGCGCACTTTACACGGTAAAAGGGGTTTGTGCAATAAGATTTTGTATGACCATGTTTTTGACATCGAAAGCATTGTGGTAATTCTTTCTTTTTACGAGGTGGTTCTACTTCTATTATAGTGTTGAGAAGGTGTTTCAGATTATAGATTTCTTTATTGTCATCGTTCGGTTCTTCGTCCACGAAAAATAACGGTAAGGGTTCTTTGGTTTTCCAACTAAGAATATTAGTAACATTTCGAATTTTAAATCCTTTCTTTTCTAATTCTTCTTTTATGTCTGCTGTTGATACAATGCGATGTAAGTTTTTAATGACTACTTTGTGAGCTCTTTCTTCTTTTGATTGGTATGTACGAAATGTAACTTCATTTCGTTTCAGAAAGTGGATTATTTTTCTGTAGGCATCCGGAGTGTTTGTATTTATTTTGACAGAATTTGTTGAGATCGTTTTGCAGACGAATTCTTCATCGGATAGAACTGCTTTTATGCTTTCTATCATACGTGGATAATTGGTAATGTCATTCATGAATACTGAGGGCGGTTTT
Organism: Megachile lagopoda; assembly: GCA_036983795.1. Taxonomy (NCBI): domain Eukaryota; kingdom Metazoa; phylum Arthropoda; class Insecta; order Hymenoptera; family Megachilidae; genus Megachile; species Megachile lagopoda. The sequence goes on from CM072790.1 coordinate 333,633, forward strand.
TGTATTCTTTTTTTGTTGTTATTTATTTGAGTTATTTAGGGATCGATGGACTTAATACAGTAAATCTATTACAATTTTGTGTATTATGAACATTAGAATCGAGAACTTGTTTCTTTGCAGCAGGTGTACTATTTTGCACCTTTTCCATATTTCTTTTGCATTTTCGAATTTGTGTCTGTTGCCATGGAATACTTGAGTCTGTAGTGTCCATTGCGGTTTGTTGCTGTATTATATCAGTTAGTATTGACGGGTCTCCTGGAATTATCCATTTTCGTGTTCTGTTTGTATTGAGAGTCTTGAAAATGGTCGTGTCTAGATGAAATGAGTTGGTACGTGTGACTCATGTCTATTTCCTCCCTCTAGTCTATTTCCTCCCCCTACATAGTACAGCGGATTAGTACAACCACCACTCCGTAACCAAAAAATTGTTACTTTAAATACCTTGTACAACTCAATGCTGAATAAAATCAATCAGCAACTTATCTACATTGTTAATCACTCAACTTATCTTATGCATAATCGAGTTCACCCGCCACATTGGGTGTAACTGTCGTACTGCCTTCAAAAAAAATCGAGAAGAGCACGATACAACAGATATAGCTGGCAACGAATGAAAAGAGGAGTGATGAACAGATTCTAATAAAAGTTCATAGAATAAACTTCAAATTGCATTGAAAAATCTATTGCAGACAAATTATATTATTTTAACATCAAATTGCATTATTATTTTACATTTTTACACCGCAATAACCCATACTGTTACAATACCTTGTTTATTAATATTTTTCATCAAACCCAGCTAGTTGTTAAAAAAACCGTTTTTCCTCGTATCAGATCGTGACATATGAAATCGATGATTTCGAAACGTCAAAGGTCTGACAGATAACAGTTCTGTAACAATCAGCTAGTTTAAATTAAAAACGTTTATGAAGAGTTTGCATAGTTTACATTTTTAGTAAAGTTAAACTTTTTAGTGCTATTTTGTAGCATTTCTTTTTCATTAAATTGCAACAAGCATTGAATGTTCTGTAATTGAGTTTTATTTGCTGTAACTTAATAATTAATAAATACATAGTTTTTTTATTAGTAAACTTATACTCGTGACACATCTACAAATAGCTTTTTTCTGTAACAAAAGTAAAAAATCATTGTTTATGTAAAAATTGTAAAATTTTCTCGTAGTACTGCTTTTCTTACATTTTTATATAATACTTCAAAAAGTAAAAGTAATGTAATGACATGATAGTCCTACACGACATTCAAATTATGTTTATATATTTTATTTGTATATTGCGCTATAGTTTGCGACATCAAAAAGTTAATTTCATATTATATTTTCTTATACAATAAAAGAATTTTGAAGAATTTTTTATGAGGGCTGTTTACCGCTTTCATCTCATATGGATAATTTTTATGTACATATATTAAAAATAATGACCACCCAGTGAATTGCGACATCGATGTGCGTTTGGCTGTACGCGCTGTACGTGCATGGTATTATCAAGTAAACCGGGAAAGGAAAAGAGCTATTATGTTTTGGGACGGCGGGTCGAAAAAGTACCGCTAAAAAATTTGTATCAACTCGCGTAATTTTTATTGTGTCCTTGTGGACTGTCATTATTATTATTATTATTATATTATTAAATTATCTTTAATACAAACGTGTCTAAATATTTCATTCCCTACAAAATTTTGGGGCTCGTCCGAAATGGTGCCAGTGAAAAAAACAGTGATAATGAGTGTCCTACGGTCCCAAGAAGATCTCTCATAAGCCATTGTGGAGTGCATTCAGTGGGAAGACGTGTCCGGTATGAAGGTGTAAGCTCTTAAGAACGAATTTGCACGTCGAAAGCTAAAGACGACAGGAAAGAAGAACGACTTGGAGGAACGCCTAAAAATTGCTCTGGTGTTGGCAAAACCAAAGGAAGATGAAGATGATGTCGAAGAAGACAAAGACGATGAGCAGAAAGAAAACAATGCAGCACATAACGCAACAGAGCTAAGACATAAGCCACGTGAAGCTTTTTCTATCAGGGATGTTAAAGAGTTGATGCAAACGTTTGGCGGTGACAACGCTTCGAATGTCTGTGATTAGCTGGATGAATTCGAAGAAATGGCAACTCTTTGTGAGTGATCTAATATGCAGAAAGCCATTTATTGTCAGCGGTTACTACGCAAATCGGTGAAGATCTTCGCCGATTCGTGTGATTCGTGCGATTCGAAAAATAAACTCTAAGAAATTTGAAGCAAACGAAGACGTTTATAATATCGCGAAGAAACTGAGGCAACGCAAGAAATAACTGAACAAGACGCATAACGAATACATCTATTGGATGTGTGAACTCACTGGTAGGATGAACAAGAGATCGATTATTAAATACATTATTGAGGGAATACATGACAAGCCGATAAATAAGGCTATTCTATATGGTGCCACCACGATTCTGGAATTAAAACAGAAATTTGTACAGTATGAAAATAAGAAGGAAGAGATATCGGAGAAAAAAATCACAAGATGACGTTCAGAAGAAGAGGCAATCAATACGCGTGTCGGAGGCAAAGGGAGGAAGGTGTTTCAACTGCGATTCACAGGCGCATCAGCTGGCAAACTGTCCTCCGAAATCAAAAAGTGCAAAGTGTTTTAAGTGCAATCAGTTTGGCCACATTGCGAATAAGTTTATAAAGCAATATGTAATATTACACAAACCGCTGAAAAGAAATCTTGCAAGGAAGTGGAATTAGCGGACCATAAGATTGTTGCGGTAATCGATACAGGAAGTGATTTGATCTTTCCAGCCATTCTTCAATTCGATCATCTACTTCTTTTCTATCGCAGGGCGATAGTCTCCTGGGCCTCTGATATACCGGTGGTTCGTCAGTAAAAATTAAAGTCATTTCAATACCTGTTTTACGCGTCTTTCGTGGTTCATAACTTTCTATCGCGCGTTTAACTAGTCTAAGATCCAGAGTCTCAATATGAATCAAGATAACTTCATCCGTTTTCTGCACAACATCTATTTGAAATATTTCGGACAAATTACTATACTTCCCTCAGCTCCTCAAATTTACAAATTGGAATATTCCTATCTTTAACATGCCACATGGTTTAAGAAATCAACTCCCATTAAAAGACCGTGTCTCGTGAGTGTGTCCGACACTACATGAAGTCTAATAGAATAGTCGCATCGATCCATATTTATAACGGTTTTAAATTCACCTAACGTATTCTTATGTTTTATTAAAACATACAGATTGGAGGAATTGTTAGGTCTTAAAATACATTTTCTAGTAAGAGGATTAGACCTCAGTCAAATTTCTGGCCATACAATAGCTTAACGTATTTTTCGGTTCTTTAGAAACTTTTGCCATTTACAATCTATAGTTGTTTAATTGTAGCAGAAATAGGACCCAAGGAGTCATTACATTCTAGCGAGTTTTTTCCTTGATTTATTGTCAGTCACATCTAGTGTCAGAACCCTTAGCCTTAGCCGTAGAGTCTTTTGTTTGCAGTTTCCATTCATGTCGAGGTACTCCTTAGGTTTATTACTCGCTACGGTCAATTTGGAAAAACCCAAAACACTTCATACGTCACGGATTTTTAGCATTTCCACTTTATCTTAGCTAGCCAATAAGAAATTAGTAAAGTGTTTTCCCTTTCCTATATCCAAAAATTGTACGCCCACTCCGAGCTTTCGTAAAATGTAACTTGTCTTCGAAGAGACACTCTCGATTCAAGAATCAAACGGTTAACATAGCAAATAAAATCTAGTCACCCGACGTCACATACAATTTCTTTAGACACAGTCCACTTAGTCACTTAGTTCTACGCGTTGTTTAATCGTCACTAATATTGCTGACGCTGCAACGCACATACAGGAATGAAAGCGAAAATTGAAACGGTTGTCCATAATTGTATAAATTGTATATTAGCTGAACGTAAACAGGGTAAACAAAGTCGGGTTTTTGCATCCAATTGAAAAGGGGAGTTGCCCTTAGACTTATCACATAGACAATTTAGATCTTGTTCCTAGCACCAAGAAAAGTTACCAGTATATTTTCGTGGTGATCGATTCGTTTACAAAATATACGTGGTTATACACTAGTCTACAAACATGGTCGAAGTATTAAATCACCTTGGGAAGCAAGGAATAATCTTCGGCAACCTACGACGAATCATCTTGGATCGAGAAACTGCGTTTACTTCACATGTATTTGCGGAGAATTGTAAAAAAGAAAATATATAACACGAGACAACGATAACTGAAATGCCTAGGGCGAATGGGCAAATTGTACGTGTTAATATTACGCTTATTCCACTCCTTACAAAATTAGCAACACCATACCCAGAAGAGTGGCATAAATATGTACACTTGGCTCACAAATTTTTAAACGCCACTCTTCATCGAAGTATTGGTATTACGCCGTTTCATCTATTATTCGGGACACATATGAAGTTAAAAAAAAACCCTCCAGTAAGAAAAATAATCGAAGAGGTGTGGATCTGCATGTTGCAAGAAAATCGCGACGACACGACGTTAAAGAGCATGTTAAAGAGGAAATTTTGAAACTGCAAGAGGAAAATCAAAAAAGTTTCAACAAACAGCGTACACAATTTACACCTGGCTCAAAATTCCTACACAGATTCTTGGGTTTATATCGGATAAAAAAGTTACTACGAAATAACCGGTATGTAGTACAGAAAATAGGGGAACACAAAGAACCGAACGTGACTTCCTCCGCCGCCGATTATATGATGCAAAGGAACTGCGCCTTGGAGGACTACGATGCCGATAACGACGGTGACATCTGAGGACAGATGTCCTTTGTCAGGATGGCCGAGTATGGTACTGAAATTACGACCACCCGATGCATTGCGATACCGATGACGTACGATTGCGCGCGGTCTGCTTGCATGGCGTTACCATGTAAACCGCGATTGGCGAATGTTCGCTTCTTCCCGCGAAAAAGAACTACTACGATTCGGTGCGGCGTCGAAAAAATATCGCTAAGAAATTTGTATCGACTTGCGTAATTTTTACTGTGACCTCGTGGGCCATCGTTATTATTATTACATTATTAAATTATCTTTAGCACTAACGTGTCTAATTTAAATACAAAAATGCAAATTGAACGATAAATATTCATAAATATAGAAAGGAGATAAATTGCAAAAGTTATTGCTGTAGCAAATTGGTAACAGAATCGGAGTAAAAGGTATTGAAGCAAACTTAATGTTTATTTCTAACTTGTACACAAACACAGTCGAGTATCATCAGTAGTGTAGGAATAAATCAACAATTCTGAAACATTTCTTTCTTATTTACAACCATAAAATAAACCAACAAGTTTTACCGTTGAAACCTGGGATACCCTGTATATAGACTGCGTTTCACGAGCTAACACTGAATATAAGAAGATGCAATTTATGTAGGATAGGAAAAGGAAGGTTAAAACATTTGGTATGAGATTGTAGGAAACAGAGAGAGGAATGTTAAGAATAGAAGAGATTTTAAGCAGAAGAAGAAATGTAAGAGGAAAAGAATGGACGGGAACGAGGAAATGGAAAGAATTTAGTCACAAGATAAAAGGCAGAGGCGACAAAGGAATGAATGGAATGAGGAGAGCGTGATTTATTAGGTAAGATTTATTAGCCAATGAAATAAGTAATTGAAGAATTTATATGGTAAACGATGTAAAGTCCAAGGAAAATAATAAATAACATTCTATCGCAAGATAGAAAGTACCAACTTTGATATGCTGGAAAGCAATAAAAACGACCATTCTTCACGACTGCTGTGTATTGTCGAAATCTTTTCAACATGAAAAAATTTCGTGTTTCAAAATATTATTTAGACATGATAGAGGAGAAGGGCGAATAAAAAATAAATTAGACAGAATTGAGCCTGAAAGTTGATAGTAGTTTATTGCCTCGAATGATACGACTTAGGGGAAACAGCCTTGCGGCATAAAACCCCCTTCATATTTATGTTTGTTCGTGATTGACGGGAGAAGTGTGAGCGGTTTGTGTGTATAATGTGTATGTGGTTTGTGTGCGATTATTTTATTGATTGTTGTGAGATCCGAACACCAAAGTGTGATCTCTATTGGCTCTAATGACTAGAGCCAATTTATTCGAGGAGTGCAGTGTCTCATTCGAATAGTGTTATGCGTGGCCTTTAAGGAGCGCAGTGTCTCTTTAACAATAGTGCATGGCGCGTAAGGAGCGCAGTATCTCTTTAATAATACTGCATGATTTAGAAATCAAGTTGACACGGTAGCACGACTTGCGAATGTGTTATGATCCGAATTATAATCCGCACTGCACTAAACTATTTGCGCAACTCTACGTTGTACAATATTTTCCGAATCCCGATACGACCCGCACTAGATTCATCAATCGATTGATTGATTCGATATGTAAAGATCGCCCGGGACTGTCACGTGTAAGGGGATGACGATTAAGAAAATTCTGTCCTTCTTTTGTTAAAGACTGCGAGGAAAAAACGTATATATTCGTTAGACGATTTATGGCAGGCACGTGTTTACGTTGGGACCAATTCGCACGAGAGTTAACAGACATAAGGTCTTTCGTTGACCCGTATTTCAAGGTATAGGGCTATTCATAGTGGTTTACGCGTCCAATCACTTGAACCCGTAATAAAGTTCCTTAATCGCAACCAAAGTGTATCTTCGCGCCCGAACAACTGTAATTATTCAGAATATAATTACTGTATCTTAAATGTATAAAAATATCAAGAAATTGTGTCTTAAATTTTTAAATTGCAATGGATGTCTTATTTCTATGTATAATTAACCCTTCGCCTGCGGCTTTATTCTTATCGAGGTTAGTTCAACTTCATGTAGCTTACTTTTTACTATAAAAAATAAGAAACTACAAAGTTTCTAAAATATTATCTAATAATGTTTATGCTTACATATTACTTTAATTTCTTTAAACGATAATGGAATATGGGAGAAAATAATATTTAAATTAAACTCAAACACAGTAACTTTTAAAAAAAAAACAACTAAATGAATTTATTATATTATTTGAAACACGACTTGGAAGGACCTCTTAATACAATACGTATTTTTATACGTGTGAAAATTATATTAAACGGAAAACAACGACGAACAAAAATATAGATTTTATTTTTTATAACATACGAAAGTCAGATCAAAATCGAGCGGTATCACATAAGTAATTGATCGACGCACGAATTCGATTATCGACTTTTCGATATTTATTTTTGCTAATTGAATTTGAAAATGAAAATTCAACAAACGACGAAAAATTTAAACATTATAGTTAATTAGTAAATAAATATTTGGATTTCTGTAGTACTAGGTATGATCTTAAAAAAAGTGACACGACAGTTTCGGCTTAAAAAAGCATAATTATTTTATTAATTCAAAATATATTAAAATAAACAACATTTTTCATTCAGAATAATTTTTTACTACAAAATCATACTGAAGATATAATATTGTTTATAGACCTATTTAATAACCGAATAACTATTAATATATGCAAATATTTAACTAGGTATACAAGACAATTTCCTGCTCGCAAATTTGGAGCGAAACGAATTTAAGGAATTAGACCACCTTTGAGGCTTCAATGAATTAAAATTTTTTTCTTCGTGACAGGCGATAACCGTAATAGTTCCGATTGACGAACAATTGATGTCGCTTAAGTATACGACACTGTACATCAGGCCGATCTAGAAAGAAATTCGTCAGTTGGTAACGAACCACCATGTACTTATTAATATATATTATTGTAAAACGACATTGTGAGTTTTTTTTTACAACACTTCATCTTAAATAATACTTTACAGTACTAAAAATAAGATAAAATTAATTTTAACACTATTCCTACCACGACCGATCAAATAACCGTTTTTAAAATTTCGATCAAAATTTCCTGTATACAACGTAATTGAATCGCCTTTAAACTTCATGACTTTTCCTGAAATATGCATATAATACATTTTTCAATATTTACTTCTTTTTTTATTGTTTATTTTCTGAGAAAAATTAGTACATAGTCTGTCTTACCTACCACGACCAGTCATTTGACCGATAGAATGATTTATACCTTTTTGTAATAGTATTCTTTCCGAGACTCAATTCCGAACCTACAAAATCGTTACAAACGAAAGATAATGTAGTTGTAGCATGATGTTATCCAAAAAGTGCTTTCCAGGGACTGCTTTACGGGACTTCCAAGTGTTTACAGTTTTCGCTCGCTTATCGGCCTCGCGGTATTTATTTGCCTGATTGGTCTCCGAAGCAGTCAAGAACCTAGGATTTTCTGACTGTTCCGTGATATCGCGAAAAAATACAATATAATAGAAATAAAATTACTTTCACGTTAAATTACAGTCCACTCATATTAGAATTCCATTCATTCTCGGGAAAAACACAAAGGTGTATCATTGAACTGGCTTGCACCGTCTCTGACTCTCTGTCTCTTGTCTTCAACTGATCTGCTGTGGTGCTTTCCGCAAAGTCAGAGATAAGATCTATCAAGGGGTCTTCTCATTAAGCACATTTCAATAACGTGGGTTCCCAACGTGACGGGCTTGAACCATATTACCAGTTACCACGTGCACCACAGCAGCAGGATTTACAGCCGGCATACAAGGGAAGCGTCTACAGCGTTTACGAGGCTAGAGCAAGCTAGCCTATCACATTTTGTCAAAGCTTAAAAAACCACACAGATTGGTTACCTTCATTGACATTCATGCTAGACCAACTCCCTGAAGCTCATTCGCTAATTATGTTGAGCGGGGACAGAGAGGTGAATTGGTTTACAAGAAACCGAAAAGAGAACAAGTTCTGTTCAGACAATCGTAAAGAGTACTTCAGTCAATAGCGAGTAGTCACATTCAGACCATTCAAACGCTGAATTGACTATCACCGATATCGATAGCCATCGTTGCTAAGATAACAAACAAGGTGATTTTCGCTCTGGTTCGTGGTCAACGACATCAAACAGTTTCTTTCATTCATTTCTCGTTTTGATTAAAGATATCAATATCTAACTAATTTGTAGATACACTTGTATCAAGAACAGTGAACAATAAAGACTAATTTAATAAAAAATAGCAGTGTATTATCCTTATTACTCTAACAGGGGTAAGGAAGCGCGGCAGTGCGGGGATTAACCAAAGGGTTAATATCCCGACCTCGTGCGAAAAACACTGACACCGTCTCATTTACTATGATTGTAAAATAAATAAAATCTTAGCCGAAGGGAACACCTACACGTCTTCTGACAAATTCAAATCAGTAAACTCTTGCGACCCGAGCAGAGAGCATCAAGACGTCAAAGTTAAAAGAAGCATATTCAGCAGTCTTTTATTGTTTTGTATTTCTATTCTATTATTCTTCTACCTGTATTTTATGTTGTATTATGTGTTATAAGTGTCATTTGTAAAAAACTAGACAAAACCATCAATACTTCGTCGTAAGTTTTACATTTGATCTTTTATTCATTTTTTTATCCACTTTGATTTACATTTATACATTTTAGTTTTCATTTTATCCGCTGAATATTTATCCCCAAAATGTCAAGACATTCGAAGAGCGTAAATTTATTATTAGAAAAAATAAATAATATTGATGAAGAGTGTTCCGGAGATGTTCATGAAATTTTCGATATTGAAAATGACAGTGCAGAAAATTATGATCTATTTGAGACCGATTCGAACACCGATGAGAACGAAGAGAATGTTTCGAACGTACGTAGAGGACGAAAGAGAAGATTTTTAGTTAGTTCCGATAGTGAGAATGAGGAAGAGGAAATTGAAACTGCTATAGACGGAACTGTTTGGCAAGAAGTAAAAGTAGGGTGTAATCCTGGAAGAGCACCTATTCATAATATTTTTAGGGAAATATCAGGTCCGGCAGGGTATAGTAAACGCAATATCGTGAAAGATAAACTTAGGACGGCATTTTCTTTGATTATTCATAAGAATATAATGGAACACATAAGAAAATGCACAAAAGCAGACGCATTTCGAGTGTTGGAATATAAATGGGATTTATCTACTGCAAAGTTACATGCATTTATTGAACTCCTGTATGCGCGCGGCGAATATGAAGCTAGGAATATAGATATAGCACTTCTATGGAACAAAAAGTGGGGTCCGGCATTTTTCTCAAATACCATGAGCAGAAATAACTTCTCGGGGATTATGCATTTCATTCGATTTGACGACAGAAATCAACGAAGCCAACGCTTATGAACTGATAAATTCGCTTTGATTTCTGAAGTTTGGTGCAAATTCATCGAGAACAGTCAAAACTGTTATAAACCAAGGCCATATATTACTATTGATGAATAATTGTTTCCAACAAAAGCATGGTGTAGATTCACTCAGTACATGCCCAATAAACCGGACAAATTTGGTATCAAATTCTGATTAGCATCCGATGTAAGTAGCAAATATGTAATGAACGACTTCCCATATTTCGGAAAAGATGAAAGGAGAGATCTTTCAGTTCCTTTTGGCGAATTTGTAACTTTGAAATTAGCAGAACCATATACAGGATGTGAAAGAAATATAACCACGGACAATTTTTTTACAAGCCTATCTCTTGCAACAAAACTTTTACAAAAAAAAAACTACTGTTATTGGAACAATTCGAGCTAATAGAAAGGAGCTACGAAAATTGACGAAAATGAAGAATGACAATATGACACGTTTTCAAAGAAAAATATATGGCACAAATAATTGTATTCTGACAATTTACAAAGCGAAACGAAATAAAAAAGTACTGATACTTAGCTCAGTGCATAACACCGTACAACTTGAAGGAAATGATACCCGTATACCGGAAACAATTAGACTATATAATAGCATCAAATTTTGTGTAGATATAACTGACCAAATGACAAGAGATTACTCTGTGAAATCTAAATGTCGGAGATAACCTTTACAAGTATTTTTCAACATCCTAGACCTAGCCGGGATAAATGCATGGATTTTATACAAAGAAATCACAGACGAAGAAATTACGAGGCAGGAATTTTTATTTCAATTGGCAGAAGAACTTGCCGACGAATATAAAAAAGAGCTGCAGATAGACAAAGAAGATCAATCAACATCAAGTACAAGTACAGGTTCGCGTGAACGTAAAACATGTCAAATGAGATATTGCAAAGACAAAACCAACAAAATTTGTTTGAAATGTAGAAAGTACGTATGTGGAAAATGTACAATCAAGAGGCTTATTTGTAAAAAATGCGGTGAAAACGCATAAAATTCACATTATATACTTCTGAATAAAAGAAACTATATCTTTATATTGTTAAATTGGCTATTATTTTCATTCCATATTAGAAAATATAAGTTCTGCTAAAGACCGGTCATTCGACCGGTCGCGGTAGGAATAGGTATACGTGAAGTGTCGGTAGGAAAAGTGTCAATACGAAATTTAATATATACATAAAGCGAGTGTATAACCGAAATTGTGTACACCGCCAAGCAACTTGCAGTTAGTACAAGACATTATTTATCGTTGAATTGTAAATTTCGAAAACATCTAAAAATGCTAATGAGGAAATTACATGTAGATATAATAATGAATACTAGTCTTTGCTACTTTTATGACTTGTGAAAGTAATGAAATTTTTAAGCACAACTACAAATAGAAATTATTACCATTTGTACATCTAGTCGAAAACATGCCGAGTGTAGAATAGAAAGCGCTCGATGACAAATCGAGATGATAATAAGTTGCTAAAAATATTTGAAGATCGTACAAGAAGTTTCGAAAGACGAAAGAATATAATTATAATGTAAAAAAACAACCGTATGATACAAACTACACAATCTGTGGTAAGTCTGAACGAGTGTTTCAAATGGTTGCAGAGTTGCATAAACAATTTTTATAAGATCTGCTTGAAACTTTCAATATTTTCTAAACTTATTTATCTACAAAAGTATAGTGGATTTCTGATTCATTAAAAACTTTTCTTGTTATATACAATTCTTTGCGAAATTTCTGGACTACAAATGATTTTTTCTAGACAGTGAGCATCGTTTCTACATATATCAATATTTTGACATATCCATATACAGAGTGTCTCATTATAAGATTATCTCGCAAAATATTTATTATTCGAAAAAAATGATGAAATGAAACATGCTCTATCTGAAGGGGGACTTTCAATGGTGTATACTGTTTTTTTCTGGGTGGAGGCGCCTCCGAGATATGAAGGTGATCTTTGTTTTTTTAAATGGAACTTTTGAATTTAGAAGATAAGAAACATTTTCTGGACGTGCAGTGAAGAAGAAAACTTTAAGCTATTGAAAGGACCTTGAATAACAGTTCAAGGTCATCATACTGTAGATCAATGGATTCGTCTTGAGGTAAGCTATGTGTCTAGCGCGAAAAGAAACTACGTTTCCATTTAAAAAGACAAAGGTCACCTTCAAATCTTGGAGGCGCCTCCACCCAGAAAAAGACAGTATACACCATTGAATGTCCCCCTTCAGATAGAGCATGTTTCGTTTCAACATTTTTTTCGAATAACACTGTCCAACAAATTTTAACTTTTTTTCGACGTTTCTATTTTCGTTCTGTGATTCGTATAGGTTTCTTTCGCACTGATTACGAATCTGCAACCCGTTTTTCTCCAGCACGTACAGTTTTTGAGAAATTTGAGTTTGAAAAAAAAAGCACATTTTAAAAATTTGAACCAATTTTGTGAGGTAACTATAAAAGATACTAAGATTCTGTTTATATCATAAGATTCTATAGACTTTCCTGAATACAACGATATCTGGCTTTTACGCATTCTGAATATTTAAACATGTTTAAACAATCATTGAACGCCGAGAGGCATGGATTTTGCACCAATTTTTAGGTAAATTTTTCAATTTATCTTAAAAAGTAAGGGTCTAGTGGAAAATCGAACTATACCACACGATAGAGCAGATTTTCACCTTTAAAAAGCACCCATACAAAGTTGCAGCGTCGTTTTTTTTGCGATGCTAGAAACAAAATAGCTGCGCGGGAAACGGAAAACGGACAGGGGTGCTCCGCGTCAGGGCGGCCGTTCGGTGTCCCGCCTATAGTAACGCGATGCAACTCTGGCGCGGAGCACCACTGTCCTTTTTCCGTCTCCCGCGCAACTATTTTGCTTCTAGCATCGTAAAAACAATGACGTTGCAACTTTGTTTGGGTGCTTTTTAAAGGTGAAAATCTGCTCTATCGCGTGGTATAGTTCGATTTTCCACTAGACCCTTACTTTTTAAGATAAATTGAAAAATTTACCTAAAAATTGGTGCAAAATCCATGCCTCTCGGCGTTCAATGATTGTTTAAACATGTTTAAATATTCAGAATGCATAAAAGCCAGATATCGTTGTATTCAGGAAAGTCTATAGAATCTTATGATATAAACAGAATCTTAGTATCTTTTATAGTTATCTCACAAAATTGGTTCAAATTTTTAAAATGTGCTTTTTTTCAAACTCAAATTTCTCAAAAACTGTACGTGCTGGAGTAAAACGGGTTGCAGATTCGTAATCAGTGCGAAAGAAACCTATACGAATCACAGAACGAAAATAGAAACGCCAATTGGCTGTTGGACAGTGTAATGAATATTTTGCGAGATAATCGCATGGAAAGATCATAATGAGACACCCTGTATACTTCTGCAGTAAATATCTTGCAGATAATGACACATTTTAGCTATCTATCCTATATAGGGTAGTTCTACTGCAAGCGTGAGAAAGATGTGACACAGTTGTGATTTAAACATGAGTAAACAATATCATTCTATTTTCATTATAGACATGTTGTTTGCGTGTGAAATATCGATTTTCAATGTAAATCTATAAAAGATAGCTTTCAGTAATTATTCCTCCGTGATATGCCTAACTTTGAATTTTCCTTTTTTTACAAATTTTCCATTAATGTTCCTGGTGACTATACACATATTAGTTCTCATCGGTGCAGCTATTCGGAAGGAGTTAGCGAACAGTGGAATACATTTTCATGTACAAGATGCTTCATCACGAAAACTCATGATAAGTCACAAAAATGTTGAACTTTCATACCTTGGAAAATATTAACGCGGTCTGTGACCTCAGTCGTTTATGATCATAGCTCAAGGTATACTGAGCTTTGAGGATATACCTCAGCAAAATGTTGGATCAATAGGCTGTTAGAATATAAAAAGGGATAGCATACTTTTTCTTCATCATCCTTGAGTGATGTTTGGAGTGGGATTTATGTCCCCTCTTTTAATGTTCACATACTACACATGCTTTCAACTTAATAAATATTATACACGTTGTAAGAAACAATTTATTCCAGAACCACTAAAATGATCCGATGTTCGAGCTATTCGAATAAAAAAATCTGTTATATAACAAGCTAATCAAACAAGCAGTATAGAAATAAATGTAGGAAACTATGTCGAGTATATTAAACAATTATCTTTTAATGAAACATTTGTAATCTACAGTGGAAGAAAGATAAGGTTTTTAGGATTGATAGTATAGTGAATATGCATATAAGATAGAGGGAAAAGTTCGGAGTAAACGGCGAAATAAGCAATACATGAATCATTAGTATCTAACTACTATTCTGTGCGTAGCATAAAAGCGATCCGTTAAATAAATATGTATTTTTTTATATAATATCGTGTTCGATTTAGAGTCAAGTATTAAAAAACTACAACAGTATGCGTGATGAGCGTTAATGTTCGTTAATAGATGAATTATTTTCTGAAATACAAAACGAAGAATATAAAACATATTCTTATACACGGTATACACTGTATATACTTTTGACAAAGAAACCTTCAAAATTATAGACGAAATGATAAAAGCGCATGAGTGATACATGAATTAGTTTTGGATGCATTCAATTTGTGTCGGCTAAATACCGCTATGTGAACAATATTAGAAGTGTAAATGAGCATCGTACGCACTGTTTTCGCCTAAACTGTGTTAAAGGCAACACAGCCACTTATAAACCAGATCACTTTTCCCTTTACGTTCAAATTCCTAAATACGATTATTTCAGTATTTATGTATCCGGAACCTGTTTTTAGGTAATCAGGTACATCAGACCCATCCATATGCAACGTTTATGACCCTTCTACATAGGCATTTTAGCAACTGTTGCACTTTCCAAATCTCAACGCTAAAATTCCTTTCCCAGAAGTACCCCTACTCCCGTTTTTACAATCAAAACCACCGTATAAAACTGGAACTCACCGAGAACTCAAGGTCAATAATCTACGGTCTTTCTGCTAGTGTTATACCCGTCCGTAATAATTATACTAAAATAACAATAACTGTATTCAAAATTTGTAAGTTTGAAGAAATAAGACATTTAACCCATTTGCATCACACAGAAAAGTGAAAAATTCGTTCTTATCACAAAAATTTTTTTTGATTGTATTTAAATGAAAATGTTTTTAAATGTTAAAAATAAAAGCAATATTACATAAATAAAGAATTTTTATTTCATAATAGATTCATAATTATGAGAGGAATAAAATCTAATTATTTTGCACAACATGATAATGTTTGAAATGGTCAAGGCATAATGCCACATGGCAGTTATCACATTGATAAAATGTATCTTTTCTTTTTTCTTCTGATAAACAAACTACACGGCGTTTGCGGGTTTTCTTTGATGAATTCGTTTCAATAAGGATTGGAAAATGTTGACCCCTAAATCTTCCTGGTAATGATAAACATGGTGTAATTGTCCTTTTTTTTTTGTTGGGTATTGATTTTAGGTATAAAATAAAACTATTTTTACCCTGAAACTATTCGCGATCACCTCTTTTCATTGATTGAGAGCCAAATACGCATGGGTATAATATACGTTCTGGTAATAAATGCCCAAGTGGAATGAGCGCATATATGCGCACTCTGGTGATAGTGGCCAGGCAAAATGCGCGCATATATGCGCTTATGATGCAAATGCGTTAAAACCAACTCGTTTTGGGTTACTTGATAACAGCGGTAACGGAAAAAATGAAACTCACAGCATATGATCTTCAATTACTTTCCCATATGCGTGCTAAATTTCATAACAATCGATTGCATAGTTGTTTAGTTATTGTCTGTTACAATTCACGATGAACCATGACTTTCGCGGTCCTTACAAATAAGTGATTCCCGCAAGTGCAGGAACATGGATAACGCTCTGATTTAAGAAAACAACATCAGAAACAGTGGAGATGCTTCAAATTGCTTTCAGTGATAAAAGTCGCCAACAGGCTTTTTTCTTTTCTTTCGTCTCAAACAAGCACACAACGGGCGACATTTCGATACTCAAGAGGAC
Organism: Megachile lagopoda; assembly: GCA_036983795.1. Lineage (NCBI taxonomy): Eukaryota > Metazoa > Arthropoda > Insecta > Hymenoptera > Megachilidae > Megachile > Megachile lagopoda. Next base: position 349,961 of record CM072790.1, read on the forward strand.
ATAATTACAAAATTGCAAGAAGGGGTGAAGCGAATTCCGAAATTGGTTTACTAGGAAGCATTCACAGTTTGGAAAAAAAATTGTATACCTGCATACGTGCAGAAGGAGAGTATTTTGAAGGCGATATATTGTAAACGTCATAAAACCATCGAATAAATGATATATAACAAAAGTCTCCAGATTTTTACAATATATCTTGTAGCTGTTTCTTATAAATTTTCGTAACGCTTTCAGTCTTTAAGGAATTTGATTTTGAAAAGGAAAATACAAATTTTCAATGTCCAAAATAACTTGAGATCACATGAAATTGAATCCTGAAAAGTTTCAGGTGAGATATAAAATACATTATCTGTTCTTTAAACATGCAAAAGAGAAGATACGAAAATTAAGAAAGTGGCAGAGGTATAGAACTTTGAGTTTGATGTAATTTTCCATTACATACCATAGTTTCGGTTCTAATTAATACAATTTACGACATAGAGAATCATTTAGGTAAATGTGGAGGCCCCTCTTTGGTTTCGAAAGAAACCCAAGTCCTGCCTCCTGTGTTATCGTATCGTTTTGTTTCGCTATTAAGAGTACGGATGATATCAATTAGCAATCACCTGTTAAGTTAGACTCCGCGGCAACGGTTAACGGAAGATAGCTGAGTCCGAATCGGGCGTAACTTATAGCACTAGCAGTAAGTAATAGTTCAAATTACGTTGTACCGATTCCCGAATTGGTGATCCATTATTAGGTGACCAGGATAGAAATGGCATAGTTAGCCGTACAGTTCCCAGGATACCTTATGTATTCCGAGTTGTACCTTGAAATACCGACTATGTCTCTGAACGGTCAGTCATCTCAGTCACTTACCGCACATCATATTGTATAAAAACTTTCGGCAGATTGTTGTATCGTTTGTCTGCATTTAGCTTAGACTTAATGTGAAACTTGAGACGAAATGAATACTTTTTCAAACGGTAACCGGCTACCGTTGGCTGATCGTGTTTGATAACAAAATTACGCCATCTACAGTGCTATACAATCATCCTTACCGACTGTAATATCGAACACTTTAACGTGTACTTGAATAAACCAAATTGATTATAATTGAATTCTCGACTCTCAAAAATCTCGTATCTTCCAATGCTGATAATCAAAGTTTTCGTTTTACTACCGCGTGCTAATCTTCTTTATCCTCGTAAGAATCCTGCCCCTCTACTAATCTCGATAGCGGATCCTGAGTAGCCGAACCTTTTCGGCACCTGTTTGAATTCCTTTGACATCTGCGTTTTTGTATTATTTTCTGTTAGCTAAAATTCCGTTTTTTATCGTATCGTGACGCTGAAAGGCATCTAGCGATCAACACTTTTCGTATTGCGCGCAGGCGGTAAGTGGGTTTGAACTGGGCGCCGAAATACAACTCGGTCGCGGGTACGCGAATGCGCCGCGAAGGATGAACTCGCACACGTCCTTCCGAGAATATACTTGCGGTCGATGAGGGCTCAGCGGGGACGGAAGTACCCTCCCGGACACCGCGTTGCAAATGTGCCCTATAAAATAATATAACTTTTGTTTAAAACCTTTCTTCTGAGCTAAACTTCGTTTTGGGGTGCCATCTTTTCCTTAACTATTTTAAATAATAAGATAGTATTTGATAAATGTAGTCGACATATAACGATTGTGAGTGTAGGAAAGTATTAGAGGGGGTCTCGGAGTTCATATTTTTATATGACTTTAAAGATCGATGAAGTTTGGTAAAAGAAAATACAATCGTGGCAGAAATGTAGGCAGTTACTGGATGTTAGACATGGCCGACATTAACATAAACGACTGTCGTGATTGCAATCGAGAATCGTGAACCGTCCACTATACTGCTGGTTATAAAGGAACACATTAATATCGGTAGTTAAATTCACACGCACTGTTTCAAAAATTACACAGGATTCAATGCAAGAGGCTATATGTATGAATAATATACAGAAGAGTGTTATTCACGACAAAAAGTTCGTTGCAAATACAATTTACTTTGAGTTTCAGTTAGATTTCGATCAAATGTTGATTACAATTTAACTAAATATAATTTAACAAATGTTAGCTAGCAACGGTGCACATACTCAAAAAATGGAATCATACTGGTGTCCTACAAAAGACTGGATGAGAGGAGGAGAATTTTATCGTCGGAATAATATTGACCTAATGACGTTTGTAATAGATGTGATCCGAGCACAATATGTGTTTTACTAAATAATAAAATTCACCTTAGTAACACATTAAAGTAAATTATACAGTACACCAAAACAACATATATTTTACACCAATGGACATTTTGACATTCGAAACCATTATATGTTGTCCATATTTATTGAGTACTATCAAATTATGCAAAGAAATTTAAAAAAATGATGTCCCAACACAAAGTTTGATCATTTTTTACATCACCAATATTTTTAAAATAAACATCCCACTGCACTATTATATGTATATCATTAATCGCAAAATTTGCCAAGGAAATATGACGAAAAAAGGCAGGTTTCAGATTCAAAACAATTAACTACTTTTGTTGTTTTGAAACGCATGATTTCAAATCCACATAGCAGTACACGTGAAATTAGTCAGCTACATAATATTGTACAATCAACAGCATCTGACATAATATGAAGCCAACAGTATCATTCGCATTTTGAACGACTCTATCAACAAAAACCATCTTGCCATCACTGTAGTCTGCTGTGTACAGTGCATATGTTAAGATCTTTAATATTGAAAAAGATCTAATATGAACGTTACCTAGTTATTATCGACATTAACTGAATAATGGCACTAACCTCTCAATATATAATTCTTTCGGCAGCTGCGTCAGTCACAGCCGAATAATTATTATTGTAATGTTAAAATAAATGAACAAAGTTGAAATATTAGGTATATATTGAACTCAGCGGTCTTTAGTCGTACAAATTATAATTAGTATTGAATTCAAAACTCAATCCTTATACAAATATTATTTAAGTTTATCACGTCTGAACTGTAATGTACATCACGAGTCCGTTTCGATATTACAAGGCGAGATGTTAAGATACGAAATAATATTTAAGATCTTACTTTGGCTAGTTAATGTTCACGCTTAATTGCGAAATGCAGTTAGTGTTCGAAACTCCGGTTATAGTTTTAAAGAAAGTTAATGGCAACTAGACATTTCACAAGTTTTTTTTTCTTATTAAGTACATATGTACATAAAAAGAATAAACCTAATTTAAGAACACATATCGAATTATTAGAGAAACAAACAGATCTACTCTAAAAGGAACGAGTATGTCTGAAATTTCTTAACAATTTCTAGTTTATACAAGTAAGTTGATTTTTATAATTAGTAATAATAGCAGATTTCATATATTTTAAGAAAAATTGTTAAAATGAAACTTAAAATTATATTTGGACGATATTTTCATTTTGAATCGACTTCGAAAAAGAAAAAATTACTCACTTCGATAAATATGTGTATTGTGTATGTACGTGCAACAACTATTCTGCAATAGAAGAGTCGATTTTGATAAAAGCAATTACATTTTGCAAAGAATACTTTACAAATAGTACTGTGGCTGTTCATGTCTACGTTCATCGCCACTAGATGGCGTGTAAAGCTGGGTGCAGTCGAACGCGCCGCGGCTGCAACGCAGCATTACGAGGTGTGCGCGGTGTTTCGGTTTTTCTCACGAACACGCGCCGCGCATAGAACGAACCATAAATTTCGAACTATGAACGTGCATTCTCCATCAGTTCAGTGTTTGTCGCTGAAGATGGAATAGGACGAAGTTCTGCTTATAGTTACTGATGTACTAGTAATTTTAGCTTAGCCTTTAAGAAAAAGGAGAAAACGCAACAAACGCGAAGAAAACCGTCCACACTGCGGCAACGAATCCCTTTCTGTTCGCGGAAAAGACTGACTGAAATTGGTTCGCTGTGTGGCATTATAGTATTGCCGCGCGACATGTTCGTTCTACCGTCCAAACGGACGAATATTCGTCCGAACACGTTCGCTCCTTGCCACGTTGCAGCTGTGGCGTGCTTGTCTGTACTCAACTTTAGGCACTCTCCCTCTCCTTCATTTTTCTAAGCCACATCATTTCTTCTAGCAACGGCCAAAGTACTATTTAAAGATTACATTTTTTATTACAAGGATCTTATACTTTGTTTATTATGATCCTAATAATGAATAACATGTTGGAAAAATACAGAACATTATAAATATTACAAGCTATTTTTGGTTATTTTTGCATAATAGTCATAAATGTAATTACTGTATTATGATTTGGCGATAGGCCTGACGCGCATGAAATTGCATTAACCTGTATGCTATCAGTGTGGAAAATAGTAAAGCATTAGGGAAATTACGAAATCTCTTTCGCCGTCGTCTCCAGAAACGTTACAGTATAAGTAATAGTCTGTTTAGTAAAGAACCAAGCATCCTAAAAAAATAACTTTCCTTGTAGTGTACTTGAGTCCATTATACCAAAGTTATTATTTAAAAAACGAACCGATGGTATAATAAACATAAGTGTATGTAGTAATAAAATATCTTATATTGAAATATAGCATTTATATTGCAAAAATTTGTTTCAGCTCGTATTCTAACCACGAAATGTAACAATTACAACGCATTGTGCTCATATGCAAAGTAATCGCATAAAAATAGGATATGCATGTAAGTATTTATTAGACAATTTTTGTATATTTCAACAACAATTTCAATTTTACTTAATGCTATTTAGATAATGTACAGAACAGCTACTAGCCAGTGTGCATATTACATTGTTAAAGTGCGGAACATATCTTTATTTTTCTGCATTAAGTAAAACGTCCAGCTAATATTTAGTTAAATTCTACGTTAAAAAGAACTTTTTACAATAATAGTAATTTCTTGCAATGTATTATTTAAGAGATATTTTTGTATTTCAATTTTCAGCGTAACTACAGTTACACTTGAATTTGGTGACGTGTTTCCCGCTACATTCAGATACGAGTGCCCTCAAGCCAGTCTCCAAAGCACTGTTGAATTATTTACAAAGCGAAATTCACGTTTCATTTATTTGATCGTGTTGGATTTTATTACACTTTGTAAATCACGCAAACGTAGCTTTGTAAAATAAAACGTTATCCCAATTGTAATTCTTGTTAAGGTCGTTTACAACATTAAATGAGCTAGAACATTGGGTAAGAGCAAGATTTTTATTTATCCTTTAATGTAATCAAAAAGACAAAACAATGATTATTACTACTTGAAGTTTACCAAAAAGACGATATCATTCTGTATTTTTCTTTTGTATTAATTCCTAATTTAGGACCATCTTTTAGTAGGACTTAATACAGGGTTTTGCTTTATTTTATATCATTTTGATTTTAATATATATGTATGTTTAATATATATGTATCTTTACTAATTACTCAGAAATTATTGTTGAATCGTGGATATCGATTTGCTGTTTTGTGCATTAACTTCGATGTAACCATCGAATACTGTTGTAGTTAAAAATGAGCTGTGGTTGTCAAACTAGATGTTACACGAGACATCATCGCTACAGACCATTTAAAAGTTCTGGATACCATATTCAATCAGGTAATATACAGGATGCATCAGCCAGATGGGGTCACATAAATATTTGCCTGATTTATTATTGCATGAAAAATTTCAAAACAAAATTACACTATTTTAAAAGATACATGTTATGATAAAAAGTTGTATACAAGGTCATCTATAAATTTTTAAATGGAACTGTACCTCGTTTTATATAGGACAATTCTTTAGAATATTCTGCATAACAAAATACTACATGATTAAATACCTTTTCCTTGTTTCTTCCCCTATAATTTGCACTTCGATGACGTCTTTGTCTCATGAACCCACCATTGAACAAAAATTGTAAGGGCGGTTTTGGAAACCTAAGAGTATATACACCAAGATAGACAAATCAGTTTTTGATTATACATTTTTTTTTATGTGTGATATTGATGTAAAGAAACGTCAAAAAATGGCGTTTTTTCCTTAAATTACAAAAGTTATTATATCTTTGTAAATAACCATTAAAAAGATTAAGCCTAGGGGTTTTTTTAAGTTCATAGTGTCCATAAAAAGTGTGCAAAGTTTTAAATCGCTCCGATTCTTTGTTCCCTATGGCCCGAATGATCAAACTTTGAAATTTGTGTGAAAAAGATAAAGGAACGTCATTATTGTTCCTAACCATGACTAATCCGTCTATTGGGTAAAAAAAATTGGTTCCTCTATATTTACGGGTACTATTGCTGAGTTTGTAAAAAAAAGTTTTGGTTTGAAAAAAAATGGAAAAAAAGGTCAAAAAAATTTTTGTGGTAAAGGGTCGAAAACTAGAGACCAAAGACTCTGTTGTTTCCTACAATCATTTTTAGCGGAAGCAGAACAATATGAATATGACCTAAAAATTTTAGAAATTTTTCTGTTCCCTTAATTCTTTCGAGTAGTATATTTCCAGTAATTGTCCACTTATTTTTGTCCCCGACTGTATGTATATTTTATTAATGTATTACATTACAATGATATGCTAATCCTGAAATATTTACAGCATCTTTGCGACTTCTATTATATCGGATTTATAAATGTTTATAAACAAAACAGTGATGCGTGCAGAAAATTACAGTGACTTGAAATTCAAACGGATTAGACTTCTTCAGTTTCAACTGTACCTCGAAGTCGTTCAACATAAAATTTTGCAAGGATGGGAAACTAGTAGAGTGGACCCCAAATATAGAATATTATATTTATCAAGCTATTAGTTCCCGAAATATTAATTAAGAATTTTTGGAGTAATACATTGAATTCTACCTTAACGCAGATGTAGTTAGCAGAAAAGTGGTTTTCACTGTCAGTACCACCACTGTCGAGTGTCAAGCATTCAACGATATAATAGAGCGAACCAACATTTTTTTTTAATTTTAAAAATCTGGCGCTTTTAGCGTAAGTAGCAGTAAGTTATATTTTAATTTTGGCAATTGAATAGTCCAATCACTTGATCCCAACAACTTCATTCATCATTTTAAGTACATGGACTTTTTTGTGATTCTTTATTTTACTATACTTTACTATATTTTATTTTATTATTTTACACTATGACTATAAGCGACCGCCTTGCGTTACAGATCTTGTGTCCCAAATTAAATAATTTCCGACTAATACATAATTACCAAACATAGTCAGGCTCTTGCGATCTGCATTTGTGTGTTTGTGCCACGTTACAGACTGCAATTTTGGGTCTTTAGACTTGAAATTTTGAGGGCAGGCTCATGAGATACCCTAAATTTGATGTATAGATTTTAGCGGGAATTTGATTACAGAAATTGACTATCGTCATTATCGGCGAGTCGATAAAAAATCGCGTTTTAGTACCCTTTTCGATAACTTTTGATATGTAGAATTGATTAAAACCACGTTAAATGCTCTGTAACTCATCATTGACGCCAGTCATCATGAAATCAACAATAATCGTATTTAGTATCGTTCTCGATGGTTTCAGACGCGTTTAATCGTCTGGAATGACTTAAACATTTCTACATCTATTCTTGCTCTATCTACATGTTTATAATAGGTACTCTAAATTTTCAATACAGTAAAAATTTTAAAGGCACGTGGTCTGTAGGCGCATTAGTTAAATAAACCTACTCAGTTATTCTTTTTAATTCATACCTCATAATATTGTCATAATATTGTAAGCATCAAACAGCTATTGTGTCATTGACGATTTCTCACTGGACGACGATAGCAATTATATATAAGAAAGACAGTTGCATTAGTTACGTCTCTATAGGTAGAATCCGATATATTATACTGAAAGCTTTTAATCAGTATCTCGGGAACTACTAGTCTGATGAAGCTAATTTTATACTTGGACTTTCTCCCCTATGTTGAATCTTATGTCGATCGGAAACTATGAACTTCGGAACTATACCATTTTTCAGAAACTTTAAGTATATCAATTTAATAATTTTTCGCTTATCGTTACAGACATAATAAAACTTGATTAAAGTAATGTATATAATTCCGAAGTGCCCCGGTAGAGGGAGGCGACCTTTGGTTGGATGGAGGGGAAAGGGAAGAAAACTCCAAATATCAAGAGATGTCCGCATCAGGCTATTAGTTTTAGAGATATTAATGAAAACTTTTCAGCATAATACATAGAATACTGTCTATACAGACATAAGGAACACAAGCATCTACGCTGAAGTAACTACCGTCATGATGTGGTTAGCAACCGATGACACAGTGGGAGCCTCGACCTGAATACATATAGGGGGTCCCACTAAAAATTTCGTTGATGCATTGATCGTTGCTTTAGTATTTGTTAAGGCCTACTATAGATTTAACTGTATATATTTCGCTTAGTCTTAGGTTTGTAAATTTATAGTAATTAGCTTTCCGTATAATTTATAATCAGTCCCTTCGGGAATTTTGTAAACCGTTCCGTGGCAGCAATAAACTCCTGAAGGCATAAAGACCCGCGATTCTTACCGCACCTTTTTTCGTTCATTGCTCACATTTGGTCGCCAGGTACCAGCATTTCCAACTTTCTAGTCCGTTATTTCTAGCATGTTTTCACCACGGTCAGCGCGCTGCTTGACTTTATTACTTGCCACAGTCAAGGGTCAACTTAGTTAAATTTGGCGATCTTATATTTTTGATACTCCCGACAGAAATCAATTAGAAATCAACTAGAAATCAACTAGCAAGCAATAGAACATTTTAGAAAATAGATAGTGACACTTAGAAATCGTAGATCACTTAAAAGAAATATAGTTAAATATACAATTACAAAGAATACTACTTCTGTAAATCGAGTAATATGTTAATAAAAATATCATGTAATATATGTTTTGAATTCGTCTCGATGTTCCCTAAAGCTACGAATAAAAAAAATGTATGTTCCTATTTAAACAACCCAAGGTGACCTTGATTTTGCCAAGAAAACAAATTGTTTTCGAAATTTGCTTTACTAATATCTATTGTGCACTAAGATATTGTTCTAAACTTTTTTTTGTAAGGTGGCTGCAAGTGGGTGAAAAATCGTGAGTAGCGTTACAAATAACATCCTGTATATTTCTTAAACCTCCTTGAAAATTAAAAATTATCTATCGCATATTAAATGAACAGTGTAAGAATATCATTTTTGGAGGTACATTTTTTATTATAAGGTGAAGACGGTATTCTAAATTTCATTAAAGATTAAGATTATAGAATTAATATGAACTACACAAAAGAAAGAAATGGATATAACGATTGGAAATGATTCAGAAATAGTTCATTTTAGCTTATTTTATATTGCTGTGGTATTTTCTCATTTTGTATCAATATTATATTAACGATTATGTTTGTAAAATCGTAATCGTAATAATCGTATTTATTTATCATCACTACCGTAATATAATCGATGTTTTGCAACATAATTGATTACCTATTCACTTTTGCAACAAAAATGTCTCTACTTTCATTAAAGATAAACAGAATAACAATTTTTTCGTTCAGATTATCAAATGTTAATAGAATAATAACTTTCTTAGATGAATCAGACAAATGTCAATACAAATTGAAGTACAATTTGTTTTTCAATTCCAACTATTTATAGTAAAAGTTCATAAAAATGTACAATGTATGACTCGAAATAAAAATTAATAATAATCGTTGAACGTATTAGAATTGAATTTTCTATATCTCAAAATAGGAATCACCAGATAAATTACATTAATACGTCTGTTATATGTCCATAATTAACTATAATGTCGTGCATACTATAGTTTTTGAATATAAATTCCAGTCACTCTACGTTACCGATATCCGTGCATGTGTGTATATATAGAAAATATCACAGTTTACAGTTGAGAAACGTTAATCTAGTGATATAACGTGCAAAAGCCAAACAGATCTTAAAGTTGTAAGGTCCGTTGTATGATCGAAGTACGATTGCCTTAAAGCTCCGCTATTTTTCTTTCCAACCATTAATAGCTGAAGTTTCAACGTTACCGATAGAGAAATGTACACGTATACCGTGGTAAGTATGCGATCGATTTTTCTACGGTTAGACATTTCTGAATTCTAGCTATTGTACAGCGGAAACTCTAATTCCCCAGAGCTAATCTCCACGCCACTCCTCGAGGCGAACTTCTAAAAAGTTCCACTCGAAGCGGTAACTTTCCCGTCAGCGGCACACTCCTGGGGGATAAAAAAGGGTTAAAAAGTCGTGCGGGGGATGACGTGCGATCGACAGAATTCCACGTGAAACTTGTAGTCGTGGTCGTAGAATCGATACTTGGAAAAATATTACTTCATCCGATGCACCGTTCCGAACTTTGTGCCGCTACTTTTACTCGACTTCTTACCGTTTCTCTGTTTATCTGACCCCTCCGTTTTCGTGCATTTATTCTCGACTAACTTTGCTAATTTCACTGAAAGTTGTTTTAAGCTTTCTCAACTGTTTTCTTTTTTTTGTAATCAAAAATGTTTTGTTCGCACACGCAGTCCGCTCTTTACACATTGTCTGTTCATGCAGTTTATCTACGACCACAAACTTTATTTAATTGAAATGTTTTGAACTGATAATAGTCTAATAATATGAAGTAACAGATTGTAATAATACATCGTTGCTGTAACAGTCTCTGATAATTGTTCTAGAGATGAATGTACACTCAAGTGCAAGTCTGGTGTCCCTGGAAAAAATGGCGGTGACAGGTAATCAGTTTCCAACACCCACCGTAGCATTCGAGAATCGACAGACCTAATTCACAGGAGATATTTTCATAGAATTCATATTAGTTAATTCATAACCAAATTTCAAGTTGACACTATTATTTATTTTACTCGTTACAAAATGAACCAGGTTGCTTTTGAAAGTAAACATTTACTTAGAAAAATTGTATTATTCATCGACTTTGGAAATGTCTCCTGTAAATTAGGTGTGTAATGTCCGTCAACACTCTAGTGTTATGGCGAGTGATAGAGACCGTTTCCTTTTGGCTGACATTTTCCCTAGGAAAGTCAGATATCGACTTGAATGTCCATATTGTTTCTTAAATATACCTTTTTTCAACTTATAATATGTAAATATATAATCTTCAAAAGCATATAAAAAGAGGTAGTAAGAAGTAGTAATAAAAAGATAATGTATAATGTTTAAATATCATTTATTAACAAATTTGTTTCTTATGCGAGAACAAACATATAAATATGAAGATCCTTGGTCCAGCCATATTATCATTCTATGTTTATACATTAACAGTGCACCAGAATAACAAGCTCTTCGATGGCTTCAGCTCTTCTTTCATAATCACAACAGAAACTTTATGAACTTTAATATTTTGTTTCTTGCATAATATGGAAGAAATTGACATACAAAATTTATCGACTTGATGAATTTAAAATGGGAAAAAGTACTTTCGAAGTCATCAAAACGCAAAAGTAAGTTCGCAAAAGTCAATACTTTTAATTAAAAATTGTTATTTCTTTTCGAATTTATAAAGTTACATTATTCAAATGGCATATTTATGAAAACCGTTATTTTATCTGAAGAAAATTAAGCAGATCATTTTGCTAAAAAAGTGTAATTATTTTAGTCGAAGAAGGTAACGAATTAGACGAAACTGAAACTGTAGTTGATGAGCGAGTATTTTGTCTTCTTTAGATAATTCTAATTTGTCTCTTAGAGAGTACATTGATAATATTTAAACACAAAGCATTTATCATATTTATATTGTTTAATTGTTTATTATTATTTTGTTAATCTTGATACATTAATAGCTGAAACAGATAGAAATCAGCTATCTCAAAAATAACGTAAATCTGCAATATAAGTCACAGATTCTGCTAATTATTTGTTCTTTAAAAATTTGTAATAGATATATATTTTGAATTGCAAAAAATATATAACCATGAGCACGTGTAGTATGTGTAACATGTGTAATGAACATGTTCATGAATATCGGATAACGCAGTTTTAGCAAAAAGGCACAGTGTTGTGAATAATTATAAACTTAATTATATGTTTACATTTTTCATAATATAAAATCAAAAGATTATAAAATCCAATTATGTTTTTGCATACTTTAATACAACGAAAAAGTTCTATACAAGAAAATTTGAAAAAAAAAAATTATCTCTTAAAACAGTATTTAATGATGCAAAGAATATAAAGTCAATATAACAATTTTTATATTACTACAAATAATATTTAGAGAACATCCCTTAATTTTTTATCGCGTGTAATAATCGTGTAAGAACAATATCAGTTAATTTAATTAAAGTTCCATGACTATCTGCCCAAGCAGATTTTATTCCATTTCACTTTCTTACCTTTCTTACAAAAATACTTCAGAAATATTGTACGAAGTTTAGATCAAGATTTAATGTCAGCCAACTTAAGAATTGATACCAAACTCATTCAACGACTCTTTTGCAAAGGAAGCTATATCAATTAGTGCGTTGCTTTGGTTCAGTTGGTGTTAAAAAGGGCAATAAATAGCTGCGTAACATTCTTCTATACCAAACAACATTCATTTTTCCGCTTAGGAATGCTAGTTCGCATTAAAAATCTTATTCAAATACAGTCCAAACTATGACGGATTCAAGTGAGGATTTCTACGTGAACTTTTCTTTCTTTGCATAAAATGCGCCAATAATAATTAAATCTATCTAGACCCGGTGAAATCCCGACACCCATAATCCTGACAGCTAAAACCCCGACAGCCCAAAATACTGACAACCTATAATCCCTACAGCTATAATCCTGAGTATACTCGTCGAACGCGCCACAGGCGGGGTTTTAAATAACAAGTATATTGCACAAACACAGTTAACAGGTAATGTTGGGTTGGGTTAGTTTTATATATTTTTGGGTTCAGCGAGTATACTCGTCGAAGGCGCTATTGGCGAGGTTTTATATGACGAGTACACTCGTAAAACGAAGTTGACGGGTTAGGTTCGGTTAATCAAGATTTTTGCTGTTGTGATTGTTTTTCATGAAGCCATCTAAACCATCTAGATTAAATTCTTATTTGTTTCCGCACGTATGCTGTCCAAACGTATTTTTTTTTTTAAATTATAGTCTCATATGGATTTGATACTTCCGTAATATTGATTTTCGTGAACATTTATGTTGGATTACATGTTTAACAAAAACCAATCGAGTAATCGATGATTGATAAGCAAAAGCATTTATAGTATAAATAGTCTCGTATCCAAAAAGAAATAAATATATTTCCATAGATTTAATTTAGTCTAATTTTTTATTTAAATAAGTTCTGTGTTAATTAATTAGTTTTGATCTTCCTCGAGCAGTGAGATTAATAAAGAAATATTTTAAATTTAATCAATTCACTGCGTAATAAATTATTTATTAAACCCATTTCCAATCATTTAAAATATTTAAACTTAGCAGAAGTTGTATCCATTTTCTTACAAAGCAAGAATCACGTTTCAAATTAAATTGAATACAATTTTGCATGCAAATACCCCCCCTTTTTTATATTTCTCTCAAAATTGCACGGTTTACAATGAAAATCGTTCAGGTCTTCCGGGTTGCTCCTTTTTTTGTTATAACTTTCAATACCAAGTTTTAAAATTCTTTTGATAACATTAAGATCTATTTAGTATGCTTGCAATTTCACATTGAAAGTCACCACTACTCCTTAAATCAGTTATTATCCCCCAATTCACGTTTCAAATAGGTTCCTTAGAAAATAGTGTAAACCAAAAATATCAATCAAACCAGTGAATACAGTCCAAATTAAATCGTGCGTGGTCTCATTATAATCAGAAAAGTATACAAAATTTATTGGTATAAGTTTCATAACAAAAAATAAAACAAATCCGTTATTTTAAAAACTGTATAAAAGCGACATTGTGGAAATAACATATCGTATACATTCGGAGATAGGTGTTTTGTTAAATGTCTCAATTAAAGTCCATAGAGTATAGCGTTAAACACGAAAGCGTTTTGCAAAAGTTAAAAAAATTTACAAACGAAACAAACGCACGTAACTACTTTAAATAACCTACAAACAAGAATTGTGTTTATAAACATTCACAATCTGTTAAATCCTCTTTTGTAGAATTGAGCAAATAATCTATATTAGTAAATATGAACACAAAGTTATTTGATTACAAAAGCATTCTTTATTCAATTGTAAACATATTCAAACATGATCAATCCAAAAAAATATGGAATGAAGGTGTTGCTAATGAGCTGGTTAGGGAAACACACATTAACTATAGCAAGAATCTATGTATTGATATATATTAACAATAAAAGAGTAAATATCATTACATTGTTCACGTATGTAGGGACCATGCATTTCTATACGTCGCGTCGGATATATTGATCTCTCGTCGACTGTCGATCTGTGTCCAAACATCTGCGGACAGTGCCGACCCTTCTTAAAGCTATCCATATATGTACTTCGCGACCCTATACATATGTATACTAGGGTGGCCCTTATTTTTCGACCTCCGATTTTTTTTGGTCTCACCCCCTAAAATTTTTACATTTGTTGAAAACATGATAATGTCAAAATTAGAGCATGATTGGATAACAGGAACCCGTGCCGCAATCGAGTTGAAGTTTTGAAATTTGTACGATTTCAGGTTATCGTCCAAAATGTTGGCAGCCTTTTATTTTAAAAGTATCAGTGAATATTTTTTAATGAAAATATAATTTTTCACACATGTAATACTAACATTTGCATTTAGCTTTCACCAATATATACAAAATTATTAAATTTTAGCGTTAAACTTGATATGTAACGTAGCGTTTGATCTACCAGATAATGTGACTGCTAGGTAATTGGGAGCTGTATACAATTTGTGCAAAAGTTGATAAATTTTCTAAAAATCCTGATTGTATTATAAATGAATTTCTTTTATAATCGTTATAAACAAAATATTCTTTATTAAAATTTAAGTTATATCTTATATAATGAATAAATTAGCCTATTATTAAATTATACGTAGTTTTTAATATATATTCTGTGTTAATGTAGATTTGCTTACATCAGAATAAAGGCTTTTATAATTTTTAATTACTTGTAAAATGTATTGTGTTTCTTCTACATTTTTGGTCAGTAGGTTATTATATTCAGACATAAGTTTAACACCACGTTCAGCGGTATTATTTAAATTTGTTACAATTTGTAAACCTTTTTGATGTAAAATATCATTGTTCTACAATGAAGGGTCTTTTTCTAAAAAATCTGCAAGTATATTGTATCCGGTAAACTTTTTTAGATTCAATAGAATTGGAGCTATCAATGTTCATATTTACATAATTTTGTATATTTTCTGGTAATATTAATAGTCTTTTTATTGTATGTTCCGTATTGTTATCTATGAGGGCCTCGATCATTTTCCTTTTAGTGTTCAACGTCATTACTTCATCGAAAAAGGATAATGCCACGTTCTCTGGCCGGAAAATTTGCGTATTACTAATCTAGTAACAGAGTATAGAAACTTTTAATACTTCCGGAAAATGAACGAAATTATGTAAATATGAATATTGATAGTTTCAACTCTATTGAATCTAAAAAAACTTTAACGGATACAATATACTTACAGATTTTTTAGAAAAAGACCCTTCATTGTAGAACAATGATATTTTACATCAAAAAGGTTTACAAATTGCAAGAAGTTTAAAAGTGGTAAACGATACCGCTGAACGTGGTGTTAAACTTATGTCTGAATATAATAATCTACTGACCAAAAATGAAGAAGAAACACAATACATTTTACAAATAATTAAAAATTATAAAAGCCTTTATTCTGATGTACGCAAATCTACATTAACACAGAATATATATTAAAAACTACGTGCAATTTAATAATAGGCTAATTTATTCATTATATAAGATATAACTTAAATTTTAATCAAGAATATTTTGTTTATAACGATTTTAACAGAAATTCATTTATAATACAATCGGGATTTTTAGAAAATTTATCAATTTTTGCACAAATTGTATACAGCTCCCAGTTACATAGCAGTCACATTATCCGGTGGATCAAACGCTACGATACATATCAAGTTTAACGCTAAAATTTAATAATTCTGTGTGTATTGTTGAAAGCTAAATGCAAATGCTAGTATTACACGCGTAAAAAATGATATTTTTGTTACAAAATATTCACTGATACTTTCAAAATAAAAGACTACGAACATATTTGACGTTAACATAAAATTCTGCAAATTTGAAAAATTCAACTCGATTGCGGCACGGGTTCCTGTTATCCAATCATACTGAAATTTTGACATTATCATTTTTTCACCAAGTGTAAAAATTTTAGGGGGTGAGACCATAAAAAAATCAAGCTCTATAGCTAAGGGCCACTCTAATGTATACTTTAGAAGGGTTTGACCACAAAATTTAAAATCTCGACTAAAACGCGCAATCATATGAGCAGCTTCAAATTCGAGCATGATTACAAAGCAACTGCAGAGAAAATTAGATTAACAGTTAGTGTCAAAAATTTTCGTCTTGTTTTATGAAAGCGCATCTAAAATGAAAGAAATTACAGCGAAAACCTTGGTTAAAGAAGCAGTGCAAAACTTCTCCGCAGTTTTCAGAGAAGTACGTACCTTTGAATAAAAAATAGCAAAGTATCATATTTAGTGATGTGAACAAGTTTAATCTTGATAGATCTGATGGCTTTCATTATTATTACTTAGAAAAAGATCGACAGATCTTGGGTCTGCGTAACGTGCAAGCCACAGTGTATTGATTTGGACTGGTATTAGATGTAATAAAATGAAAATAAAATTTATGTTAGATAAAATGAATAATAATAACTATATAGAAATGGTAGATGAACAAATAAACACATATGTTACACAAATTGCCGGAGATAAATATATTTTCCAAGCGGCAGTGCATACTGCGAAAGCGGCACAAGCATAGATCGATATTAAAAAATTCACTTAATTTTAAAATAGCCAGCAAGATCTCCGAACCTGAACATTATAGCAAGTTGTTGGCACTAGTAAGCCAAAATAGTGTATCAAAATGGAAGACAGTTTGAAAATGTTAGTAATTAAAGGACTGTATTGTAGAGGAGAATAATTACCATAAAAATGTTAAAAATCTATACCAATCGTTTCTAAGGTGAATGATCACAGTAATTAAATGTAAAAGAATCGCTACGAAGTGTTAAACATTGATCACGCTTGCTTTAGTTGTTATTAATTTTTGAACAAATGTGCTTTTGCTTTCACAATGTATAATATGTATTTACGCATTTATTTGTATAACATCGTGAAAATAAATATTGGAAATGATCAGGTTACAGAAGAATGCATAGGTTACAAGAACAACTTAAATGTCAAAAATTAACAATAAAACAAAAGTTTTACAAATCTACAAATTATAACAATATACATATGTATATTACATATTGTAAATATTACAGATCATTTCTAATGTCAACAAGTGTAGTCAATGATCCGTTACGTATTATTTTAATTGTTTAACGTATTAAAAAATAAGAACAATTGTCATGTATGCACAAATCCTATTTGATAAATATGATCAAATATTGTTTTCTGAACAATACTGAATTGTTCGTTTATCATTTTTCACTCAAAATATTCCGGGAAACATCGTCATCGACTTTCAACTACTTTCCTATACGAAACTCATCTTCAGAACTTCAATCTCCACTTCTAAAACTTTCGAACCATCGTCGACTCTACCTTCCGATATTCTTATCCTCTTTGTCGGGCGGTACAAAATCTCTTTTGCAACAATTGCATTATTTTCTCAGTCAAATATTCAATGAATATAATAATATAGATTTTGTAAATCAATATGTCTGTTCAACTCTTACATATAACAGATGAATTAATTGAATATGAATCTGCTATTTTATATAACGCAGTCCAATTTACGAACACATTCTATACTAGTGATTATACAGGATATATATACGTACGTCAGTACGAAACTCATTCTATACATTAATAAAATATTACACATTAAAGTGTCAAACATACTTGACTAAGTAGTTAAGAAAAGTTTATACATATTTATGTTCGAAAACGCTTTATTAATAAATTGTAAGCATTCCAGGATTTCAAGGAAAATTATGCTTAACACCCGTTATATACAAACATAGGGAAGCGCAAATAATTCTCATTAGCAGTTATTATTTACATTTTTAAGACTTACAGTTTCAAGACATCCAGCACTCGTTTTAATATGTTTTATATGATGTACGTTTGACGTCTGTAAAAATGAAAAATATGGTGTGGCGGTTTTACTCCCACGCTCATCGCCACTAGATGGCGCATAAGACCGAGACTTGACTTTCTCGCTAATACTCAATGAGCGAGCTTCTTCCTATCCCTACTGTATAGTTCCTGTCCATCCCTTCCATACATCCCCGCGTTTAAGGCAAGGGGCTGCTAGGATGCCTTACTGACGAGTCCACTAACAGGTCCTGGACGAAACGCTCTCTCCCTCTCCTTCATTTTTCCTAGCCCTTCTACTCGTTAGCCAAACCGCTAAAATGGTAAGAACAGATGATCAGCTTTAGCATTGTACCCAAAATTTTATACACCACTATGTCTATAACAACAAAAATTTTCGAAAAAGTTCACCGAATGGAAGCCTGTATTCTTGTAAGAGGAAGGAATTTCTAAACCTTAACATAACTATCAAAACAATGAATAAAGTCCTTTAAACCTTCACAGCTCTTCAATATTTATTTTTGAATACATGTTTAAACCCTTAATCTTTTAGTACATCTTGTATATTAGTATTAGTAAGGCTGAAACACGTCAACGACCATGAAACGTATAGAAGTTTCCGGTAGACCTAATTATTAAATCATCTCATAAACTCGTACAATTGCTGGAGATACTTACATCATTATTTTAAATACAGGGTGTCCCACGACAGGTGTAAGTCCCTGAAAGGGGTTGTAGAGGACGTCAGTCTGAACAACATTTTCCTTTGCAAAAATGGGGTTTGTAGCTTCGTTTTTGAATTATCAAGGAAAAACACGGACCAATCAGAGCGCAGGGATTACGCGCGCCGAGAAGCGGGAGCGATAGCTTCGAGCCTGGCTGCTCGGCGCGAGCGCGATCAAGTGCCTTTGCCTCGGAATAGTCTATCGTCTAACGAGAAGTCTTTACATCGAAACTCAGTTAAATAATGAACAGAATAATTGAATGTAGTGTTCATTTACTCATTCCTTATGAAGGAGGAACGGAATTAGTTATGTGTAATTAGTAGAAACCGAGCAAATTAAATTTCTGTAATTTTAAATTTACACAAAACTTATTAACCATTAAAATAGGACTCACCAATTGTTTGAAAATAATCTTGCTTGATTGAAAATGGATCCTCGTAATTAGATCGTTCCATTTATCCTAACTATTCGTAAAAATAATACGTAACCCACAGTAGCTGATATCACAGCCGGTTCACTTCACTATTATTTTTTATTATCACTGATCACTGCAATATTTTGTTGTCACTTTTCACTAATTTCCTAATGTAATAACGATGAATGGGCAAGCGAAGACGCGTGAACGACTATTCGAAAATAATTTCAGTGATTTTTTCTCTTCAACGTTTCGCTTCGAACGTTCTGTCCTAAACTGCCGATCGTGACTCCAAATGTGCCGAGTTTGAAGAAAGTGAGAATTCTGAACATCGTTTTCGGCCGTTCGGACCGTCCAGGTAAAGAATCATAAAATAATTAAACGGCTCCGTTTTGCTCGCTCGACGGTCGCTTCATATGCATCCGAGAAAAACCTTGTCCCTTTCCCTTTCTAAAAGGCAAAAACGGTTTTCGTCTTTTTATAAAGAAAGGCATACTCTCACTTTCGTTTGAATGTCAAATGTCCTTCTTGCAAGGGACTGTTGTCTAAATTTCCAGTCAAAGATGTTCATCGCATTGCGTTCGGCAGTTTAGGACAGATCGTCGGGTGTTCAACATCAACGAGAAAATAAAAAGTCGCTAAAATTATTTACGAATTATCATTCAGGCGTTTTCATTCGCGTTCTTTATCTGTGATTATTTCATTAGGAACTTAGTGAACAGTGGCAGCAGAATATTACAGTTAAAAATACCAATTAGCAGTGACAGTGAAGTGAAATAATCTCACTGACTAGGTTGTGACATTAGATATTGTGCAGTGTGTCTTTTTACAAAAGATTAGGATCGATGAAGTCATAGAAACACAATTTTACTGGAACAGGATTATTTTTAAACAATAGGTGAGTCTGATTCAAATTTGTTTATACGTATTCACGAAAAATGAATAAATGAACATTAATTGTAACTGTTCTGTTCATTATTTAACTGAGTTTTGTCGTAAGGGCTTCTTATTAAACGTTTAGACTGTCTCGGCGCGTAGGCACTTGATCATGATCGCGCTCAGCTGCAAGGCTCGAAGCTATCGCTCCCGCTCCTCGGCGCGCGTAATCCCTGCGCTCTGATTGGTCCGTGTTTTTCCTTAATAATTTGAAAACGAAGCTTCAAACCCCATTTTTGCAAAGGAAAATCTTGTTCAGAATGACGTCCTCTACAACCCCTTTCAGGGACTTACACCCGTCGCGGGACACCCTGTATAGAGGATGTGTGGCATGTTTGGAATACAAGTCTGTTGAACATAAATAAAAGATTATGGTAAAGGAAGGGAACAAATAAAGCAACGTAATATCATAGGTAAACACGTAGTTGCAAAAAGTATTTGAAATGTTGGTTTAATTGAAAAATGACATAAATTAACAGTTTTGTTACGATTTTATTATAATAAATTTGAAAAAGTGACAATTTGAAATCATATTTACCTGCAGCAGTCATAAGTGTAATTTCTGAAGTCATAATCAGCACATTCATAGTGTACACACATTTCATATTTGAAGTCATAATCATATAATCAGGTTTGGACACTCCTATATCAAATACACGAAGAAAATATAAAGAAAATAAAGCGATAAAACTAATATGGCATCAGAAGCAAAAACAAATATAGAACAATGACTGTGTAACAGTTAACATGTACATATTTACGTTTTTCTCAATTACTATATAACAAATTATAATAGTTTTTATGATAGAATTGAAAGAATTTTTTTATGGGAGCTCTATTATTCAATATTTGTATTCAGTCAATACGTAAACTGCCTCATTATCATGGCCACATACACAGTATGTCGGAAATGTAACGGAACTTTTTAAATTTAAGGAAAACTACTAGCGCCATCTATTAAAACAATATGCTATCTGAAAACAGTATTCCTCCCCTACAAAACAAAATAATCATTATTGAAATCGAGCAACGAATTGTATACTTATAGCGTTTAAAGCGACAGAACCTTTCGACACCACACGTGTCACGTGTCACAAAATCACGATGGAGCAATCAGCGAATGTTAAATTCTGTTTCAAGCTCGGTAATACTTTTACAGAAACATTTGAATTAATGAAAAAAATGGTGACGATTGTTTATCCCGCACACGTGTGTTCGAGTGGTGTAAGCGATTCCAGGACGGTCCTGATACTGTGGAAGACAACCCAAAGCCAGGTTTTGAATTCTTTCTAAATTCTAAACGATTCTAAAGGTATTAATGGCGAATATTAACTGGGTGTTATGGAAAAGTATCGTTCGTGTGAGGCCCGAATATCGAGCGCCAGGAAGTTGGTTTTTGTTGCATGATAATGCATGTCACAGAACTGTCGCCGTTCGTGAATTTTTGGCCACAAAACAAGTCTGTGTGCTCCAACATCCTCCATATTCGCCCGACTTATCTCCATGTGATTACTTCCTTTTTCCAAAACTGAAATTAGCTATGAAAGCAACGTTTTATGACACTGTTACACAAGTCCAAGCAGCTGTGACAAGGGTGATTGAAACGATTCCGCAAAACGACATAAAAAAATCTATGTCAACATTGCTTGAGCATGCCCAGCGGTGTATTGATGCGGAAGGGATGTATTTTGACGAAAAAAAAATTAATTTTGGCAAAGTAACTAATACTTTTCTTTTTATTTAAAAAGTTCCGTTATTTTTCCGACATACTGAGTAGTTATTAACTGACAAGGGACCCCACTTAGGTGTTACACGCGGATTTTAATGAAATTTACATATGTGGTAGCTTTTCGAAAATTATTTGACACGTATTTTTTTATATCTGCTGATATGCATATTAAGGGGGTGAAAAGAGCCCTCAAAGTTGGGGTTGAAAACCATTTTCTTTAATATCTCGGACAGTAGAGGGTGTAGGAGGGCGAATTTTTTTCTGAAATGTGTATTTTTGAGTAAGAAATTTAGTTTATTACGACAATTTCGGGAGAAATCATTTATTTAAATAATATATTAAAAAATTGGATTTTTTTTTTAATTTTTTACCTCAAATGCCGTTTGATTTTTATACAGATTTGTATACGTAAAATATGGATCAAAATGGGGGACACGTGTTTTTGGAATTTTTTTGTTTATTGCAATTTAGCAATAATTATTAAATATACAATTTTCGTCTATTTTTTACGGAGAAAAGTGTTGAGATTTGTTTTCGAAGAGGGTGAGTTTTTTTATACAATCATTTGCCACGTTTTTAACAATTGGATAATATTACATGTTTATTGTTCCATCATCGGTAGCCAGAGAATGTGTAGCGGGCAGGTATAAATCCGCCTATTTTCACCCCCTCAACATGCATGTCAGCAGATATAAAAAAATACGTGTCAAATAATTTTCGAAAAGCTACCACATATGTAAATTTCATTAAAATCCGCGTGTAACACCTAAGTAAGATCCCTTCTGAGTAGTCAGTATATCGTCACCCTGCTGAATGTAACGGAATGTAAATGTCTTCAAGCATTTTATTCGCCCCGCTTGCGCTACTTCTGACTTTAAGGTATCGATTTAAAAAACTGTATTTGTTACAGTGAATGAAATTTCTTTTATATTCTAAAACTCGCACGAAATATTTATTTAGAAATATTTAGGCTGCTAATTACAGACTAACAAAAATGTTTTAACTATGGTAATAGTTGCCCCTCCAAACAAAATAATGTTTCTCGCCAACATTTTTCTGTATCATAAAAAATATGTAAAATATTCCAGATACTCAAGTTAGGTGGGACGCCTTGTGTATTCAAAATACAATACAGAAATTATAAGTGTAAGGATGCCTAAACTTCACACAGAAACTTCTAAAATATTATTATCGTTCGATTACTCTCTTCACGTTCTCTAACAAAATGCGTCCTTCTCAGGCTTTCCCGTAGATTTTATGGGGAACGCATCCCCACTTTACATTTTGGGACAAACAAGCTCTCTTACTGTTACTAGAGGCCTGGAAAATATCAACCGAGTCCTGTTTAAACCTGGTCCCTAAACGCTCTGAGGGACTCCTTAATTTATGGTACTCTAAACCTATTCTAACCATTGACCGCTCGCTCTTACATAAGTACAAACTCATTTTTTAGTTATTTTATTCATTTATCAAAGGAAGTATTACGCTTTTTCAATAGCTTATAGTAATAATTTGTACAATGAAAACTGACGACTCAAACTTTCTTAATTCTGAAACGTTCCCACAGTGTAGACATTTTACTTTGTAGCGAATCTCATTTTTTGGGAACAAATAGCTAATTAATTCGTCGCATTTTGTTGTTAGAACTAGAAACATAAAATTTCATTTTTGCACGGAAATTATGTTATACAGTGGAACGCTAACGGTCGTATCTATACTAAATTAAAACTGAGTATAAAACCTGTGATATTCAGAGATACACATAATTCAGTCAGTGATTTCAGCAAAAAACGAAAACAAACCATATCTGTATATCTAACACTCTATTTCAGACACTTTTTTTCAAATATCTAAAAAACTAAATAAATTCGAGTACTATATGTATAGAACATAGTTGTTCAGAGTCGTAACGTCAGCTATGTACTGCAAGTATTTCATCAAAATCAGATGTGCTTCCCTTATTTTGCATAGTTACCTAATATTGTATGATATGCAATAGCATGTACACAAGCACGTTACAATAAAGTAAAAACAAAAGAGAAAAAAGCAAATCAAAGAATTTTTACAATTTTTATCAAGTATCTATCCACAGCCTCGTAATTGTTCCGAGTTGCACCATTCTTGTAACTCGGAATAACATTAACTTAAATTTATGGGTATCCAGTCAAACCCAAAACGTGTCTACGCCTCATTCACACAATTTATAATAGATATTTATGTCCACGTGAACGTCTCCACAACTCGACGTTCTAAGCTATTGTCAACAGCCTTGCTAACAGACCAAAGAGAACACCATTCATCTAGTGCTAATATATCTTTTCTTAACGAAGTTTCCTTCATCCTAAACTGTGCACCTCTGCAGTGTACAGTGTCTACGAATTTGTAGCATACAGTCACCGCGAATCCTTTGTCTTGGCTACGGATTTTTCCACGTGTAACCGTTACACGATGCTCTTTTGGCCAGTATCTTTCCAGAAAACGGTTACGCCAGAAGTGATGTGCAATTGTCTCGTAGGGGTACGCGTGGCAACAAAATACGCGAATATACAAAAATTAATAAATTGCTTAGTTCACATATGTTATTTAAAGTGAACTTCTCGATCATTGCACGTTGCCGGGCGGCGATTTTGTTATTCGATTTCCTTTATTTTCTCTCTGTGTGTTCAATATATTCTGGAATAGTTGAGACGTAGATTGTGCTGGTTATTTGAGAGAGAACATCAGTTCATTTCTTAATTTAAATATAATTGCTGTGTTTTATTATTTAGATTATTGCTAATACTTAAACTTGCTTCCATAATCCAATATTAATTGTTAATTGTTACAAATAAATTATTGTTATTTGTTCGTATAACGATCTTATTCACCCTCACCTAAACCTAAAAATTCTTTGTCTACCCGGCGGGCCAAGGCACTCGAGCTCGACCATTCAGCAGTCTCGCAGTGTGCTCATTGCCGAGATCCATTGAAGGACCCAAGTCACTCAAATTGTTAGAGTGTATCCTGTTAATAGATTTATGGCAGGGACGGTCACTATTGAGACTGGTGACATTAACCAGTCACCACTTGGGACTTTTGCCATGGGTTTTAACTTCGCCGACCACGAAGACGCTCGTATTCCCCTTCCACAATGAAACGCGCTAAGGGCGTACTGGAAGGGAGGGTACGAGGGTATACAATTTAGTTTTTCCGAGTCAGTTCATTTTTAGCAATCCACAGCATTAGTCAGAAATTCACAGTAATTAGGAAAACACCAATTTCGACACGACACAGATTGTAATAAATACGTACACACACACACACACAATTACACTCACACACACCACATCTGCAATACTAATAAATCACAGTCATTAAAATCATCAGAAATTTATTTGATTCCCAATTTCACAATTGGGTGGTCCTTCGAGCAGACGGCACAACGAGGAGTGCAATAACCTGGGAAGATCAGACCGCTTCCTAAACACAAATGTTTGGGTCACCTATATCAATCATCAATATTTACAACTTTAGAGTGAGGACTAAAGGTCTCGCGATCCTATTCGCTCAGTCGTGTCACCAATCAGTGTTGTTACCAAATTCTGGACTAATCCTGATTGGTCCTGTATGTGAAACGGCTCGACCTCCTCCTCCTATGCTTTGAACAACATTTTTATCTTGTCTCGGATATCTCGCGTGATAAACATATCACTCAGCGACATTCGCTATCAAGTCACCTTTCCTCTTTAATCATCCTTTTTGGGCAACTCGTTCAGCCTTGATAAATCTTTTGTGAAGCACATTCACCTTTACGAATCATCGTAACATTCAATATACGAACCATCGTATAAGAGATTCAAGTGATATTCAATTATCACTCAAGGCACGAGGGTACGTTTCGTACGATGTGGGACCCAGATTTGCAACTTTCATTGATTTGAACATACATTTGTGACGATCCCTGAGCCACGACGAACCCACTGTCAACTCTTTCGACGACATTAAAGATACCTATCATCTTATGTGGGACGGAGATTTACAACCTCCGTTGACCTAAGCATGTCATTGCGAAGGTCCCTGAGCCATTATAAGTAACTAACCAAATCATTTCCATAATATCAAACCTAAAAAATTTAACATATAATCTCCATCACTTTAACTAGTTCTGGAGGTACAATGGGACAAAGATTTACAACCTTCGAGAACCTGAACCGTCTACCCATTACGCGAACAGTAATATATTTGACAAAGCCAAATAACACATCATTTAATCTGGAGAAAAACTCTTAAAAAGTGAAACAACACTTCAGTGGTAAAGGTATCAATTGTAAATTTAATTATTTTTTTTTTAAATTAATGTTGAAGGTACTAATTCGAGTTCTAGATAAACTCTACAACATTCGAAAAAAGAGATGAAGAGTATAACTCATGTTAAAGGTTTTGTATTTATAGCTTTGATTTTTGACAAAATTCTATTTAAATCTATACATTTTTTCAGTTTTATTATAAATATAATAAGTATCTAAAATTCGGCATAAAGTGAAATAGACACGCATCCAAGCGTGCATTCAAAATTACATTGCAATAATTATATTTTCCTTTCTTTTCCTTTCTTTTTCTGACGATTCTATTCATCCATCCATTTCCTTTATTCCTTACAGTAAGAACGCGAATTATCATGCGGTATTCTTTATTTAGTTTTATTATATTATTTGTGTAATTATAAAAAAAAGTAACAATAATTTTGTACATTTTCATGCCTATTTCGTTATTCATTCTGAAATTCTGGCATGCCTGTACAATATTGCAGATCATAATTTACATAAAAACAATCAAAGCATAAACGATTCTTATGCCAGGAATATTTTATAAATGAAAGCCGCAGATTGCAGATCCATATTCTGTTATGTGAGGTGGAAAATATCACTGATTAAGACTATAAAATATGTCACGTTCATTTGCTAACTGCGATGCATACCAAGTATATTTGATCATTTTGGTAAATTGTGGAGTTCATAATAAATAATGAATCAATAATTGAATTCATATGGCATCATATTGCGAACTAAATTCACTCTTTTCTTCCTTGACCATAATATCTGGATAATTTTGAATTCGTTTCATAATAATTTTCACCTGTCTATAAAAATAGACATTATGAAGTTAACAGTTACGAATGCACTTTAGCAAGATTATTTGCAAATTGTACATTGATCAGTTTTTATCATTTATAAACACTTAATTATGAATACAAATTGTTTGTTCGCCTTAATAATCACCAAAAAGGAATTGTTTGAAAATGTTGTTCATACTGAGGACGTGGGTGTGTGTAGATGAGAAAGTCAGTATTTAACAGTCATTCAACAACAAATATATTTTAACAAACAACAAAGATCAAATAACAAAATAACAAGAGTGTCAGTGATTCCGCGGATGTAAACGTGACGGTGCCAAAATAACGAATGTCTCGAGCGACGCGATGAGCAGAGTTTTTATGTGCTTTTCGAGTAGAGATGGAAATAGAAAAAGAAAAGGAAAAGCACAGAGTGGAAAGTTGAAGGGGTGATAGAGAAAGTCAACGGAGAAACTTAGGCCCGCACAAGTCTGGCTGCCAAATGTGCAATCTGACATTGACCAGACTTGCACGAGACCCTGGGAAAACTGAAAATTGCAGAATAGGCAGGAAGTGCTTAGAAATACTCAGGCAAAAAAGAAAGCTAGAAAAGTTTAGAAGAAAGATAAATTAGGAACAACGTAGTGGCGGGTAACGCCACAATACCAATATGAAGTTAATTTACCTGATTTTGAGCAAACGATAATAATATTTCTTCGCAATTGTTCGCCTACTGTTGCTTTAATGGACTCTAAATGTATTTCCTAGTTCTTATAAATATGTAATCATATTATTTAATAACTTTGTGGATTTTGTCAAAGAATATTAAGGAGTGTACGAATGAATTATGTGATTCAAACCACATTTGCTATTTCAAGTTCATCATGGAAAGCGTAACTTTTCACCTATATATGCATATGCAACAATTACATGATATTTATATGTAATTTGATGCGTATTAATATCGTAAAATAAATCGTAATAATTAAATTTCGTAATTGTATTGAAGATTTCTCTAACTTCTTCCGGTCATTTTACCTTTTCTTCTAATACACAGCACTCAACGCGACGCGACGATTCGACGTTTTAAAAATATTTATTAATCACGATAAAATTGTTACTAATTATTTCTATCACATATTTTAGTAAATCAATCATTGTCATTTTTTAATTTGTATTTTATTCATATATGTGCCATCTTTTGATATCGTTTTTAAAGTGTGTGATATCAGTTTTGTAATGAAAATGTTGTTTAGATGGTTTCTGTACATCATAGAAACCACACGTCAGATATCCATTTGCAGTCGTGACAATCTTGTATTTTATGTCAAAGGGTACTCTGAGCAGAAACAAAGTTTTCTCTTGTGGCACATTTTCTTTTTCCGACGTTGACGGTATCAATTCCTGCTTTTCTTCCTCGACTTTTGACTCTTTTTACGTTTAACTAAAAATATTTTACTTCCTCTACTATGGGGTACTTTCTCAATATTGTACCAAAACTTTCGAACTTTTTCCAACTGTTTAGGCAAAGCACGTAAATTTTGTAGGTGCTTCGGCATAAATTAAATTAAATACAGTTATAAAAAAAGGAAATATCTTTGCATATCTTCCATACATGTTCACAAAAGTGTGCTGTGAGCAATTAGAAAAATATACAATATATTTAGTATAACTTTACAAATACCTGTCTTTGAAATATGCGATGTTACCGGTTAAATCTTCTTTTGAAATATCAGAATTCGTCATTGTCTGAACGTGTTGTTTTAAAAATCACCTCACATTTAACACTTTAATTTTTCCATAATCAATGACACATATAAATTCTACGTGATAATTTGACGTAGACAGACATAATTTCGAGTATCCAGTGGTTGCCATTCGGTTTTTCATAAGTATGATTCCCGTTCAATCGTCAATTATCGACGGACACCCCGTATTTGCTATTTCACTTATTCTCTTTGAACTTAAGCATAAATAAATGATTAAATAAATAAATAAATTCATATAATATATAACTATATAAAATAAATGATTTGTATAATTAATAATATAATGAAATAATAATGGAATAATATAATAATGTAATGAAAGTTGCAATATTAATAAAAGATTCAATGCGCCTTCCTCAAAAAGTGCATCGCGATTACATTATATAGCGGCACGTGGCTCGAAGTGTTGGTACCCTGAGGTCTGTAAGTTGGCGCAATTATTTTCTACTTTTTAGACGTGCGTAGTTGAATAGGCTGCCCTACCATAAACGTTGCCAGCCATGTTCCGTTACAGTCTGTTAGGCCGCATGATCAGCGTGGCCCGGAAGAAGATTTTCCGGTAACAAATTTATAATTTACGATGTCCTCCTGTTAAATTTTCATTTTAATTCAATGAGCAAAAATAAATCTATGTATTGAGAGTCGATAACCGAGTTCGTACACCGATTAATTACTTGCGAGATACCGCTCGATTTTGATTGGACCTTCATGTATGTCGAAAATCAAAATACTCCTTCGTCTTTGTTTTACTGTCAATAATTTTTCACACGTAAAAAGTATATTGATGTATTCAGATTTGCTTTTTGTAAGTGGTCCTCGATAACGATTGTAACATCTCGGAAGATACCACAGTGAAGAATTTCGATGTAAATTTTATTTCTTTCATTGTACTTTAGGGATGCGTGGTTGGTAAATAAATTCCTAACACAGATGGTTATGTTTTCTGGTTTTTATTGCGAGCGCACGTTATTATTTCTTTATTCTGCAAGACTTTTTTTGATTATCTACTGACTATCTGAATGATTACTGAGTGAATACTGAGTGACTGATGATCTGTGTCTTGCTTGCGCTCTAGCTTACTCTTTTAAAACTTTTCGTCTTGTCTAGGTCAACCCCCGACAAAGTGGGGTTAACCAATTATAGAAACCTAAATCCCGCCAAATCGTACGACCTCCCTCTTATGCCTGAAGCACGCTTCCTTGAAGCGGGGGTACGATTTGACGGGGGTAACGTTTACTGGCGAAGGTGGCAACGCAGCGGAATTTCCCAGGGCCCTAGGTCAGCTGTGCGACCAGCCGATGGTCGCTTGACCTCGAGATGAAGACCCTTGGGGAAAACCCAGGGTTTATGACATTAAGCGTTTTACTATTGAGACCATTAGCAAAATTCTAAATACGGTCATGCTTTCTCTAAAAATTCTAAAACGGTTTTCTCAAACACAGCTCCGCTGTCGTCCATGCCATAAACCGTGCTAGCCGTTTACACGATCGATGCTATTTACAAATTTACAACTTTATGACTAGCCGCTACAGTACATTCTTTATTTTTCATTATCGATCACATTTTTCGTTTCCTTTTATCGACCGCGTCATAGAACAAATCAATTACCATATGTATTAGTTAATCAGTCGATAAAACATGAATTATTTAAGTTATTAAATTATTATTGTTTATATATATCAAAATATATGAAATTAGTTAATTAAAGATTAAAATAAATTATTAATAATCGAATTAATGTATGCTTTTATCAATCTAAAGAAATTAAAAATCGTACGTAATATTTTAAAAAGATCGCGCGCTTCATCGCTAGTCTAGGCCCCTGTAGGATGCGTGAGCAATAATTAGAAAGGGACAGAGAATATATTTCGAATTAAAATATTATTGAATTATTATTTTATGTTAAAATCATTAAATACTGATCAGAATATATTACTAACGACTTAATAAAAATATTTACTTAATTAATTAATGTCTAAATAAATAATTAAAAATTATATGTAAAAATTGTATACATTTAACATAGGGGTACATTGAGTAGCCATGAAAAGTGATAGGCAAACTGCGGATTTTCGGGCTATAAAAGAGTGAGCGGAATACCCGTAGGGAGCAGAACATTTTTCAAAATACTATAAGCTAGACCTCTTAGGAGAAGTATAACCAGAACAGTTTTTGCTGGTAAAAGCCAAAAAGATTTTATGTCTTGACTGGACAGCGTGTATAAGCCATTTGAATACTTGATCGCTGGGTTATAGCAACTAGCGAAAGAGGGCTCCTCATTTGAGCACTCTTGTATCTGAAACTCCAACTGGAGAGTGATATGCGCAGCCCCAGGAAACGAAAGCTCTACAGCCATTCTACTAAATATTTTTGTCGGATGGCTAACTCGTCGTCAGATTCTCGGAGTTTGCTCTGGGTAGATTCATAGCTAGCGAACAGCAGGCTCCCCATTTGAGCGGCTTGTTCTCTGAAGCCCGTGTGTTTTGAGTGACGGTTCAGTAATCACAATTTATGGAGTCATTTTATTTGCAACCCTGTTGGACTTGGTTGTTCATATAATTCCAGTGTCGTTGGGTTATAGCAGTTAGCGAAAGTGGGCTCCCCAATTAAGCGATCTGGGTTGAGTGTCAATTCATGTTCTGAGAAAAAGGGTGATTGTACCAGTAATTATAGAGTTAAACTACAAAGTAACTATTCCGTATTAAATTAATTGTACATAAACACCTGAATTAATAATTTTCTCAATTAAAGATTATTGCCCTGACACAGGTTAGGATTGGGTTAAACTTTTGTAAAACAGCGTATCTTGTGTAGCGTTATAGTAGTCGACTACAAACGCGTTAGTTAATCGATTAAAATTCCGAATTTTACTAATTTTGCAGCAAGTTCAGTTTAGAAACAACTGAAGTAACATGTTAAAGGCTAGATTTCGGAACAATTAATTGGCGAATTGTGTTCCTGTTCAATTAGATTCATTTAATGATTTAATGATTTAATTATTGAGTTATCTGCTATATAACAGATAAAAGTCTACTTCTAAATTTCTAAAGTCTAAATTCATTTCAAGGAATTATAATAAATCAGATACATGTACTTTTTATACTTTTGCAATAATAATAATTGTTAATTGTAATATTCATCCTTATAATTAATTAATTGAATAAACCTAATTATTGAAAGATATTGATTTGTGGATTTTATTCCCTAACCGCACACCACACGAATCCTACAGTCTTTTAGATTTAGTTAATTATAAAAGCGAGTCGTTCAATAGGTAAAAGCCGCTCTTTACCTCATGAGAGCTGTTAACTTCTGAGCCTAGTTCCGAAAATGTTACACGATTATAAATAATATCAAGTTGAATTCTCGAATTGTGAAGACGTCCTTCCAAATCGTTTGGAAAATAAATTCATTTGGTTTTAAAGTTACTCTGTTTCTGTTTTATTTTAAATATTATAACCACCTTATATTCCATCACTTCCCCTATCAAAAATCGGAGTGATTTTAGAGTAGGAAAATAACTCTACCCTCTGAGTTTCAAAAGGTAACGCCTTTTCTGAAGTCGAATATACAGCGGAAAGGCGTTAAAAAAGGCAATTACCAGTCAAGCCTCCGATATACAATCAACACTCGTTTATCGAATAAATACTCTTGCAAATACAACTATGTCGTGAGAATTCAATAACCTACTTCGCGTTACATTACAATAGATCGAGCGAAAAATATCAATGTTATGCGCTAACGAGGGAACATATCCAACCGGGACACACCGATTTTAATGAACCTTATGCGGAAGATAGTTCTCAAGAAAATATTTGACACGTATTTTTTTATATCGGCAATCGTGCACATTGAAGGGGTGATAATAGCCCTCAAAGTTAAGGGCTGGAATAATATTTTTGGGAATATCTCCGATGTTGAAGGAGATAATTGGAAGCTCTTTTTTTCCAATTGTTAGTCTTTAAATAGGGGATTATTCTGCACAAAAAAATTTTAATAAACTTTATTTGTTTAAATAATATTTTGAAAACTTATAATTTTTGTTTACATTTTTTTACTAAATGTTGATCTATTTTTGTACAACTTTGTATATGTAAACTATAGACTAAAATAGAGGATACGTGATTTTCGAATTTGTTGTTTTTAGCAATGTTTATTAAATATATAATTTGAAATCACCTCCTGTGAAGAGAGGCAATCAGCATTTTTGTTAAAGATATCATGATTTTTACAATCTTTTACAATATTCTGAACATTATATACCTTCCCATATGCCGTTAATTGATTTTTCAATAATTATTGCCAGCATCGCAGGTATGAGCGTGACGCCGTTCTAATCACCGCCGCAAGGAAGATAGGCTTTTATGGCCAATACTGATTTTGTACTTTTATGGCCGTAAGGTCTTCAGTCTAAATGCAATATTTAAAACTTTTCGAAACTTGGAGATTTTTAAGAAATTAAGAAAACAAAAATTAAATTAAATTATTTTTCAACAATATTGGTCATAGAAGCCTATGTTCCTTGCGGCGGTGATTAGAAGGACGTCACGCTCATACCTGCGATGCTTGCAATAATTATTGAACAATCAATTAACGGCATATAAGAAAGTATATAATGTTCAGAATATTGTAAAAGATTGTAAAAATTATGATATCTTTAATAAAAATGCTGATTGCCCCCCTTCACGGGAGGTGATTTCAAATTATATATTTAATAAACATTGCTAAAAACAACAAATTCGAAAAACACGTATCCTCTATTTTAGTCCATAGTTTACAAATACAAAGTTGCACAAAAATAGATGAACATTTAGTAAAAAAATGTAAACAAAAATGATAAATTTTCAAAATATTATTTAAACAAATAAAGTTTATTAAAATTTTTTTCTGCAGAAGAATCCCCTATAAAAAGACTAACAATTGGAAAAAAAGAGCTTCCAATTATCTCTTTTAACACCGGAGGATATTCCCAAAAATATGATTCCAGCCTTTAACTTAGAGGGCTATTATCACCCCTTCAATGTGCACGATTGCCGATATAAAAAAAATATGTGTCAAATATTTTCTTGAGAACTATCTTTCAAGTAAGTTTCATTAAAATCGGTGTGACCCGGTTCGATATGTTCCCTTGTAAGATTTAAATGCACGAGATCGATATAACTGACAAGTACAAAAAATAAGCGTGTAAAATATAGAAAATTATTGCGAATTTTTACTGCGTATAACACAATAGAACAACATCAAGAAATAAAAGTACTCAGACAGTTGTATTTTTACTGTAAAGAATTACGAAAATTTACTAATGAACAGTATCGTCAAAAAAAGGAAGGAAAAAAGGATTGTCACAATGTAGATAGTTCGTATAGATAACAAAACAGTGAACATACAGTGACGCGAAAAAATTTTCGGAATACTTTTTGTCTTACAGTAAATAATAAATAAACGATAGTTCAGTTTGCAATGAGTTTATTTAAGAAAAATTCTATAAATTAATTGCAAGATTGCGCTTAGAACAGAACTGTGTCACTCACTAATCTGGCGTCATTTTGAATGACGACATGAAGTATTGATGAAGTATTTCCGAATACTTCCTAACGCTTCGCTAAGAAATATTTACAATTTAACGAATATTATTCCTCGAGATTTGAAAAATTAGGATACCAATCATGTTAGAATAGTCTGATATTATTACTCATAAATAAACCGATTATAAATGGTATTATTATTTATTTCTTTAGTTTTTGTACAGTCAATAGCAAATCTAGCTTCTAGGTATTTCACTCATGAATCTTCAGTAGTTTTCGAGAACTTAAAAATTTGGAGATGAATTAATAATTTGGTTACAGAAGAATTTGAAGATCTGGAGATTTAAATATTTTAGGACTTAGAGACTTTAAAATTGAAGAACTTTGAGGCTTGTAGATATGTAGAAGAATAGGCGAATCTAGAAATTGAGGAGCATTGAAATTTTGGATCCTAGAAATTCAGAGGAAAGTCGAGTTAGCACTTTCCGGTATTTGTTTATGAAATCTGAAAAGTTTACAGAAGGAGAATGAATAAAGACATTTTTCGCTAATTAGCCAACTAATGTGAATTTATTTTTTCTTATATAATCCCTGGCCATCGAATAAGACCACTACAAATTTTATGCATTTTTCACGTTTTCTCTAAAATTAGAAGGCATCCTCAAATTGTAATGATATAATGTATTAGCTACCAACATGATACACTTTTACTGTACATAACATTATTAACAGATATTAATATCTTGTATACCTACCCTTTGCTTTTACCCTTTGTTTTTACATATTTTCTGTATCTTCATTATTTTCCCAAATATCTGTAATTCTTGTTTTCAACACAGATAATGTGATGCTTGAAGAATTGTAAACTAGTTATCACCCACATAATTTGATTACTCTCACGATAGTAACATATCAATTGTTATGTATATGTATATCGTTATCGACGTATTCAATAATAATTTGCATGGCCCAAGACACTCTTCCATATATGATATAATGTTATAGCTGCAAAAGTGAAATTTTCGTATGTGGTCCTAATTCGATGGCCAGGAATTGTAGATTGCATTTCATTACTAATTGAAACAATATTATTCTTGATATCATCTATTATTTAAAATAGGAAAAAATATCAATAAACACCAGATGTGTATACCGATCTATTTGTTTTATTTCAAAATCGACACAAATGTTTCTCAATTTATTTATATACATTTTTTATAAAATTAAAGACGGTATTAAAAACAACAAATTGCGCAGATTCAATACTCGAAATTTCATTAAACCGCGGTTTACTAGTATTCGAAAAAATTGCGTTTAAACATGAAGTCTTTTTAATAAGTCTGCATAATCATAAAAACTGAACACGTTCTTTCCCTTCAGTGAAGAATATGGTAAAGTTACCTATATTATGTACATTGTGTTTACTTATATCGAGACTTTACTGTGTTAAACATATCGGCCTTAGTCAATTCATTGTTAACATTTATTAGTAAGTGTGTTTTGTATTCTATATATTTATATTAATAATAACTATAGAAAAACACAATTTGTTATGTTATAATATCAACATAACTTAAAATTTTATAATATGCTTTTAATCGTTTTTCCTACATTATAATATTATAAGCAAGCACTTCATTACATTATGTTGCGGGTGAAAAGATTCATCTGCAGAATTTATTAATTTTTTATATTAATTTTATTAATTACTTTTATTAGTTTTTGTTAACTTTTTATATATTTTTTTACATTAAATATGAATTTATTATAAATAAAATTTATATTCATTCTACAAAATATTACCATTTTGATTTTTATTTATTAAATGATGAAAATAATGAAATTAATGCATATTTACTGGTGGGTACAAACCAAGTCTTCAACGCGAATTCAAATGTGTATTTAAAATTTGTAGTACCTATTATATAGATATAGGTAGAAAAAAATGAGGTCTAGACATTTTAAAGTCATTCCAAACGGTTAACGTTATATGAAACCATCGGAAACGAAAACAAGCACGCTTGTTGTTGATTTCACGACGACTAACGTCAATGATGACGAAATACTATGTCAACACTGAGTTATAGTATCTTTAACGTGGTCCCAGTCGATGCTATGTGTTAAAAGTTATCGATACAAAAACAATAGTAAAACGCGGTATTTTATTGATGCCAAATAACGACAAGTTCCTGTCGTCAGATTCGCCAAAATCTATATAGCGAACTTAGGGTGTTTTACGAGTCTACACTTAAAAATTTCAGGTTACAAAACTCAAAAATTGCAATCTGTAGCGTGGTATAGCCAAACGAACAAATGCAGGTCGACTAGTCCCAGGAGCCTCACTACGTTCAGCAAATGTATGGGATAGTAATAATTAATAACTAATATATGGCTTGAATTTTGCTTAATTACTAGGCTATATGAACATTTTCAGTTTTTAATTAATTTACAATTTCTTTCCGAAATGTGAATTTTTATTATTTTATCTGAAAGTAGTAATTTATTCTTTCGGATAAATGCATTTAGTTATAATTTTGCACTGTCTAAATATAGAAGAAGTGGCCATTATCTTAACTGCTTCCTCGACCGTTTGACCACTGGTACATTTATCTCACAAGTAAATACAAACGGATGTTGGGATCTTCTTGGAATCTAGCCATCAATAATCGAATATGACAACAGATATACTGCATTAGATCGCAGTGCACATGTTTCCTCCTTTAAAGTGTTTCTCATTTTTTGTGGCAGTACTGCAGTGTCGCAATGTTTCTATAGGAATTGCCACTGGTCTATATCATAGTTATATATTGAGCGCTTTTTCGTAACTACACCTAATATAAAACAGCACCTAATATGGTACACCATAATATCTTGGCAACTAGATTATAAAATAAATTGGCAACAATGTGACATTTTGTTAAAAACATAAAACTATCATATTCATTTAAGCTTTAGTTAAAAGTGTAACGACCTTGGAACTAAGTTCAGGCGTTAACAGCGTTCTTAAAATAAAAGAGCGTTTTCTACCTAGACAAACCACTCGTATTTAACTATATTCTGGGAGATATACAAATACGAAGCAATATCTTTTGATAACATTCTTACAACATTTACGATTAACAGACTTCGCAGAGGCCGCAACAGTAAGAACTACAGACCGCTCAGCACAACAATCCGACCCAGACTGAACAAACGTATCCCATACGCGGGCCTTAGTAACTCTATAAGCTCGCTCAGCATCGTACTCCCACTCTCCACCAACCAAGAACTCATCGCAATCAGGTAGCTCTTCGTCGTCGACAGTAAAGCTCTGGAACCTCTCTAAAAATAAATCCTCCAATTCTGACCTGCTGGCAAAATCCACATCATCTTCATCCTCCAAACGAACCAACAAGTAGTGACCATCATTCTCAAAATTATCACGCTGAACGCCAATATCCCTCAAATGAACAGCACTTTCCAGATAGGAGAAATAGATAAGCAACACATTCACGGATTGCAAGTGCGATCTACTTCCGATCAGTGGATCAAATCCGGAGTAGTTACTCATAATCTAAAAACAACAATTTTCAGTAAATATAGATTTTTTATTGATTACATTTAAATGAATGCTCCCTCCGGCCGGAAGCGGCCGCCGGTCGCTTATATTTTATACACATAACTAATTCAAATCTCTCTTTAAACAAACATATTATCACCAACAGAACCAGTAAATGTATAATACATATGTACAAAAATATTACATGGCATAGTAAATTCTTTATACTCATGAATATTTGCCACACCTGGCACATCACCAATATTTGCTGGAGCCAACCAAATTCTACGAGATCGAATTAACGGATCACACTCACACTTAATCGCAGACTCAATAGCATTAACATCAAAGTTACCAATCTCATCACGACGTTTACAACGACAATAAATTGTACGCTTAATATACATTGACGGAGTAATACGCTTCATTTTTATTTCAGAAGTAGAAGAAATCAAATTTATTGGACCCACCAAAGGTTCAGTATCAGGATAATTTTGATAAAAATAATTCAAATTATCTTTAATTGCTTTATTGTTTATTTGATCACGCTCAGCCGTCAAGCTCGAAGCTGTCGCTCTCGCGTCTAGGCGCGCTCTATTCGCGCATTCTGATTAGTCAGTGTTTTTCATTAATAATTAAAAAACTAAGCTTTAACCAACATTTTGGTAAAGGAAAAAGTTGTTCAGAATCACCCCAGCTACCACTCTTTAAAATTATGCCCACCAGTAGCCGAACACCTTGTATATGTAGGATAAGAAATATTCTTGTTGATTAATTAAAGAGTTTTGCTTCCGAATATTTATTAAATTAACAAAAATGTAAAAAAACTGTGTATAAGTATAAAAGGCTTGAGTGACGCAGTCAGCTCAGTAACTAATCGCGCTGGAATTCAACTGAGTAAAAAGATCGTGGTGCGCTTATTTTAAACACGAGGGAAAGTCTATCTACGTGCCCTTCCTATGGGAAAACCCGCAATTTTGTAAAACGGTAAACTTTACCGTGGCAGAGGATTTGTACTGACCAGTTTTTTATGACACTATCCTTCGGTACTGTTAGGGCATCGTCGAAGTGCACATGTTTACATAGATTTATGGGAAGCTATAAGTACGAACGCTTAAAATTATTTCAAAATACAAACTACAGATTTATGCCAAAATGCAACAATTCTAAACACGTTAGTGTTTAACGGTAATTTAATGAAATGATAATAATAATAGTAATGTAAGAAATAATTATGGTCCACGAGATCCACAGTATACATTACGCGAATCAAAAATGACGATACAATTCTTTTTGCGGCCTACCCGACGCCATCCCGAAACGTAATGATCTTTTCGCGAGAAGAAGCGAACATTTGCCGATCGCGTTTTAGATGGCATCGCCATGCACGTAGAGCACGCGCAACCGAACGTGCATTGGTATCGCAATGTTCCGGGTGGTCGTAATTTCGACAACGTACTCGGCTATCTTGACAAAAGACATCGGCCCTCAGATGTCACCATCGTTATGGAATGGTAGTCCTCCAAGGCGCTGTGCCATTGTTTCATATAATCAGCGACAGAGATAGTCGCGATCAGTTCCTCGTGTTCCCCTATTTTCTTTACTACATACCGGTTATTTCGTAGTACCTTTTTGTTACGATGTAGACCCAAGAATCTGTGTAGGAACTTCGAGCCAAGCGTGAATTTCGTAGGTTTCATAGCAACAAAGTCGTCGACACTATATTGCTTGGTTTCGGTGCGACGTTTGTTGAAACTTCTTCGATTCTGATCTCGCAGTCTCAAAATTTCCTCTATAGCATGCTCTCTGACGTCCTCGCGATTCTCTTGGAACATGAGGATCTACTCCTCTTCACTTATTTTTCTTATCGAAGGGTCTTCTTTTAACTTCATATGTGTCCCGAATGATGGGTAAAACGGCGTAGTACCAATACTTCAATGAGGGATCGCCTTTAAAAATTTTTGAGCCAATTGTACATATGTATTTATGCCACTCTTCTGGGTGTAGTGCTGCTAATTTTGTAAGGAGTGGAATGAGCGTACGATTAACGCGTACAATTTGCCCATTCGCCCTAGGTATTTCAGTTGTCGTTGTCTCGTGTTTTATATTTTCTTTTTTACAATACTCTGCAAATGCATGCGAGGTAAGCGCGGTTTCTCGATCTCAGATGATTCGTCGTAGGTTGCCGAAGATTATCGTTTGCTTCCCAAGGTGATTTAATACTTCGACCGTGTTTGTAGACCTACTAGTGTATAACCACGTAAATATTGTAAACGAATCGATCACCACGAAAATATACTGGTAACTTTTCTTGGTGGTAGAAACAGGGCCTAAATTGTCTATGCGAGTCTCGCTTGAACCTTCGTAGAGATAAGACGTGTTTACGAACGAGTGTCAGCGAGTTATAATAAGTGCTGTAATAGAAGTAAAGGTGTTGATAGAAGTCCAACCGTCTAGGAAGTGAGCAGTTCGGAGCGCCAGCTCTGTAAAGGAGGAGAAAAGGAAAGGGTAGTGAACTGCAACTATCTCTGACTACGGAGATATTTGCAGTGAACCCACTTAAATATGGCCATGGCAATAGTAAAGGTCAGCCCTACAACGTCTTATGCCAAAATGGTTCAGCAAGTACAATACCCCACAAAGGAACAAGCAATTATTCTTGACTCGATTGAAGGCCTCACAGTGCAGGATTATACAATTGCAATAGGTAACATAGTTCAACCAAATAATGTTCGTTACGTTTCTCGTATATCTCACGGACGCGTTTGTATATATCTGAGTTCAAAGGCGATTGCTGACAATCTCACCGATAATCACACGAAGGTAAACATTGGCGCTCATACTTTAGAAATTCGACCCCTAATATCTAAAGCAAGACGCGTAATCCTATCTAACGTGTGTCCGATTATTCCTTCTTCCGCAATAGAAGAGCAACTGGCTAAATTAAACGTTAAGCCTCAGTCACGAATTACAAACATTAGAGCGGCCATAAGCGCCCCGGGATACGCTCATGTACTTAGTTTCCGGAGACAAATGTACGTGCAACCGGAAGATGTTGACAATCTTCCAGACACTCTGCAGATAAATTTTGAAAATACGACATACTGGATCTATCTCTCAACGGAAAAAGTATCATGTTTCCTCTGCAAGGAAGAGGGCCACCTCGCAAAACACTGTAAAAATGCAGAATTCAGCACCCCGAAACTGCAAGATCGTTCTCTCCAGGCAGTACAGAACGAGCAAGAACAACAAGTGAACATTTTACAAACAAATAATGAAAGCATCAAAGCCAGCCAAGATATGCCTGCTCCTGCACCTCCAAGTTCCAAAAGACCTCTTTCCAACACAGCATCATCCTCAACTACTGCCAAGCACACAAAAATAGACAATGAAGAAGTGAAATCAAAAAAAGTTATACCAAAGCCAAAAAAAATCAAGAGGGGAACAGACGAAAAATTATCCTCTATAAGTGACATCGAAGAAAAGCTCCAACCAGCCAAAGACAATATTACAATCAACGAACATTTATACCCGCTAACATTTGAAAATTTTGTTAAATTCATACATGAAACTCAAGGCAAATCCAACATAAGAAGCATTGCAGATAAATATACGGCCCACACCACAGCTCTAGTAAATATGCTCAGGGAATCGTATTGTTTCCTTGATCAAAGAAACATTAAAAATCGCATCACCAGGGTCATAAAACGAATACAACCTCAAAATCCAGACTTCTCCGGCAGCGACGATCTAGCATCCAGTGATGACTTTACCATATAAAATAATTGCTATGGACCAAGATCTATCAACATTAAGAATATTATTTTGGAATACACGAAGTGTCTCTAAACGTAAAGAGGAACTACAGAATTTTCTTCAAGGCGTTGACATCCTGGTGTGCGTAGAATCTTGGCTGAAACCTGAAGATGATTTTCAAATTACAGGCTTTATATCCTTCAGAAAAGATAGAACTCACTCTCGAGGTGGGGGTATTCTTATTCTAATTCGTAAAAAATTAGCTTTTACAGAATTACGTAGAATTACATCTCCGGATCAATCCGTCGAAATAGGCGGTATCCAAATTACAAACACAAAACCATCTCTTGAGCTGGTGGTCTGTTACCGAGTCCCAGGTTGCATTCTAACGCAAAACCAATGGAACCAAATTGTAGAAAGTATTGACAAAACCCAATGCAGCATTTTAATAGGGGATTTCAACTCGCATAATAAAATCTGGAATTGTAGAAATACTGACAAAAATGGAGAAAGATTCTGGTCCAGCATTGACTGTCACAATCTTTTTCTGCATAACGTCGACTCCTTCACACATATTGACATTCAACGGAACATAAAATCTAATATTGACCTAGTTTTTTCTACGATGAATATTGCAGATAAAATTAACGTTATAGTAAGCAACGATACTTGGGGCTCGGACCATTACC
Organism: Megachile lagopoda; assembly: GCA_036983795.1. Classification (NCBI taxonomy): domain Eukaryota; kingdom Metazoa; phylum Arthropoda; class Insecta; order Hymenoptera; family Megachilidae; genus Megachile; species Megachile lagopoda. Next base: position 392,359 of record CM072790.1, read on the forward strand.
CTATTCACATTGAAATTAATGTAAGCAAAAATTATTATAGAAAAAAGACCTTTAAACTTAAATCATGTAATACAAACTGGAAAAATTATTTAGAACATCTAAACCATAGTTATCCACTATTTCTGTCTGCGGAATATAGTCAATTCTCTCCGAGTAAAAAATATGACGCGTTTGTAAAAATTATAAGTCATGCACTAGAATCCAGCACTCCAGTAAAGGGCAAAACAAGACTACTTAAAGTAAAGAATCCATCTCCCTGGTGGGATGCTGAATGCAATCGTATCAAAAGACTCAGGCAGGCTTCCTTTAAAAAATGGGAACATTCACAAAACCTAAATGATTTAATAGCGTACAAAAAAGCATGTGCTGTAGCAACTAAAACGTTTAAAAGAAAGAAACGGGAGAGCTTCCGTAGGTTTGCTAGTAGTATTAATTTTCAGTCTGACTCCAAGTTCGTGTGGAATAAATGCAAGGTTTTTAAAAACAAATGGGTTAAAATCAACTCCCCGTACGTTACGGACAATCTACAAATAGGACCGAAAATCGAGGCTACCTTAAGCAAAATCTGTCCCCCCTGGGTCGGCACTGACCCAAATTGGATCCCTCACTGTAGTACCAATCAATTTTTCGACATGTACTTTGACTTTGCAGAATTTAATTTCGCCTTGGACTCCTCAAATGCTAAATCAGCCCCCGGAATGGATGGAATTGACTATGAAGTTCTACAAAAGATGCCTATAAAGTACAAACTTATTCTTCTGGATATATATAATGAAATGTACGTATGTAAGGACTACCCACTCAGCTGGAAGCAATCCTTCGTGCACTTTATCGATAAATCAGATGGCAAAACTGTTAGACCAATAACACTCTCTTCTTGCTTATGTAAAATTTTTGAGGCTCTTATAAAAAATAGGTTGCAGTGGTGGGTAGAAACTAACAACGTACTACCTAATGCCCAATCTGGCTTCAGAAAAGGCAGATCGTGTATCGATAACCTTGTGAACCTTTCTCTTCAAGTGGACGAGGCACTGACGTTCAGGAAGGACGTCATAGCCTCCTTTTTGGACGTCAGTGGTGCGTTTGATAATGTCAACAACGATATACTACTAGCAAAGCTAGCGGAAGTGGGCTGCTCGGAAAATTTAATTAGATTCGTCAGGTTCTTATCGTATGAAAGACTCGTATATACAGACCATACCGGAAACGAACATAGAACAGTCTATAAGGGACTTCCTCAAGGTGGTGTGCTTAGCCCACTATTGTACATGATATATGTGCGTGGCGTAACCGTAAAATTACCAAAAAACGTTACCGTTACTGAATTTGCAGATGATATTGCAGTTTTCTCAAAAATCTCACCTATCAATAAATGTCGAAACGCTGTTGAAAAGTCGGTAAATATTATAAGGAAGAACCTTGCAGACCTAGGTTTGGATTTGTCCCCACAGAAAACTACTTTGATACATTTTAACAATAAAAACGTTCCACCTGGTCAAATTGAAATAAAAATTGATGGGCACATTATAAAATCTAGTCACACAGTACGCTTTCTTGGCATCATCTTTGACTATAAAATGACATTTGTCCCACAAATAAACGCAGTTGTAAGTAAGTGTAAGAGAGCGCTAAACATCTTGAAGTTTCTATGCGGTACATGGTTCGGTTCAGACCCCGAAACGCTAGTTATCTTGTACAAGAGCTTTGTTCGTTCTATAATTGACTATGGCTGCTTTGTATACTTTCCCACGCGGAAGAATTTGATAAGAAAACTGGAGCAAATACAAAACAGTGCAATTAGAATCGCCCTAGGGTATAGAAATAGTACACCCACTAATGTCATAGTTGCAGAATCTAAGCTTCCACTAGTACAAGAGCGAACAAGGTTTCGATGTAATAGCTATTTAAGCAAGATATTGTCAAATACAAGCTTACCGGTCAACAGAACAATTCAAGACTACCATAAAAAATTAGCGAAAAAGAAGAAGAAAAAGAATCGCATTCTAGGGCAATGTGTTGGGAGTATCATGGAGATCTGCAGGTCGATTGATGTTCAAAATCATTTTAATATTTATAGACAGGAATATAGAACCTTAGTGACTCCAATTTATATTGATACTGATTTGGGGGAAGTCTTGAAGGAAAGCAGCAACCCAAATCAGATAATTGCCGAAGTTCTTTCTAAAAATAAAGCTTACACGGTCTACACAGACGGAAGCAAAGTAGCAGGTAATAAGTATGTGGGGTCAGCTTGTTGGTCTCCCGAATTAGAGATGATAAGGGCAAGAAGTTTCTGTGACAAAGCTTCCGTATTCACTGCAGAATGTGCAGCGCTCAGTGATGCTCTAGAGATTGCCCTAGAATGCACAGATCGGGATATCTTAATTTTCTCCGACTCCTTGAGTGCTCTGCAAAGCCTCCAGATCACTAAAGTAAATATTAAATCAAATTCTTACATTCTAGAAACTAAAAAGCGTTACAACCTGTCCCTGCAAATGTATCCTAATAGAAATATAAAATTCTTCTGGGTACCGTCGCACGTCGGAATTCGGGGTAATGATATCGCTGATCATTTAGCCAAGTTGGCCACCGAAATACCCATGAATGAAATAGTAGCAGTTCCGTTCACAGACTTGCTAGAAGAGTACCGCAGAACCGCCATATTAGTAACTAAAAATACTGTAGAACAGGAGGGCCTCTATAAAGGAAGAGGCTACTTTCAGAGCTTTTACTGCGATAAGTCAACACCATGGTACGCCAACAAAGGGCTTAAGCGCGAATTAACGGTTACTATAAATCGTTGTAGGGCAAACCATTACAACCTAGCTGCATCACTTTTTCGCATAGGCATTATCAACGATTCGAAGTGTCAATGCAGTTGTGCCACTCGAGATATAAACCATGTTATATGGCAGTGCAGCCTGTATGATGCACAAAGAGCTATCCTAATAAGACAACTACAAAACATTAATCTACATCTACCCCTAAGTATAGACGTAATAATTGCTAAGCCAAATATACCGGCTTGTGTGTATATTTACAACTTCTTTAAAAAATGTAAGCTTAGGATTTAATGTAATAGGATAAACTAGGGTCTAAGTCTAAATGTAGTATGACGTCCATAGATAACGTTACTCTCATGAATGTAACAGTATTGTATATGTATGATTGTATAGCAAAATAAGTCTCGTACGAGACTTCAAATGCTTAATAAATGAAAAAAAAAAAAAAAAAAATAAATAAATTGTCTATGCGATAAATATCTAAGGACAATTTCCTTTTTCAATTGGATGTAAGAACCTGAGTTGTTTACCCTGTTTGCGTTCAGCTAATGTACAATTTATACAATTACGGACAACCTTTTCAACTTTCGCTCTCATTTCTACAATCCAATAGTCTCTTTTCACTAATTGTTCAGTTTTAAGCATAGCAAAGTAATCATGTTCGTACGCTCTTCGGATTATTTGAAATTGCAACGCCATTCAAACTACTTTAAATATATCGTCATCAAGCTCTTTATACAATAAATTGTTTTTTAATACAAAATTATCAACTCCCTCTTCCTTAACTCTATTTATGATCACCAACATGTGTCCGGGTCTTTTCGTTGAGCTTTTTTGAATTTAGCTAGCAGTCCGTCCTCGTCTTCTTCAATTAGCATGATTGATGGTAACCGGCTTCTACTTAATGCATCGACGTGAAGCATGCTCTTTCCTGGTAGATGCTCTATACCATACGAAAATTCTTCGAGAATACACAGGCCCTATACGGTCGCGAACTCGCGTGGTGAGATAAAAATTAATCGAGTTACGAATTGACCGCTGTGCTCGACGGCAACTTCATGTCGTGAGGACGAATTTGGATTGGTGAAAAGAAATGGTGATTTGTTAAAAACGTAACACTTAGTTTATTCTAACTTAACTTTTAGAGATGAATGTTACCAATGTGTTTAGGTTAGTGGTTTAATTTGTTCTGATGCTGCTTCGTTTTTTCTCAAAAAAGGAAAACTTTTTGGAATAAGAGTCTATGGTGGGATGGTAGAAAAAGTAGGAAGGGACTATGCAAAAAGAGGTAAATTTTGAGTTGTGATTGGGTTAGGAGTCCTGGAAATTAGCAAAGATGGAGGAAAGTAGTGGAGGAAGGAAACTGGCAGTAGGGATAACGAGGGAAACGGGCTTGCATCTATAACGGGCCGCGGACTTGGATTAGGAAGGATGGTTTCGGTCTTGGTTTATAGTGGATGGTAAACTACGGTTTATTTCCTTATTGCCTTTTTTGACTCCCAACGTTTATGAGGTCATAGGTATCGTGACCCTATGTTGTACGGTGTGCTGTGCCATCGTACAGGTCCTTTATATTAATTGTCATTGTAAACGGCTTACAATCAGTTACAATCTTAAAATGGACACTGAGTAGATATACTCTAAATTTACGTAATGCTTTGATAATCACGAAAACTTCGAATTCATAACTACAATACTTTTGCTCAGCCAGTGGCATCACGCAACTTGAGTAATATACCGGGTGCATTGCATCGCCTACGCTATCGCGCTGCACCAGGATGGCACCATATTCTACGTTACACACATCCATGTGCAGTTCTGTCTTGTGATTCGTCCTGTATAAACGTATAACAGGCTCATCGCTTAAAATGGATTTCAATTGTTCAAAAATGTTCCGCTCTTTTCGATCGGATTTAAAAATGGCATCTGTCTTTAATACATTGTATATCGGGTGTGCAATAATAGAATACCACTTTATAAATTTTCTAAGATAACTCGTGAGGTCTAAGAAACTCTGTACTGCATTGGAATTTGTAGGTCTTGGAAATTTTGTTACAACAATGATCTTATCACTGGATGGTTAAACTTTTCCGTTCTCAATAACGTAACTAGATACTCCATTCTTGCTTCTAAAAATCAACACTTTTTCCAATTAATTTGCAAAACATACTGACTAGCTGTATCCAAAACTAAACAAATATTTTTTAAGGCGACTTCTACATTGTCTGCTGGAAAAAGTAAATATTTAAATACTGTGTTAATATATTTTTGAAAAACTGCTGGCGAGTTGCATAACCCAAAGGACATCCGACGAAACTCATAATGGTCATTTGGAACTATAAATGCTGTGAATTTTCTATTTGCTTGATTAACTTTGACGTGGAAAAACTCATTTTTTAGATCTAACTTGCTGAAAATTGTCGCGTCTTGTAGTGCATCTATTTGATCTTCTAACAGTGGTAGAGGGAAAAGAATGTTTAAAATTTTCTTAACTGCCTGTAATGTACACACAACCTGCCAGTATTATCTTTCTTTTTCATTAATACCACGGGACGAAAGTAATGTGAATAGGACGGTTGTATGAAGTCTATATTCAGCCATATTTGATTTGATTATCTACCTCTTCTTTATCGCGGGGTGATAGTTGCATGGACCTCTGATATACCCGTTGTTCGTCAGTCAAAATTAAATTCATTTCAATACCTGTTTCTAACGTATCTTTAACTAATTGTCGATGATCCAGAGTCTCACTATGAATCGAGTTAACTTCATCCATTTTCTACACAGCATCAATTTGAAATGTTTCGGGCAAATTACTCCTCAAATATTTTCTCATCAAATTTAAAAATCGGAATATTTCTATCTTTAACATGCCATACCGTTTAAGACATCAACTCCGATTAAAAACCGTGTCTCATGAGTGTGTCCGACACTACAGGAAGTCTAATCGGGTACTTGCATCACTCTTATAACGGTTTTAAATTCAACTAACGTATTATTTTGTTCCGAATCGATACCATGAAAATACATAGTCTTACCTAACTTTGGAGCACCCATCCTAACATATTGATCCGTGCGAATTAAGTTCAAATTACTTCTTGTATCGATTAACGCAACAATCTTATGGTCCGCTAATTCCACTTCTTTGCAGGATTTCTTTTCAACGGTTTGTGTAATATTACATATTTCTTTCGCTGCACTTTTTACCGTACACTTATTCGCAATGTAGCCAAACTGATTGCACTTAAAATACTTTGTACCTTTTGATTTCGAAGGACAGGTTACCGACTGATGGGTCTGTGATCCACAGTTGAAGCACCTTTCCCCTTTGCCTACGACACGCGGACCGATTGCCTCTTCTTCTGAACGTCATCCTGTGATTTTGTTTTCTCCTGCATCTCTTTCTTCATATCTTCATACTGTACGAATTTCTGTTTCAATTCCGAAATCGTGGTGACACCATTTAGAATAGCCTTCTTCACCGACTTGTCGTCTATTCCCTCGTTAATGTATTTAAGAATCGAGCTCTCGCTCATCCTACCAGTGAATTCGCATATTTGGTAGATGCATTTGTTATGTGCCTTGTTCACTTGTTTCTTGAGTTGCCTCAGCTTCTTACAATAAATGACTTTTTGGATATCAGACCACTCACAAAGAGCTACCATTTCTTCGAATTCATCCCGCTAAACATTTGCATCGACTCTTCAACATCCCTTATATGTAGAAAAAACTTCATATGACTTACGTCTTAACCCTATTGCACCCTATTTTGTGTTGTCTTCGTTTACCTCGTCGCCATCGTCATCTTCTTCTTCCTCTGCTTTTTCTAACACCAGAGCAGCTTTTAGGCGTTCCAAGAAATCGTACTTCCTTCCTGTTATCCTTAGCTTTCGACGTGCAAGTTCGTTCCTAAGAGCTTGCATCTTCACACCGGGCACGTCTTCCAACTGAATGCACTCCACAACGGTTTGCGAAAGATCTTCCTGGGACCCTGGGACTCTCATTATTACTGTTTTTCACTGGCACTATCTCGGACGAGACCCCAAAATTTGTAAGGTAAAAAATAATTCAGACATGTTAGTATTTAACGATAATTTGATGAAATGATAATAATAATAATAATGTTGGCAATAATAATGCTCCACGAGATCCACAGTAAAAATTACGCGAATCAAAAATGTCGATATAATTCTTTTTATGGCCGATCCGACGCCATCCGGAAACGCAATGACCTTTTTGCAGAACGAAGCGAACATTTACCGATCGCGTTTTATATGACATCGCCGTGTATGTAGAGCGCGCAACGTATAATATTATTGTACTACAGCATGTTACATAGTATTATATAATGAGAGGTAGAAGGTAGGGGAACATGGAAAAGGTTCCCTGTGGGGAAGGGCGACCAGGGAAAGTGGCCCTCCACGTTACTTCATGCACTAATCCAGTGCTTTCACACTCGTCCGGGAGAGTCGCCCTTTCGGCTGCTCAGAGCGGGGTGTAGAGTTGTTAGGATCAGGGGAGATCTAAAAGAAGGTGTCCCTCGAGTGTTGTCAAAAAATTGCTTTAATACTGGCCGAAACAGCCGTCCTACAATCAGAACGCCACGGATCGAGAAAAGGTACGCGCTCGCCAAACGCGGAAAGAAGAATCGTAGCGCGGAGGCTCTCGATATAAAAACAAAAGAAAGAAGACGCGGTACAAATAGCCAGTAACGCGCTGGTACGTTCTAGAGGTCGAGTACAAAAGGGGGTGTATGGCCCTGGAACTCCAAAATACAGCAAAAAGGAAACTGTTATTGAGGAGCGCGAGAAGGATGGGGCCTCTAGGATCCTCGTTGCTGGGGTCCGGTTCTGTCGTCCGATCGCGCGGTAATCCACTCACTCGCGCTTACTAGTGAGATATGTTGGTACATCTACAGTCTCTTGCACATAAAGAAAAAAAAAACAGGCCAGAAAACGGGAGTCTTACCTGGACATAAGCGCGCGGTAGTGTCGTCCGACGTAATTTTCCGGCTATGGGATCGTCAACATATCGTACACAAAAAAAAAGAAAAGATTTTGAAACCACGTAAACAGGGTTCTCCAGTGGTAATACTCCCGTGGCACGCTTGCTTCTCGTTTCTTCTCGTCTCCGGTACGAGGTTCTTCCCCCTTTCCGGGGAGTTCGGCGTCCGAGATGGGCCCCGCATTCTAGTTTGATTGGCTGAGACCTGGGACCACTCTTGTAGTGGTAGCTTGGGGTCACTCCCGCGGAGGCCGACGAGGGGGGGGGGGGGGATGACCGGTCAGCCGGGCTGTCAAGTCTTCGTGTGGACCCATCCCGCGCTTCCCTCCCTCGGGTGGAGGTTCCCCACGACCAGAGACTCGTACGTGCTGTGACCAGAGGTACACACAAAATTTTAGAAAACAAAAATGAAATAGGGTAGGAAAGAAAAAAAAGAAGAAACTACACACACATTCCGCGTTCTCGGACCGGGGGACGAGAACTCGACAGAGCGAAGGGATGAGACTCCGCTGTATTTTTCGGCCTCTCGTGACGATGCATACCATGCCTTGTCACAATAGATATTATTATGTACCGGGTGTTCAGATACAAATGGGCATAATTTTGGGCAGTGGTAGCTGGGGTGATACTGAAAGACTTTTTCCTTTATTAAAATGTTTTTCTTTACTAACATTGACCAATCAGAGCACGAGAATAGCGCACGCCTAGATGCAAAAGCGACGGGTTCGGGCGTGTTGGTCGATCGCGGCCGTGAACAAGACCTTTGCGCTCGAACAGTGTAATTGTTTAATAAGAAGCCCTTATATCAAAATTCAGTTAAATAACGAATAGAACAATTCAAAATAATTTCCACTTGTTCATTGTTCCCAAATAAGAGTTCGCAGTTATTTTTGATTCGTGTAAACCGAATGAATTTGTTCGACATTTGTATTCGTTATTTGAAAGGAATAAGGAATAAAATATCAAAAATTGTTCTTGTCCTTCCTTATATCTAGTCTGTAAAAAAAAAGTTAAAACTAATAATTAGTAAATGTATTAATCCCCGCCTACTTTTAAGTTACAAAAAATATACTAACAATTTAAATCAGACTTATCCATTTTTTTTAAATAATCCTGCTTCAGCGAAACTGTGTTTTTGTGACTGAATCGTTCCACCGATCCTGATAACTATTTATGCAAAGTCTTAGTCTTTTTCTGCCCAATAATCATTTGTATTGTATGGTGGATATTCTTTTCGATGTTATTGTACTACTTATAAAGTAGTAAAAAATATTGCAATTAAGCGTCGCTTTTAGTTAAAAATTTATTAAATTCTTCTATCAATGCTACTCTTCGCTGAATCATTATCAACTTACAAACTGTTAAATATTTCTTCACAATTCTTATAACTTGTATTTAAAATTCATAAATTAGAATGTATATTGAGAAAGTCCTATGGTACTTCGATCAGTTCAAATAAATTTTTTTTTGACAAAGTCATTAAGATCTTATAATTTTTTGGCACAAGGTAATATCAAAACTTTTAACAATCATCAAATCAGTTCACTATTATCAAACACTATTATTAATTAATGAATCCTATTTATAATTTATTGATATCTCAACTATGTAAATATGGTTAAATCAACTGACTGACATTGCTATGAGACTCAATACTAACATCTAATTTTGTGAAATTTTATCGTAACGCACATCTGTAATCACTTAAATTGAAGATAAAAGCCGATATGATAAAAAAATCAATATATACCGATCGAATTGTTTTGAATGATCTCCGAAATTTTTATTTTTGAGCTCAAATTTTGAGACGATTGTTTTTTACACCATACATTAAATTTTTAAAAGATAAGAGTGAAAATAAATGTTTCATTGAGTCACTCTAATATAGAGAAGTGTTTAACATTGCTAATTATGCAGAACTATGTATATGTAGGGGTACAGCGGTAACCGTCGCGTCGCAAATGGACTAGAAGGATCGCGAATATCGAAAACTCGCGAAGTTTCGGAAACAAAAGAATGTTTGCGCGCCGCGCGAATATAAGGGTGCGACCGCGACGCAACCGGGCAGAGCGTAACAAACCACGAGACTACGATTACGATTACGACCAACACGATTATGCGACGATTCACGACTTGACTTCTGACCTTTGCGCTTGTATCTGTGTGTGTATTTTATACCTTTGGTGTGCGTGTTCTGTCATTGTACTCTAATAAAGGGTTAGTTTTGAAAATACTTGGCCTACATATATTTTCAAGTTTTACGTATTCAAAATTATCTTGATACGGCAGCAAAAGGTTGTATGATTTATATAAATCCAAAACATATAATCTTTACCTCTAATCTAAATGGGCCAAATATGTAACTTAAATAAATGGATAACCAAGTCCACTGCAATCAATGAGTATTAATACATAATTTTATTAATGTAAGTGTATTTTACATTTAGAATAAATTTCCAAAAGTTCTGAATACTTTTTGATAAATAATCTCTTGATCAATATATGTACATATAATCAATAATTGGAGGAATGAGAATTAGGTGTTTGAGGCCATAGAAATCGCCTTGAGCGGATAAGGTTTAAAGAATAATACAATAGGAAATAAAAAAGTAAAAAATAACTAATGAACGTTTTACAGGAACATTAAACAAGTTTCGTGAATTCAGAACTCATTACCTTAGGATAAATAGATTCATATGTAGTATCAATTTATAATTGATTTTATAGGTTTTGAGTGTATTTTAAGTGTTTGAGTTTAAACTTTAAATATTAGAGTTTAAAGGTTGTACATTTTGAATTTTTTATTCAACTCATAACATTTTGTCCTTTCTATAGCCATATTGAAATCTCTATTTTGAATAATGGAAATCTAAAGACATAGTCATAGTCGGCAACATTGAAAATCTTTATATACTAACCATCACGAATATTCAATAGATTTTTAACCCTTTTCCCGCATATTCGTTTTACAATAATGTATTTAAAAATTCTCACAACGGATTTGTAATTAGCAATTCAAGAAACCCGATACAGGCTGTCGTTACTAACAAATGTAATCGAAGAAAACGCGGTTGTTGTTTAAAAAATAAATAATATTTTGAATATTAATAAATTATAAAAATCATAATATACAAAAATAATTATATTTCAAAAGAATAACAGATGTCAAGTTTTACGTTGTATTCAACCATTTTTTTTAAAATTATGTTAATTTCTTAATTATGTTTTCGTTAGTATGCAACAGCAGACTGCTTTACGAACATTCCAAACAAAAATTGATTACAATATATTAAGAATTGAGTTTAAACAAACTTTCGATCAAAAGATTACGCTTTTTCTCATTATGGGCTAGAACAGTTTATTGTCGAAATGGGAATAACGACAACCAGAGTCTCTTTCGACAGTTTTATTGTGGATCCAAATGTGCTTATTCTGCCAGACACCACAATCGATCTTCTTAGGTTATGTGCTTATTAAGTAGAGTCGACAACCCTCAAATAGACAGAAAAGAAGTAGGTAAGGGAAACCATTCGGTCGCTACGCCTACCCCCCCCCTCGATGTTCTGATGTTCGAGGTGACCACTCGAAACGTGTGCCGACTGTCCTATTTCTTTGACTCTATTGTTGTGTATTGCTTCTACCACCGAAAACATGTACGTGTGAGTCTAGGTAGCCATTTCTTTTTTGACCAATTAGACCCGTCGGTCAGGTAGGCCCCTGAGTCCATCTGCTACGCACCAGGATTTCTGTTGCAAAGAAAACGTAGCCATTCGTGCTAATCGTTCCTACCGTAAAAAAAATAAGTGTGGATCTAGGCGTCCGTTTTCTGTCCCAACCAATTGGAACCGTATCCCTTCCACAATCCAGTCAGACGCTTGGGTCAGCCTCCTATGTGCCAATCAGAGTTGTTGACAGTACTTGGATGGGCCTTTCTACTAGCACACTCTAAATTCGTTTTGATTGGCTAAGAGACCGTTTACACCAGTACTCGGAATAAGTAGCACATTTCGGGACAATTCCTGAGTAACCGCCTACTGTACCCCCACTACCGCTCTAGACTCGACGGTCGAACCGCCGATCGCGCGCGTGACATTGTGTCATGGGCGTCCTACAATAGATATCTGAGGATCTTATCCGTGATTAAAAATTTCCGTGCACTGTCAATAATTTTTATTTTTACAGATCATTAAAGGTATTAATACTATGTTTACGTCTATAAAAATCTTTCATATATACATATAATAACAATAACACATGTTATAATAATTACAATTTTGTAGTTATTGAAAAATATAGAAACAGAAAAACGTTTGCGAGAGAAAAGCGAACTAATTCTTCTAAATTATCTGTAGATATACCATCCTTTGAAATGAAAATTAAAACGTTTCTGATTTCTATTTCAATTTTCCTGCCAAGTCACACAGCTTATTATCGTCTTTATTAGCGATTAGTGAAATAGGCCTATAGGGGATACCACTTAAAAAAAGAACAAATAATTATTATATCATATATTATTGTTACTATATGTATATATAAAAAATGTTTATAGATGTAAACATAACATTAATAGCTTTAAAAATATGTAAAAATAAAAATTATTGACAGTGCAAGGAAATTTATAATCACGGATGGATCCAGACGTATCTATCGTAGAACGTCCCCGAGACACAATGTCACGCGCGTGATTGGCAGCTCGGTCGTCGAGTCTGGAGCGGTAGTGGGGGTACAATAGGCGGATACTCAGGATTCGGCCTGAAATGTGCAAGTAATTCGGAGCACGGGACTAAGGCCCAGGCAGTTGGGCGGTGCAAAAGACAAAAATGGATACTAAGAGAGAATAGGACCCAACCACTCTCATATTTTGGCTGGCGTATCAATGGTCGAGTGTCGTAGAACCGGTATCGTGAAGTTTTTCTCACGAAGTGTGGAACACGTGCCCATTTAACTAGTTAACTGACTATACACATTCGGCGTGTGTACGCATCAATCGAAAACTTTATTTCAGTGCTAGTGACCTTACCAAAATGTTAATTCTTTATCGAATAAAAATATAATCCTTCCTCGTTTTGTTAAATTATTTTATGAAATATACATATAATGTAAGCATTTGTTTCGCATTTGACATGTATATTCGCTATAGAACTTCACTTTAATTACGTATTATATAAAGGATTTTTTAATTAAAGTTCGCAATAACTGGTCAAAAGGAGACAAAATGCATGAAAAACATTTTTGCAATTAGATTTGTAGTGAAAAATAGAATATAGATATGCAACTTATTTAATAAATAAGTTCTAAGCTTAAATAAGCATTAAACGATTTTATTGCTAAAAAATTGTTATATTTTAAGACTCACAGATAAAAATATATATGTATATAAGTATGTATTTTGTATTAATAGAACAATAAGTTGACATGCTGTCTGAACAATAATACCTTAGCGATATTCAAGTAGTCATCTCTAACTCTTTTGGTTTTACTATTGAAAACATTAGTTGAGTAATTTTTAATATTGTCTTATTCGTAAAATATTATTTTACAGATTATGCAAAATTTTTTTTCGTCCATGAATGATTTCACACCAAATCAATTAATCCTTTTGACCCCACGTTTCGAATTTTATTTATCACTAGGTTTACGAACATTTCTTATGTACCTATCTCTACGAACACGCGTCAATTTGATGTATGAACGAATACATATATTTAAAGAAAAACAAGCACTTAGAAAGCAATATAATTTAACACTACAAGTAAAAAATGAAAATATAAGATATATATTTTTAGAAAACTTTTATTATTCAATAATATTTTAGTACATTACTTCAATATTCTACATTCATATTTTTACTTTCCCCTACCCTGCGAACTGAGATTTGTACTACGAACCCGGTATACCGACTGAGCCGGCAGCGTGCGATTCCGGACTAGAGAAGTCCGTCGTTTATAAGGTATTTTCGGTGCATTCATATTTATTATTGTTGTAATTTTTGCACGGGTAAAACTAATCTACTAAAAATTTTATTTACATTACGATAGCGTCGAATTGACGCATATCCGTAGTGATAGGTATACCATATAAAAAATTTCAATATTTCAAAGCGTTTGAAGAAAATAGGCTTCAATATATATTTACCTCGTTCAACGGATAAAAGTCAGTATAAGAGATGAAATAAAAATGCGAACGGTTTTTATAATTTTCCTAAAAAAGTTCGAAATGCGTCAAAATGACGCGTCCCGTAAACCTAGTGTTAAAATGAAATGTAATGTAGGTGTTCGCGCTCAGATACTCGGTGGTGATAATTTCGATAGAAAAAAGAACGATGATCTTTGAAAAGAGTGGACTCTATACTATTTATTCTTGCGCGTGAGTTATTAAGAGACTGTCCCTTCAAAAGTACAACAAAAAACTCTGTATCTAACTGTCCGAATACTACTAGCTTCTGTGGCTGCTAAAAATCTTCTGTCCACCAAAAAATGCAACTCCCAAGAAGTAAACTCCCCGGCGGCTCCCCTTCCAGGTATTCTAGTAATTTGAACGTCAAGGTAGGGTTTGAAATTTTCCTTATTTTTTGCCATGTGGCAAGTAACGGTAAAATGTACATAGTTTGGTATTTTCAAAACCTGTCATATGGTTTACGACACACGGTTTACTACAGCTTAATTTTAACCCTGGTCCTATCCACGGACCGACGGTCCTGTCATAAACCTAGGTCCCTAAAACGTTCGTGAAATTAGAGACGAATTCAGTCAGTATTTTATTTGTTTCAAAACTGTATGAGAAATACAAGCTTTTAACATAGATACAATACAATCTTTGTGACTTTTGCCCATTTTCACGAAAATTAGTTGTTAAGAGCACAGTTATTTACAACTTGGAAGGGTCCTTTACCAATTCTGAATTTCTAATTTTTATTTCAAGATTTATGCTCAGGAAAAAACTAAATTACGGTTCAGGATTTACTTCCCTTTCATAGACGTCGGCAATAGACACATCATAAAACAATAGGCACAAACATTCAAACGGTACATACTACCTGCACGCGAACTTGGGTTTTTCCACAAGATGTACCCAGAGGAGAGGGCAGAACAACCCCCGACATCATCCACAAATTATGATTGGACAGCGACATTTTCTCACCTTAATTTTAGTCATCACCTCCCAACACACGCCCACAGTCGAACATTTATCAAAATCACAGATCGATAGTTTTAAGACAGAATTTTTGTAACATCAGACAACCAAACATCAATAAAGCAGTTTACGTAGAAAGGCAAAGTTAGCATTTGCTCCATCATTAGTAAAAATTCAGTACATCAGTACAGGCGAATTTAACATTAGTTGTAAATTTAAATTTTGCTCTCGAAAACTGCATATATATCGTATTACTACTTTCATTTTAATCGGATAGAATCTCTCTATCTCAAAAATGCTTTATTAAGTTAAACGATATTAAAAGTTATAAACAAATTTTTATTTTGCAAATGCCATCTATAGATCACATTTTAAAAAATCTTAAGAAATGACTATTGTAATTCACAAAGTTTTTCCTATAGAATAACTAAGAACCATTCTAGTGTTGCTTCGATTAACGTCACAATAAAATGAATATAACTGATACATTCCGTTTCAGGTATAGATAGACCATGCGGCCGGCTATTATGATCGGCTAATTGAATCGATATTATCCTACAGGGGAGAGATGACATGAAAGGGACGTTTCTGCATGGAATAAGGTACAATACTATTCAACTTTTAATTAATACTATTAGAAAGGTCAATTATGCTTGTAGCTATAAATAACACTATTATACCTCTTCTTATATTTACATTTTTTTGCAACTTTCTAAAATAATGATTTTGTTACTTGCATGAATTGGTTGTGTTGAAAGGAACATCGATACTTATAATGGGTACTGTATAATAAAACACGATAATATTGACGTTATTTCTCCAAATATTTTATCTTAACCATATTATAAATTTGTTTCTTCAATGATATAACTACGATGTTATTGCCAAAATACGTATAACAACATTTACATTAAAATTAGATATCCATTTAAAAGTAAGCACTGCTAAACTATTCTTCCTTGATGATAATGTAACTAAAATATTAAATATAATTTTTCAATTAATCAAAATTGATGAACGTATACAATACTAATATGTATATGAAACTAAAATAACTTCCTCCTTTTGTTAATACTTTCTTTTTTCTTTAATAATATAAAGAATAAAAAAAGTTAAATACAGCTTTTACATCGCCGATTTCATGTAAAGAACGTCTCATTCGTAATTTTCCGTATCCCTTTCATAAATATTGCAACAAAAGTGAAAATGTAATGAACAATTGGTATAGTATCAGTAAAAGAAACTAAAAATTTCACGATATTGATCTTAAATAAATGCGTGTTCCGATATAATAATTAAAAAACTGATCAATATTAACAATACTCTGCAAAATATTACGAAAAATTATCAGAATTGTAACTTCTGATATCAGAAAGACTCAATCGTATATTATTAATGTAGTTGAAACGATAATTACTTAAAGTTACACGCAATTCTACCTCCACTTATATTTCTAAGAACTAAGATAGTTACTGTTAGCTATTGTTTCAATGAAATCAATAAAGTCTGGAAGTTGCTTCACTGTTTCAGTACCGGTATTTTTACTCGCTAGGAAAATTGTACTAACTCACTTTTAGCAAACAATATTTTATCCTGCTAATTCCACGCTAAATTGGTCAGTTCTCCTTTCAATGTCATCAATTTTGATCCCAGTGCGTTATTATAAAGTTCACGCAAAATTAAAGATGATTTACGTTATCACTTTACTTTCTTTTTAAACCTTTTAAAAAATGAAAGCTTTAAAGTTTGGAATTGTAGCTCGTTTTCGTAAAAGTAGTTTATATGTTTGAATTTTGCAAGTAGATTCCAAGTTTGCAAATTCAGCATCAAAATTTTATTTTTAAGAATTCGAGGAAATTGCTGTTTTATTTCTTCAAATTTTCTCCGTAACGTACTTAACTGTCATTCTGATGTTACTTCTATGGAACTCGCTATAAATTGTTAAAGATAGAGCTGCTCTTGTATCAGGTAAACGTACTGAACACTTCAATATTATTGCGGATTGATAAAACAGTATTACACTACATAAGTACCTATTGTTTTAGTAAATTGTATTATATCTAGAGATTTTATTGCAGCCTGAATTTTGTTATTTATAGTTGCAGAAACGTTTTACTAACCTATTTATAGCCAATGACACTTATTTTATAATAATCAAATTTCTATTCCCAGGTTTTTAGTGAAAAAACTTACAATACGTACAAGTTTAAATTAAATAGTTAAGGGCACATAGTCAAATTCTTACACACCCAGATTTATTTCAATGTACAAAATTATAAGTTACAAATGTTACATTTGATTTCATAAACGAGAGTGAACAAATTGAATGTTAGGTCTTAAAATACATTTTCTAGTAAGAGGATTAGATCTCAGTCAAATTTCTGGCAATACAATAGCTTAACGTATTTTTCGGTTCTTTAGGAACTTTTGCCATTTACAATCTATAGTTGTTTAGTCGTAGCAGAAATAGGACCCAAGGAGTCATTACATTCTAGCGAGTTTTTTCCTTGATTTATTGTCAGTCACATCTGGTGTCAGAACCCTTAGCCTTAGCCGTAGAGTCTTTTGTTTGCAGTTTCCATTCATGTCGAGGTACTCCTTAGGTTTATTACTCGCTACGGTCAATTTGGAAAAACCTAAAACACTTCATACGTCACGGATTTTTAGCATTTCCACTTTATCTTAGCTAGCCAATAAGAAATTAGTAAAGTGTTTTCCCTTTCCTATATCCAAAAATTGTACACCCACTCCGAGCTTTCGTAAAATGTAGCATGTCTTCGAAGAGACACTCTCGAAACAAGAATCAAACGGTTAACATAGCAAATAAAATCTAGTCACCCGAAGTCACATACAATTTCTCTAGATACAGTCCACTTAGTCACTTAGTTCTACGCGTTGTTTAATCGTCACTAATATTGCTGACGCTGCAACGCACATACAGGAATGAAAGCGAAAATTGAAACGGTTGTCCATAATTGTATAAATTGTATATTAGCTGAACGTAAACAGGGTAAACAAAGTCGGGTTTTTGCATCCAATTGAAAAGGGGAGTTGCCCTTAGACTTATCACATAGACAATTTAGATCTTGTTCCTAGCACCAAGAAAAGTTACCAGTATATTTTCGTGGTGATCGATTCGTTTACAAAATATACGTGGTTATACACTAGTCTACAAACATGGTCGAAGTATTAAATCACTTTGGGAAGCAAGGAATAATCTTCGGCAACCTACGACGAATCATCTTGGATCGAGAAACTGCGTTTACTTCACATGTATTTGCGGAGAATTGTAAAAAAGAAAATATATAACACGAGACAACGATATCTTACTTCTCAATATATACATTTATTTTTGCTGATTTAATTGAAATGAAAAGTCAACAAAAGACAACACACTTTTCAATATTATACGATATTTTCAGCCATTTTCTTATTTATAACTACTTAAGGGGTAAAACCACTCTAGAACCAAAAAAAAGGACCTAAATTTGACAATTTATTTTGAAAGTACGACAAACGGAAAAGAATTTCTTTTCAGAGGGTTTATTTAACACATATTAAAGTACGAAAAATAATTTTTTTTTGTCATTTTCGTACAAAATGGGGACGACAGAGCCCATCGGTGGAAACAACTTTTATAGAAACACCGCCACGGGAGGACGGATTTCTCGCCATGTCTGAGACTTGGAATAAAAAATCAAAAAAATGTATAATCTATATATTTGGCTTTGGAAGTACGTAGGGGTTTTTTGTTTAATCAATTTTTGTAGAAGTTATGCATGTTTTAAGAAATGAATCGATTTTTTGCATGAAAAATGTGCACTGAATTGTTTCTAAAAACAAAAGTTTACATTCAATCAAAAAACGACTACGTACTCCCAATTCGATCCATGCAATAGTCACCGAGAAATCCGTCTGTAGCGGCTGGCCGAATGATTTTAAGCGATCATTAGTAAGCGTCAAAGGTCAGCACGGTTTGCGAGGTATACGGTCGAGAAAGCTATTTTTGAGGATGCCGTTAGATTTTCGTTAGGTATGTTTTGTAGTTTTTCGTCAACGGTCTCAATAGCTACGTACGGCATCGTAAACCGGGGATTTCCAAAGGGACCACGGTTCCGGGCCTGGCGGTCTCTGACCGTGCAGGGGAGAGGTAAGTGGTCATTGGGAAATCCCGCTGCATTGCCAAATTTTTCGTTTGCAGACACCCCCACCAAGGGATGTCGTGTGCGTTAGAAAAACGCGCAAAGGGTGCGAGCAGTTCAGTTGAGAACAGACATCTGCAAGAAGCACCTCAGTCTTTAAATAAAATCACATCGTTCCGCTAAATTCTGAATATCTTTACTTATCCTCACCAACTCCTAAACCGTCCTCCCAGTATGACAAAAGTGGTTTCGAGAAAAACGCATTTAAAGTTTTATGAACATTTTAATCCTTCAATTTCTTGTTTACCTTTAATCTGCGATTCCTGCACCATACATTTGACCATCCAGGTCGATGTTTGCCTCCTCCTCTACCTTGCTCTACAACCGTTTGTTTTGTAGGTAAACTTATTATTTTAAGTGGTAAAAGTAATACAAAAGCCATAAATCGCAGCACGCCGCGTGAGTACTCAGTGTGCGCTCTGGGAAGCTGTGGTAAAATTGATAATTGACTCTTTTACGATTTGTTTTCCACTATAAATCAAATGGCATTCTGTTTCTATGACCCTAAAGTATCGTTTTAGCCAAAAAAAAAAAAAAAAAATCGATTTTTTGAAAATCCTAGAGTGGTTTTACCCCTTAATGTACTGACTTACATACAGATGTACTAATCAATTGTCAACTTTTGCGACACTTTTATAGTTAGTCATTATAACAATTAAATTTTTCCAATTTTTAGTACCACTCGTGATTTAATACGGCACAAAAATAAAGATACAATGCTCGTCCTTTACTATCGTTAGTATAATTTTAATATTTCTTAATATACCTAATTATATATACTTATACTTTATACATATTTGCAAAACTAGAGTTACGCGACAAAAAATCCTGACCTTTAATGATTAGACGGTGCATCGATTAATTCACTCTCGTCATATCGCATTGCATGTAGCTATGATAATTTTAAATACAGAAAGAGATTCTTCTACGCAGGGTTTGAACGTTTAGAAATATTGTTCGGGAATACGATGAGCCGATAAGAAATCAACAAACCGTGAAATCCTTATAGCCTATTATTCTACTAACAAGATCACCTGTGTTGACAATAATAATCCGTTTAGCAACGATCATTTTCGAATCTAACGGCTGAATTTTCCCCCTTTTGCTCAAAAACTCCTACAAATACAGTGTCCACCGGCACCTTTACCTAGCAGTAAACAACACTGACTATAGTACATTTCGCTATTCAAGTATTATTAAGCCCATCCAAGTATTATTGTGTTTTGTTTTGTTCTTAACGAGTTGAAAGCATTCGTGACTAGAAGTTCTGTTCATTTACGCGATAATCCTGCGACTTGATAATTCGCGTCATTGTAGTCGCTATTCATCTGTTTGTAAATTCACGAAGCCAAAAGTCTAATAAACTATGCAATTGTCTGGATATCCAACAATTTTACTTCAAGTGCGATTTACACGAATTCCATCAACGCCCGCAACAAATGTACCATTTTGAAAATTTGGAAATCTGACTGTTGGAATATACAAAAATTAATAAATTGCTTAGTTCATATATATTATTTAAAGTGAACATCCCGCAAATCAGAAGTTCGACGAACGTCGAACTTCTCGATCATTGCACGTTGCCGGGCGGCGATTTTGTTACTCGATCTTCTTTATTTTCTCTCTGTGTGTTCAATATATTCTGGAATAGTTGAGACGTAGATTGTGCTGGTTGTTTGAGAGAGAACATCAGTTCATTTCTTAATTTAAATTTAATTGCTGTGTTTTATTATTTAGATTATTGCTAATACTTAAACTTGCTTCCATAATCTAATACTGACAAATTCTGATTTTGAAAATTTGACTGTCTGTAAATTTGTAAATTTATTTTAGGAATTTGTGACTGTAAAAATTTTTAAAGTTGAGCATTTTAAATGTTGATAATTAGTCAATTTATAATATTTTAATTTCTGAATTTATAACTAATAGATAATCGATGATATCCGTCATTATCAAGAGGCGTTCGATGACGCCAGGCGACGCTATAGGCGCGTTTTATTCTTTTGTTTTTCTTTTGTTCATGCAATTCCGCAGTCGCGATGTAATATGCCTCGTGTTCGCATCGCGTGCGTATCGCGTGTGTATCATTTATAACTTTACTTTTTCATAATTACAAATATATCTATATACATAATAAGATTAGTGTCGTTTCACTGCAAAAACCCAACAGTAACTTTAAACATTTTTATACTTGCGAAATTCTAAATCCTTTAATTTGGAAATTCCTAAGTTTGAGAATTCATAATGTTGAACTTCAAAAATTTAAAGTTCCAAAGTGGAAAAGTATTAAAAATCATAAATTCTCAAATTTGTTTATATATAAATTTTATAATTTTCAACATTATGAATTCTCAAACTTAGGAATTTCCAAATTAAAGGATTTAGAATTTCGCAAGTATAAAAATGTTTAAAGTTACTGTTGGGTTTTTGAAGTTCAAAAATTTAATCTTCTAAACGTGTATCCTGTTTATTCCATATTAAAGAGTATGTTAAGCACTTCACTCTTCGAGTTTATAATACCGAACAGTGATAAATTTTTAAACTTTTTTGTAATAAAAATAGCGACAGTTGTATTTGAAAGTTGTATTTCAAAATAATTGAGTCGATACGAGCCGCGATTTTATTGACTTCGTTAAAACAATACTTATTTGGGTACATTAAGTATAGAGTAATATCGATGTAGTCAAACGACCATAATAGCGTCTATGTAATGACCTGCAAAGTCTATTTACCTAAAGTGACAAATACTACCTATATTTAAGATCTTATTTCAACGTTAATAAAAAAGACACCAGAATGGTGTTTAGCTGTTTTCTGGAAAAAATTCTAAGGAATACAATAATAAAATTTTCAGATTTTTTAAAATGTGACCTCAAGAAGAAGACTGCAAAATAAGAATTTATTTATAATTTTCAATATTTCAAATATCATTATTAAACTGAATGAAAATACTGTATTAAGAACGACCTTTCTCGAGTAAAATGAAAGAAAAATGAAAAATAAAATTACTAAAAATTAACATCGCCTCCCAATTGAAGTGAAGTGCAGTATACTTCATTTTCAACAAAAGCTGAGATATCGAGGGGAAAAAGTAACCGAATTGGTGTCGCATTACACCTATGCCATTTTTTAAATATATATCTATTTATATAATGTATGTACTGATACAATAACTATTGATTATTTTGAATAATTGCTATTGAAGTGTCCTACGGACTAACTGTATCGCATACTTTAACAATTTCTTTTTTAAATAGATAATAATTTAAGAAAAATGCAAAATTGCATCAACTTATTTTCCTGCTAATATGGAACACGCTTTTTGTTAAAGATGATTTTATGTTAAATTTTGTTTTATTATACAAGCTTTTGTATAATTGTTATCGTATTTTTATGCGATTTTGACTGAATTGAGTAAGCTGTAGATATTATTTAAGCATCATTGTGACACAGCTTTTGTAAATGGTTTCTGGTTGTAACAGGAAACATTTTAAATAAATCGTAGTACATTTAAAGAAACTCAGTACGCAGATGCTATTTGAATTTTTCATATTTTATATTTTCTAACGTATGAAAATGATCTAGTATTTTTGAAAATGGATGTATCATTCTTTATTGCTGTATTGTAGAAAACAAAAAGACCAATTTAGGAAATTAAAATAAGATGTCCTCAGCTAAATCTTGAATCACAAAATTAGATAAAATTTGGACTGTATCTACATCATTGACTTGCTGAACAAGACAATTTCTAATAATAAAATGTCAAAATTTTAAACATGTTCAGTAGAAAAAATGAAGTAAAATATTATTTCAAACCCAAGGTGGTTTGAAAGTAATATTCTGATTTCACATTTATTACTTGTTCATTATTTTAAGGCAAATATTGTAGCGAGATACCTTTGTAACAACTGAAAAATATGAATAAAAACATTTTGATTATATCATCATATTTTTATATAAATATTTATCGAAAAATTTAGTTTTTCATATCATCCCATCTAACAGTTACGTATTTGAAACAGCACCAGATCGGTACATTATAAAGAAACTTTAGGGTCATTCCACGCCAAGTCGATTTTTGGAAGTCACCATCTGCGATTTTATTTTAATCGAAGTATCTTATAGTCTACGCAAAATTAAGGGGGGTTTAAGTCATCGTTTTGTCGGTTTCGAATTTATTAAGAAATAACATGCCTTCAAGGTTTGCAATTTTTTGCCATTTTGGCAAAAACAGGCTTCGCTTACGAATTTTTTTCTCAGAAACTATTTGTCCAATTTAGCTACATTTTTCTGTCTTATTCATAAAGAATTACGTTATAATATCGAAAAATTTAAACAAATTTTTTTTGTGTCTTTTTCAATGAGGGGTGTATAAGGCGTATTTTTTAAATTTAAAGAAAATATATGGTCATATTCCTCGAAGTTTCTCCGTTAAAATAAGCCCTTCCATCAAGGTTGGAGACTCGAAAATTGACGCACAATAAACTAGAAAAGGACGCGATGTACCTCCTTTTCAGGTAGGTGAGTCGTACGCTCCGCTATTATGCTCGGTTGTTTTATACCATTGGTCTCAAAGCAACATGGGAAGCCCTCGTATGTGAGTAAATGATTCTGTTCATGCCTCGAAAAGCATTTTAGTAACCACTCTTGGCCAATAACACTTTTTTAGTCATATTAGATTTAATCCCAAAGTATAAGTGTGATTCGTTTGTTTGGTAATCGGTTTGAAAATAATAAAATAGTAAAAGTTGTTGAGTTGTAGGAAACATGTCTGACGGGATAGCTACGCAATATAAAAGCAATATTAAATATAAATTTAATTGTTGGTCTTTAAATAGGGAATTTTTCTGCATAAAAAAATTTTAATAAACTTTATTTGTTTAAATAATATTTTGAAAATTTATAATTTTTATTTAAATTTTGTTACTAAATGTTGATTTATTTTTGTACAACTTTGTATATGTAAACTATTGACTAAAATAGAGGATACGTGTTTTTCGAATTTGTTGTTTTTAGCAATGTTTATTAAATATATAATTTTAAATCACCTCCTGTGAAGAGAGGCAATCAGCATTTTTGTTAAAAATATCATAATTTTCACAATCTTTTACAATATTCTGGACATTATATACCTCTTCATATGCCGTTAGTTGATTTCTCAATAATTATTGTAAGCATCACAGGTAGAAGCGTAATGTGGTTCTAATCACCGCCACAAGGAACATAGGCTTTTATGACCAATACTGGTTTTGTACTTTTACGGCCGTAAAGTCTTCATTCCAAATACAATATTTAGAACTTTTGGAAACTTTGAGATTTTTAAGAAATTAAGAAGAAAAGAAAGTAAACTAAATTATTTTTTTAACAATATTGGGCATAAAAGCCTATGTTCCTTGCGGCGGTGATTAGAACTGCGTCATGCTCATACCTGCGATACTTACAATAATTATTGAAAAATCAATTAACGGCATATAAGGAGGTATATAATGTTCAGAATATTGTAAAAGAGTGTAAAAATTATGATATTTTTAATAAAAATGCTGATTAGGGCCAATCACAGGAGGTGGTTTCAAATTATATATCTAATAAACATTGCCAAAAACAACAAATTTCAAAAACACGTATTCTCTATTTTAGTTCATAGTTTACGTACACAAGTATGCAAAAAAATAGTTCAACATTTAGTGAAAAAATTGAAACTAAAACTATAAATTTTCCAAATATTATTTAAACAAATAAAGTTTATAAAAATTGTTTTCTGCAGAAAAATTTCCTATTGAAAGACCTCCAATTGAAAAAAAAGCTTTCAATTATCTCCTTTAATTCCGGAGATATTCCCAAAAATATGATTTCAGCCCTTAACTTTGAGGGCTATTATCACCCCTTCAATGTGCACGATGGCCGATATAAAAAAATACGTGTCAAATATTTTCTGGAGAACTATCTTTCACATAAGTTTCATTAATATGGGTGTGTCCCGGTTCGATATGTTTCCGTAAGTTAAACTAATCAACATATGATTATTTCTCGAATCCAAATGGTTAAAGATTGTTTCAAATCAACCAACATCAGATCTCCATTACGTGTTCTATACCTCGACAAAGTGTGTCCTACGTTAACAAAATACGTAGAAACTAACAGGCACCATCCGTCCATCTATTTCCACAATCTCATTAATCATTTTGTCGTGATTTAATAGTTCAACTGTTCGTTTCGTGCGCTCGAGAAAGTGCAAGAACTGGTGCATATCGGTCGTCTATATCGTTCACAATCCGACTCGTGTATCAATTTAACGATCCTGTCCAGGATAAAATAATTTTGTACCTCTTGGAAACGTGTTCCGCGTTTCCTTCCTTCCTTGCTTCCTGAACACGATTTCCGCGGCACGCCACGAAATTTAACGTATCGGACAACAACCGATAGATTTTCGATAGAGTTCAACGTTATTTACGAGGTCAATTGTCGCGGAATTATCATTTGTAATTGTATTTAGACGTGATAATAATAAGTCATAAATGCCCGCCAGCACTAGTAATTAGAACGTGACAATTTCGAAATAATATTTTGGTGCAAATAATATTAACTACGATTTTGTATGACAGATTTTGCATACTGGCTAATTACCTTTCAAGTAATTACTGGAAAAATAATTATGGAACGATTAACATTGCAGGATAATGACCGAAATTCGGAATGTTTGATCGATCGTCGAGGACAGGAATCTCTTGCATGCAAGTTCCTTTGTACATGGATCCTCCGACATGTAGCAACCAATCGATGCAATTACAGTTAGGTATTAGCGAACAATTATCGTCGCGACATAATGTTTCGATCCAAATTAAAATACAAATATTAATTTGAACCTTTGAGGTGTCAATTCTTTTGACAAAATGTTACGTCACGAAAGTAACGCTCTCTTGGCTTTCGTACATTCTTAATTTAAAAGATTTTAATTTAGAGAATTGTAAATGCCATCGACTTTTTAAATTTCCTTTATGACATTCAAAGACAAACCACAAATAGTGGCATTTAAGACCGCAAATGATTTTATTACTGTACAAATAGAAATTTTAGACATATATACAAAAAAAGAGTATTTGATAGATTGATTTAATTAATTTCTTCTATTAAGAAACAATATACGACTGGATCTTTTCAATATCAAAATTAAAACATTTAATAACTTTTCGAAACATTTTAGAAATACTACTGGTGCTCATTAATTTTTTCATTAGGACATATGAACAAGTATTTATTCAAGATCAGTTTACTTTTGTTTTGTTAAATATGACGTTATTTATATTAATTAACATTACGTACTTTTATAAATTCCATTGCTGCTTTTATAATTTTTTAATTGTCAATTTAATTTTATAATTTTGTAACTTAATTTAATAATTCCGTGAATTGATATTGCATGTTTTCATTAATTATTAGTTATCGTAGATGTTTTTAATCAAATCAGAGGAAAATTATTGATCAACTTGCAGATTACATCTATTTTTAAATACATATTATGTTAATGTACTTAAATATTGTTATAAATATTTTGACAGCAGTATAGTATTTATATCACCGAAGAAACAGATGCATGATATTATTAAGAAATAATAATTAATAACATCAATATTCTCGCATTCTATTATATTACGATTACCAATGCCTAATTTAGCCACAACGAAGACCATCATCCAGTTTTAGAAAAGCGTATTCTACTGTTTATAATCAAAGACTCGAACAGCACGATGAAAAAGACCGATGTTATAAATGCTCACCTTAATATTGAATTAAGTTTGTCTCTGCCACCTAATTAAAAGAGTTCCGCGTTTCTCTAAGCCCTGTCCATCACTTTTAAACTGCTATACATATTGGAATACTTACCTAAATTTTCTAAAGTATTTAAATGAAAGTAGGATTTACTCAATATTATAGTCTTTTTTTAATCTAATTGGGGATAATCCTAGTCACATATACAATTCCTTCATAAATATCTATGTTCTTTTAATAAAATCAGTTCACGCAAGGAAAATAATACTTTTTCAGAAAGTGGGAGAAAATTACGTAATTATTAGAAAGGTATAATAGTGTTGGTTACAGCTATAGCTAGGTAATTGATCTTCCTAATAGTATTAATTAGAAGTTGAATAGTTGTTTCGTATTTTGTTTCAAACAAAAACGTTCATTTGCCACATTTTTCCTAACATATCTACTTACGGACTCAATTATAGTTTATATTCGCTATACAGGGTGTCCATGCCTAAGTGTGACAGTGCGATATTTCATGAACTATTGATGATACGAAAAAGTGTTTATATGGAAATTGCGGGGTAAAAGGGGCTCTATGTTTTGGCACAAACGAATTTTTTATAATGTTATTAATGTAAAAGATATGATGGTGAAGTTTCGTTTTTTAAATGGAACTATATATTTTTTTTTCGATCATGCGATAGTGCGTTTCAAGACGAATTCATTAAGATTTAATGTATCTACCCGATTTTTAATAGTTTTCGAGATATAAAGCTTAGAAATTTATTGATTTTCAGCAGAGACGTTACGATTTGAGTAGTAAGTCATAAAAACGGTCTTATTATTGCGGTAAGTGCCGGATTTTTGACTCTGCCTACCGAAACTGATAGCCGCAGGTCTACGGTCGGAACGGCAAGTCCGAAGAGTAAGTAACGTAGAAAGAATTGTCCATTACGGTCTAAGTTTTCCGCATTAAGGATGATGGACAATTCTTTCCACGTTGCTTACTCTTCGGACTTGCCGTTCCGATCGTAGACCCGCGGCTATCGGTTTCGGCAGGTAGAGTCAAACATGCGTCACTTACCGCAACAATAAGATCGTTTTTATGACTTACTACTCAAATTGTGACGTCTTTGCCGAAAATCAGTAAATTTCTAAGCGTTATATCTCGAAAACTATTAAAAATCGGGTAGATACATTAAATCTTAATGAATTCATCTTGAAAAGTACTATCGCGTGATTGAAAACAAATATATAGTTCCATTTAAAAAACGAAACTTCACCATCATATCTTTTACATTAATAACATTATAAAAAATTCGTTTAGGCCAAAACATAGAGCCCCTTTTACCCTGCAATTTCCATATAAACACTTTTTCGTGTCATAGATAGTTCATGAAATATCGCGCTGTCACACTTAGGCGTGGACACCCTGTATGTATATCGAAATCATATGATGGAGTATAAAAAAAAATCCAGAGTTTTTCTTCGTCTTGTCGTACGTAGGTACTGACAAACGTTAAAATATCAAGACCAAAGGGACAGAAGAAGACAGTTATTATAGTGATTTTCCACAAAAATGATAATACCATAATGTAGGGTCGTAAGGGCGAGGTCGCCGAGACCGACCCGAATGAATGATTTACGGTAGGAATATAAAAGAGTGAAATGGCGGAAGAGAATTGTAAAACAGTGAATTGGCGGAAGAGTTAATGGGTTCGATATATAAAATCAGCAATTGTTCTATGGCGTTTCGTTACGCAGTAACGCGTAATCAAAAGAATTGATAGTCGGTGAAGAGAAATCGAGACAAACACATCGTTGATTATGTTATTTTTGTTTAAAATGTATCTAATAGTAATTTACAATAAATACAAGTGTATTATGTTTTTACATATAAAAGTGTACAGTCGTAGTTACCCTAAGTACTCCGATTATCTTCCTTTATATACAATTCCTATAATAATAATGTCTAAAAAAAGAGATTTAAATATTAGTGCAGCAGTTTACAACATCGTAATTCAAGCAGAGAAGTTTGTTGCCTTACACTTGGTTAGACTTTATATCACCCATTACAGTGAATGCGTTTTAGGATGAATCAATGTTCTGATGGGCAATGTGATGTTGTTGTTCTCATAGGAATTTGTTTATTTTATTTTTCTAATATAGTAGCCGGAACATCAGTTCATATTAAAACGATTACGTTATAATTTTAGCCTTAGAATAACTGTCTTTTTTTCTCTTTTTCTCTCTTTTTCTCTTTTGTGTTGCATTTGCTTATGTGTTTTACCTGTCTTTATATTAATGAAATCATCAGTCTGTGAATGGTAGAACATGTTTCCTATAGGTGCGGGGCCTAAGTTTATGTGAGTAATAAGAAAACGTAATGCTGTGCGTCCTATGGTGAGCAATCGATGATTAGTCGATGAATTTTATTGTTGTGTTACTAAAAATGTATATAAGAACAGTTTGAACGTTTTAATTTGTATATATATGTTACGGGCGATGTGTTCAATATGGGCATTTTGTAAAATGACCGAGCATTGTGTAGAATGCCCGTTCGGAAAAACATTGTGCAAAATGCCTGTAACAAATTTCGGTCAGTCTATAAAATGTTCGACAATTGTACAGAATGCCTAGATGGCAATGGTTAGGTTAGGTTAGCTGTTAAGGGCCACTATGTACTTGTAACGTTGGAAGATCTAAAAAGCTACGTGAAAGTCGAAAGTCCTTGTGGAACAGAACAATTATAGACCTCATTTCCGGTTAAACCAGAGAGATGTTGGATTAGATTAACCTCTCCTTACCTAACTTTACCTAATCTAATCCTGCCAACCGTGGGCATTATATATAAGTACAAGCCTAAAAAACATTAAAGTAAAATTTAAAAGGGAACAATGATTACTTTATTACGAAACAGCATAAATTACTTGAACATTATTCCATGAATCCGCGCAAACTTTGTCAGCGCCTAATACGTTTTCCTTCAAAATTTAGAGTAGATGTGTCATTTGTAGTCACTTTAAGGTTTTCTGTACTATTTACTGGTGTACATCCAAAAAGAAATACGTATGTCAAGAAAAAAAATATTTTAGTATACTCCAACATACAGTGGAGGACAAAAGTATTCGTACACTTAATTATTGCAACAATTATTTTAGCAGGAATTTTATAAATAAATATTTTGTATGATAACCCTTCCAGCAAATCACTTCACGCAATCTATCGAGCATTGGCAGCACCAAATTTTTTACGAAATCAGGTTCTATCTTACATCATTCTCCTTTTAATATTTTTTTCAAGTGTTCTTTCGACGTTATATCATGTTTTCGCACATTTCCTTCTAGTTTCGCCCATACATGTTCGATAAGATTTAAGTCAGGCGATTGTGGAGGAGTTTCTAACCTATGGAGTGTATTGTATAACAATCACTGACGCACTATATCGGCTGTATGTTTCGGGTCGCAGTCTTGCTGAAAATAAAATGTTTTCTCAATGCCTAATTTATCTGCATTATTTTGTAAATTTTCTTTTAAAATATTTAAATATAAATGTTTATCCATTATTTTATCTATTATTACTAAATTGCCGATTCCAGAAGCACACTTCCACCTCCGTGTTTCGTCGTCGGTTGCATATTTTTGAAATCCAATTCAGTATTAGCTTTCCGCCATACTTTTGACATACATTGGACAAATTTTAACTCGTCGGAAAATACTACGTTTTTCCGGAAATAGTTGCTAGCATTTATGTATTGTTCTGCAAATTCTAATCTCTTTTTTTGTGTACTTTGCATATGAGTGGTTTCTTCCTCACAACTCTACTGTTATATCCGGCCCGATGCAGCACTCTTCGCACTGTTTTAGGGTAAACTTCCTTCAGCATATACTCTTTAAGGTGTGATGCAATTTCAGATACACTGGTATCTGGTTTTTCTTTAATAGTTCGGACGATTTTACGCTCTTCTCTCGTAGTTAATTTTCGGGGTCTACCGGATTTTTCTTTATTCCTCAATATTCCTTCTTTCTTTTATACTTGTTTACAATGCTTTATACAGTCGATCGACTTCTTTTTAGTATTTCTGATATATTACTATATGATTTACCTTCTTCATGTAACTGTATAACAATTATTTTTTCTTTCAATGTTGTTTCATTGCGTTTTCTCTGTATATTGCAAATATTAGTGTTAAAGTGTACTCGCCACGATTACTACTGACCAAACTAACATAACATCTACTAATGTAATGTCCTAATGCCATCGCAACTGTTGTATTTATTAAAATAAATAATAATGTACGAATACTTTTGTCCCGGCGATATCTTACAGTGTCGTGAATTTCAAGTTATTTCAAGTTACTACATGATGTTATTGCCTTCGGTTTTGAGTCATTTGTTGCTGTAAGTGTTATGTATAATATACAGCTATATATGATTAAATATACTTAATAATGTAGAAAATATTGTTGCTTTTATTTCTATATTTCAAGTGTATGAATACTTTTGTGCTCCACTGTATATATCGTAACTTGAACAACATTTTGAACATAACTAATTGAAACATGATTATATTCATCATACAGCAATTCCACGCCAAATCGATCACTTTTGGAAGTCACGATCTGCGATTTTGTTCTAATCGAAATATGGTGTAGTCCATGTGAAATTAGGAGGAGTGTAAGTCATCATTTTGCCGGTTTCGAATTTGTTAAGGAACAACAGGCTCTCAAAATTTGTAATTTTTGCCCACTTTTGCGAAAATAGGCTTCACTTACGATTTTTTTTCTCAGAAACTACTCAACCGATTACTGGTGATAAAACGAAACGATACACGAATTAACATTTGTCTCCATCTAACGGAATTTATTATTTATTATATCACCATTAAACATTTCTTCTCGCGTTCGCATGTTTCGATTGAATTTTGTTCTTTATCTATTCCTCACGTTATTGAATTGTTCATTTTGTATTTCTCATTAAATAAATATTTTGTTCGTTCTTTATACAACTTATTACATCACTTTTCGACCACGGATCTCCTCACCTACAACACCGATTTAGCTAAGTTTTTTTTTTCGTTTTATTCACGAAGGATTGGGCTATTTTAAAATATTTTTTTTAACTTTGTCAATTTCTTATAAATTGTCGGAAAATTTAAACAAATTCTTTTATTGCGTTTTTCTGAATGAGGGGTGTAAAGAGTTAAAATTTGAAAAAAATATGGTGATATTCTTTGAAGCTTTCCCTTTAAAATGAGCGTTTCAGGTAGGCAAGTCGCGCGCTCAGCTATTATGATCGGTTGTTTTATATCACTGGTCCAAAAGCAATACGAGAAGACTTCGTACACGACTTAATGACCTTGGTCATACCTCGGAAAGTATATCAGTAACAACTCTTGGCCAATGACACATTTTTTAATCATAACTTAATTTATAGATATTAGTTTCTACATTCATTGTTTATGGTCTACAAAAAAAGCGTGATTGTTCGACGGAAACCGCGAGAAAGGGGTTCTTTCCTCTTATCGTGATGGGATAAGAGGGGTGTTACTGCGTAACACAAGTAAAAATAAATTTCACAGTCCGTTTTGGTGACCTGCGACCCTGCAGAATATTTTAGAAAACATTTAATATACAGCTAAAGCTATGTAAAATAATATTTCAAAGAAAAACATGTCTCGAGGCAGTAAACGCAAAATTTGTAAGAAATAGTAAAATTAAATGACGTTATTGCCTATAATTGAAAATGGCCATAAAAAGGTCAAACGGTTTACACGTTTGGGAAAAACCCAATCATTAAAATTGTTACTACCCTCGACCATTTGAATTTCAGAGACTTTACCTGGGTCTAACGGTAGTCCCCACTAAGTAGCTTCCATCTCCAAAAAATTTATAAACTGTTCAGTAACCAATCCGAAGCATCGTTACAAAATACCCCACTACTAAACAAAAGTTTACTTCAAAAGAAATGTTGTGCGAAATTGGGATATAAAAACATACAAGCAAACAAGTAACATCCTTTTAACATTTCTAAGTTGCCGTCCGATACATTTATAAAACAGACATATTTTAAATCTATTTGTGATTTTTACATTAAATATTTTTAAGTGTTTAACATTTAATTACCAGTATTTCACTATCCTTTTTTCAATAATTCATTCGCCGTTAATTCAGCGTGTGAAGTGGGCATACGACGAAAGTTTCTTTCAATATTAAAATTGATCATTTTGCCCACGCGGTAACAAGAGGTTATGATCAAAAGTATGGAGAGTATAATTGTGTGGAGTGGACTTCAGAATTGTGGAACACTTATATAAGGGAAGCTATTTCATTACACTAAACACAGAATTATCATTATCGTACTGGCAAGTCTTACATAACATTTTTTTATTTGATAATAGCCCAAAGCTGTGGAATCTTCTAGTGCCTGTAATAACAGTGTTCTAGTGCGTGTAAAAAGTGATGTTCTAGAAAACATGACTGACAGGGCAGCTCGGCAATAAAAGAAAAAGGAATTATATTAATTCAACTCATTACTTTGATGATTTCAATGTTTCTGCAGAATGGCAATCTTTTGCAACAACTCATGGTAAAGGATAGTATTGGAGAGAGCATTAACAATGACAATGACTTGCAATGCGCATTAGCTTACGAAGACTGTTAGAAAATCAAATTCTCACTCCTAAAAATATATTTGAATGAGCAGAATTATCTTTTTCAAACGTAGCATTTAATTATGTAACACAAAATGAATACATTATGTTTCGTACGCGTCCGCGACGACACTATCAGAATCACGAAAGACCGAGTCAAAGAGGGTCGTAAATCCTCGACACGGATGAACCGACGCCACAACTCGCGTACGACCCTATGACATTTTAAGGATATAGGGCTGGTATGAGTGAAATCAAATCGACACTGATTATGTTCTTAAAATGCGTTTAATTTTGATACGATTAAAAATTGACTATTTCGTTGAGTGTTAGGTTTTGATACGTATAATGAATGGTTACTGGGGAGAGTACGTTCTCCCTTGAATAAGGAGTAAAAAGTACCTTTTCGTTGTCACGGTGTCGACGAAGAAGACGTTGTTTGGAGGTGGATGTTTTGGAACCGTCGATCAGGAAGCCAATCAGTAGTGACCTTGACTCTGCCACCTTTTTATTGGCCTCCGGTTCAACCAATGATTTCTCGTCAGGAGGAGGTATTTTGTAATTAAAGAATGACCTGGCCTTCTGGCCAAGGGTCGCGTCGCGATCGGGAAGAACCTGGGTCCGCGCGAAACATGTTGCCGTTTGTCGATGCGTTTATGACACACCGTTACCCTTAGTATTCCGAGTTTCTAAGGATTCTTTATGGTTGTCTGTTTCGACCAAAAAAGATTGTGCCGGACACGGAATCGGACCTTTAGAATTCTAAGTGTGGCAGTTAAGAAATGATTTGTATACCGGAATAATTTGACTTATTTCGGTAAGAAGCTTAAGATCGTAAACTGGGAATTTCCGTGTTCGACAGAGGAGTTAATTTATGTTATTCTTTTATGTGTTCTATAGCGACGCGTAACACATTATGCATGCTGATTGTTTACAAGCTCACTTTTTACACGAACTAGAACACTGTTATTACAGGCACTAGAAGATTCCACAGCTTTGTAATAATAATTCTGTGTTTAGTGTAATGAAATAGCTTCCATTATATTTGTTCCACAATTCTGAAGTCCACCTCACACAATGATACTCTCCATACTTTTGATCATAACCTCTCTTATCCCATCACGATAAGAGGAAAGAACCCCTTTCTCGCGGTTTCCGTCGAACAATCACGCCTTTTTTGTAGACCATAAACAATGAATGTAGAAACTAATATCTATAAATTAAGTTATGATTAAAAAATGTGCCATTGGCCAAGAGTTGTTACTGATATACTTTCCGAGGTATGACCAAGGTCATTAAGTCGTGTACGAGGTCTTCTCGTATTGCTTTTGGACCAGTGATATAAAACAACCGATCATAATAGCTGAGCGCGCGACTTGCCTACCTGAAACGCTCATTTTAAAGGGGAAGTTTCAAAGAATATCACCATATTTTTTTTCAAATTTTAACCCTTTACGCCCCTCATTCAAAAAAACGCAAAAAAAGAATTTGTTTAAATTTTCCGACAATTTATAAGAAATTGACAAAGTTAACAAAAATATTTTAAAATAGCACAATCCTTCGGGAATAAAACGAAAAAAAACTTAGCTAAATCGGTTGAGTAGTTTCTGAGAAAAAAATTCGTAAGTGAAGCCTATTTTCGCAAAAATGGGCAAAAATTGCAAAATTTTGAGAGCCTGTTATTCCTTAACAAATTCGAAACCGGCAAAATGATGACTTATACCCCTCCTAATTTCACATGGACTACAACATATTTCGATTAGAGCAAAATCGCAAATCGTGACTTCCAAAAGTGATCGATTTGGCGTGGAATAACCCAGCATCATTTTGTACTACAATCGTATCATTTTCCACAAATTGACGTTTCGTTTAAGATTACTCGGTAAATTCATAATATGAAAGGTCTATTTAATTACAAATATTGAACACTAGTAAATAATACAAAGTTGTTACACAAAATAAGTACAGCAGTCTTTTTTACTAGCAATAAATGTTAATTTTTCTGTTTGTTTCTTAGTATTTCTTTAAAATTGTATAGCTCATAATATATTGGAGTCGCGGACGCGACTTAATCCTACACGCGAGCTGATTTCGTAATGGCGACCGTCTAGGGAGAGCTAGAGCGACAAACAGCGGTTTTTCAATATCATACAACATGCACTTTACGATCTGCTCCCGTAATTATGAGATCACGAACTCGGGACGCGGGAGGGCCCAATTCAAAGCAAAACGCGATAGATTGTGGCTAACGCGGTACAATTCCGCGATCAGGTTCAGTAACCGGTAGGAGTTCGGCTTCTAGGAGGATCGAGATGCGGTCCTTCTAGTTTAACGATACTTAAACGATACACCCGGACATCGGGATCCGCGACTGTCCCGGGCAGGGGCCCCCGGGTTTCTACCCTTCTACCTTAAACTACTTATAAACTACGCTATCAAAGGCCGACACTCCACGTTACGTTTTGCAGATCCTGACCGTTAACTGTCCGATCGGTGGTCGACAACCCATGATACGAAAGTCCCGGTTTCGTGATTTTTACAAACGATAATAGTAAGAGGGGCCTTACCGAGATGTCCTGATTCGTCCGGCACAGTAGCTCGGGGCTCGATACGTTCGGAATTACTATGTCACTCGGCCATTGCCAAAAACGGAATAATTAGGCGCGAGCCCTTGTGCCGGTACGAGGACACCACGTGATCGCCCCCACTCTTCGCCGAAGTCTCCTTCCTCCGACGTCTTCATGGCAGGATCTCCTTCTACCCCGCAGCCTCTTCTTGTATATCGTAGGGTCGAAGCGGGGTAGCGGCAGGGTAGCGGCACATTCTCTCGGCGTACGTCGTTCCCTCGCTAGTGGTGACGTTAGTGGTGGTAAATACAAAATAACAAGGCGGCAGATTACATTCGTACGGAATTACGCGCGATTCGTTCTCTCTCTAGACGGCTATTGCCGGTGCCTTTTGACCAAACTGTCTTCAGAGGAGGTTCCTTATGACGGGTATAAAATACCACGTCAAAAATTTTAAAACTTGGATATTGAGGATAAGAAGTATCAGAATTCTGAAATTGAAAGACGTAGAAATTTGGAAATTTGCCATTTTAAAAATAAAAAAGTTTGAAAATGAGACAACTATTAGGAATTTGAGAATTTGTAGTTCTGCAAACTTCCAAAGTAAATCTTACTTTTAAGGAAGGCAGTTCCGATGACCTTGACCTTGATATATATTAAAAGGTCGCTCTCGTGAATGACCCCCAAAATGTTTTATTCGTCTCTCGTTTTTTATTAAAAAGTTATTATTAAAAATGTATTATTACTATTATACTACAATCTGCGTATACGTATTCTCAATGTGATCTTGACTTTCACACAGTTTATGAAGGTCACACTCCGGAGTATGTATACTCGGGTGGCCCGTAGCTATAGAGCTCGATTTTTTTTTTTTAATTTTTTTATGTTCTCACCTCCTAAAATTTTGACACTTGATGAAAAAATGATAATGTCAAAATTGCAGCATGATTGAATAACAGGAACTCATGCCGCAAACGAGTTAAATTTTTCAAATTTGCAGGATTTCATGTTAACGTTGAATATGTTTATAGTCTTTTATTTTCAAAGTATCAGTGAATATTTTGTAATAAAAATATAAATTTTTACGCGTGTAATACTAGCATTTGCATTTAGCTTTCAACAATATACACAGAATTATTCAATTTTAGCGTTAAACTTGATATGTAACGTAGCGTTTGATCCCCGGATAATGTGACTGCTAGGTAACTGGGAGCTGTATACAATTTATGCAAAAGTTGATAAATTTTCTAAAAATTCTGATTGTGTTATAAATGAATTTCTTTTAAAATCGTTATAAACAAAATATTCTTTATTAAAATTTAAGTTATATCTTATATAATGAAAAAATTAGCCTATTATTAAATTGTACGTACTTTTTAATATATATTCTGTGTTAATGTAGATTTGCTTACATCAGGATAAAGACTTTTATAATTCTTAATTACTTGTGAAATGTATTGTGTTTCGTCTTCGTTTTTGGTCAGTAGATTATTACATTCAGATACAAGTTTAACACCACGTTCAGCGGTATCGGTTACGATTTATAAATGTGTTGTAATTTGTAAACCTTTTTGATATGAAATATCATTCTTCCACAATGAAGGGTCTTTTTCTAAAAAATCTGCAGGTATATTGTACCCGTTAAACCATTTTTTGGGATGCAATAGAAAAGAATCTATCAATATTCATATCTACATAATTCTGTATGTTTTCTGGAAATATTAATAGTCTTTTTATTGAATGTTCCGGATTATTATCTTTTAGGGCTTCAATCATTTTCCTTTTTGTGTTCAGCGGTATTACTTCATCGAAAAAGGATAATGCCACGTTCTCTGGTACAATGTACCATAAATGACCGGAAAATTTGCGTATTGCTATTGTAGTAACAGTGTAAAGAGACTTTTAGTACTTCCAGAAAATGTACAAAATTAAGTAAATATAAATATTGATATCTTCATTTTTATTGAATCTAAAAAATGGTTTAATAGGTACCATATACCTACAAATTTCTTAAAAAATGATATTCATTGTGGAAAAATGCTATTTCATATCAAAAATCGTAAAGGATACCGTTGAACGTGATGTTAAACTTATATCTGAATGTAGTCTGTTGATCAAAAATGAGGAAGGAACAAGACATTTTACAAATAATTGAGAATTATAAAAGCCTTTATCCCGATACGTACAAATCTACATTAACAAAGAATATATATTAAAAACTACATACAATTTAATAATAGGTTAATTTATTCATTATATAAGATGTAACTTAAATTACAATAAAGAATATTTTGCTTATAACTATTAAAAAAAAAAATCATTTATAAGTGCTAATACTGGGCAGCTCCCAGTTGCCCAGCAGTCACATTCTCCGGTAGTTCAAATGCTACGTTACATATCAAGTTTAACACTAAAATTTAATAATTTTGTGTATATTGTAAAAAGCCAAATGCAAACGATAGTATTACACGTGTAAAGAATTATATTTTTATGACAAAACATTCACTGATATTTTTAAAATAAAAGACTACAAAGATATCCGACGTGAACATGAAATCGTGCAAATTTGAAAACTTCAACTCGCTTGCGGCACGGGTTCCTGTCATCCAATCATGCTGAAACTTTGACATATTATCATTTTTTTACGAAGTGTCAGAATTTTAGGGGGTGAGACCATAAAAAATCGAAAAAAAATATCGAGCTCTATAGGTAAGGACCACCCTAATGCATACGCGTCCCATATTTTTCTGGTTCTATGAACATATAATAAAAATATGCAGAGCGAGGTGCTTTACTTCTCCCGCGTCTTAGAGTACAAATATAATTATTTTAAATAATTGATATTCTGTCAAACGGTATTTCAAAATAATTATCTTCGTACTTTAAGTCGGGGAAGGGACTGTATCCTCATCCTGAAATAATATAGTTTAACCCAACCTAATCTGCCTTTAAGATAGATTAAACTATCCAGCTCAATTAGATTATATTATTTCTGGATTGCAGTGCAGGAGGAGAAGTGTAGTCTATTCATTATCGGTCTATTATATGATATTTACATGCTAATAACTTTTTAATAAAAAACGGGCGACGGCTAAAACCTTCTAAGGGTCATTCATGAGAGCGTACTTGACAACATACGTCAAGGTCAAGGTCATTGGCGCTGCCGCTCCGTAACGTACGATTTACCACAGTTTCTTAAGGACTTTTCGACGGATGAATATTTCTTGCTTTCATCACGCTTCTTTACTAAACTTTTATCGCTGCATTTTCAAATGTAATTGTTCAATGAGGTGAATTAATCCTGTTCCATTACTGCAATATTCGTAGATCGTCATTTTTCAGCCTTTCTATTTATTCTTTATGTTTAAAACAACAGATTTAAATCTCATTCGTTTTATAGCACCTTCATTCAATACTAAAGGGGGTCAAACCTGCTAATTCGAATTACATATACTCCAAATTTCAACTTGTTTGAAACAGTTTATTATTGTTAGCCATTAAATACCACAAGGTAATTCAAAGCAAAACCCTCGGAGGGCCTCGAGGGTACGCAGGTCCATTTAGTTTTCAAGTGAATTGCAGATACAGGGTATACAGAGGTTATAAGTACATGCGTATTTTTCCTCGTTCAGGAGAAGCGGACAATTGGTAATAGATTGGTCTGTGCGTATTACACTGTACAACAGCCAACTGATTTCGTAACCGCCACTGTGAAATTCTTATAGATTTTTGCGAGCTGAATACGAATCTGAAATCCATTTTTCTCTAGGACGTACAGTTTTTGAGAAAATTAATGTTAAAAAAAATTGCAAATTGCAAATTTTCAACTTTGGAAATTTTTTGTGCTTTTACCATAGCAGTTATTCAGTGGCTTTTTACACGAGAAAAATCTGTGAACTTTCCCGAATAAAACGATATAAATTGTTATTACATTATAAACATTTAAATATGTTTAAATAATGATCAAAGTAAGAAAGACACCAAAAACGCACCAATTTTTGCTGATATTTTTCAATTTATTTAAAAAACAATGGGTCTAGGCGAAAATCTAACCATCGTACGCGATAGAGCAGACATTTCTGCTGAAGAAACCATCAAGCGAAGTTACAAAATCACTTTCGTTTTCTTTTTATAAAAAAAATAGTTCGGCAAAACACGCGCCGCTGCCAGTGGTACTCGATGTTAGCGCGGCGCACCATTCAGTTATTCCGTTACTCCAAGACAGTAGGCAGGGCGACTACCGCACCGCGCAACATTGAGTACCACTGGCACGTGTTTTGCCGAACTATTTTTTTTATAAAAAGGAAACGAAAGTGATTTTGTAACTTCGCTTGATGCTTTCTTCAGCAGAAATGTCTGCTCTATTACGTACGATGGTTAGATTTTCGCCTAGACCCATAGTTTTTTAAATAAATTGAAAAATATCAGCAAAAATTGGTGCGTTTTTGATGTCTTTCTTACTTTGATCATTATTTAAACATATTTAAATGTTTATAATGTAATAACAATTTATATCGTTTTATTCGGGAAAGTTCACAGATTTTTCTCGTGTAAAAAGCCAGTGAATAACTGCTATGGTAAAAGCACAACAAATTTCCAAAGTTGAAAATTTGCAATTTTTTTTAACATTAATTTTCTCAAAAACTGTACGTCCTAGAGGAAAACGGATTTCAAATTCGTATTCAGCTCGCAAAAATCTAGAAGAATTTCATAGTGGCGGTTACGAAATCAAAAAAAGTCAAAATTTGTTGTACAGTGTTATCAGTCATTGCTTGTTCAATTTCTTAAGTAGCTCTAATTGACTATTTGGTTGGTTATACTATTACAAATCCAGTCCCCTTGTATTTTCCTAAAATTGGGATGACATGCAGTTAGGCTCATAATAAATCTTGAAACCTCACAAATACTTCCATTGTTTCAACAATTTCTATAGCCAATTAATTATAATTTACCTTTATCACATTTTCTTTCCAGTTTATACCTACTACATTTTGTATATTTTATTGATTGATTGATTATTTAAAACTATGGGCGCTGGGTATATTTTATTAAAATTCCTAGTTAGTTATTTATTGTGACATTCCAAACATGTTAAAAATTTAAAAATCTAATAAGTGTCGTAAACTTTTAGACCATCTATTTCTGTGAATTAGATAAAATTTATTGATTTAAATACAGTAGATAGCTTACGTTCTACGATCTACGACAATTAAATAAAAGGAAATACTCATAAGAAAAAATTAAATTACACTTTTGAGACAATTTTAGATTAAGTTGCCAATATTATTGTATCGTCGAAATCTTTCCAACATGGACAAATTTCATGTTTCAAAATAATGTTCGAAGTTGATTGAGGAGGAGGGTTAATAAAAAATTAATTAGACAAATTTGAGCCTGAAAAATCATAATAATTTATTGGCTCGAATGATACGATTTAAGGGATAAAGCCTTGCGACATAAAAAACCCTTTTAAGTATATATCTGTCGTGATTGAACGGTGAAAGTGTGTATGTAATTGAGTATGATTGTTAGTTGATCCGAGGAGCACAAGGTCTCACTCAAATAATATTACGATTCGTGTTATAATCCACATTGCGTAGGATTGTCCACGACGATCTATTCGAGGAGTGTAGGATCCCACTCGAATAGTGTTACAATACATATTGGAAACCACCCTATATTGGTTTATTCGAGGAGTGTAGGGTCCCACTCGAATAATGTTATGATTTGCATTTGATACCACCCTACACTGGTTACTCATGTGAGTATATTCGAGGAGTGCAGGGTCTCGCTCAAATAATTTTGCGTTTTGTATTAGGAACCACCCCCCATTGGTTGTTCTGTGTTAGTCTATTCGAATAGTGCAGGGTCTCGCTCGAATAGTGTTACGGTTTGTATTGGAATCCACCCTGCGCTGGATATTTTACGTTACTCCACGATACACGGAGCTTTTACTCTCGATCCGACTCGCACAAGATTCAACGAATGACTGTTGTTAGTGTATCCTTCCGAATGAGTGTATCCTTCTAACAGATTTATGGCAGGGATGGTCACTATTGAGAGTGGTGACAATAACCGGTCACCACTTGGAACCCTTGCCGTGGGTCTTAACTCGTATTCCCCTTCCATAATGAAACGCGCTAGGGGCGTACTGGAAGGAAGGGTACGAGGGTACACAATTTAGTTTTTTCAAGTCAGTTCAGTTTTCGCAGTTCACAACCTTAGTTAGAAATTCAGAGACACCATTTTGTACGACACATATTGTAATAAATACGTACACCCACACACACAATTACACTTTTAGCGGATGACGGTAGGATAAAAATGATGTTCACCGAAATACTTTAGTCGGGAATTTCTTTATTATAATATCGGTACCGCGTAGTTACAAGGACTAACGTTCAGCACGAACGGTCACGAGCGAATCTTTTTTCTTCCGCCCTTTCCTTGGGTTAAATAGTCCCTTCTTAAACAAAGACAGATTGCACGCCTAAAAGCGCGCCAAAACCTTTAAGGAAAGTGGGAATTCCCCGAAAAATTGGGAATCCCCGTCATAAAATTATGCAGGAAAAGCCAGACCTTTTTATTGGTCACCAGCCCTACGTTTTGCCGATGACCTGGGTCTTAACGACTAACGCGTAGCTCAACATGTAGCGGTAAAGGCGCTACACACTCATACACACCACATCTGCAATAGTAATAAACCATAGTAACAGAATCAGCATAAATTTATTTGATTCCCAATTTCACAACTGGGTGGTCCGTCGAGTAGACGGCACAACAAGGAGTGCAATATCCTGGGAAGATTAGATCGCTTCCTAAACAACTGTGTCTTCGATATATAAAAATCGCCCGAACACCCTCGCGCATCAGTGGGTGACGGTTAAGAAAAATCTTTGCTTTGTTAGTTAAAGACCGAGAAAAAGAATGTATATCCGTTAGCCGATTTATGGCAAGCACATGTTTACGTTGGGACCGGTCCGGACGGGACTTGATAAACAAAAGGGTCCTCGTTGACCCGGTGGTCTACGCGTCGAACCACTTGAACCCCGTAATAAATTCCTTAGTCACGGCAAAGGTCGAAGTTTGCGTCCGAACAATTATAACATGATGATATGATCATACAAGTACGATTACATTTTCTATTGGATTTTGTGATAGGATAAAGTTATAATTTTAAGATTGTTATAGTTTTTAATATTTAATGTTACTCGCACGGCTGCCGGAAATAGAAGAAGGAAAAGATTGAAGAAAGTGTGTCGCGATTGTGCGCTCCAACATTTTCAATGAACCATTTTAAATTAGCATTTAATGTAAATACGTGCTGTGGTAGGAAGGTACAGGGTCTCTTTAAAGTCCGACCGCACCCTTATATTTCGAAGACGGCTTTAAATATGGCAAAATGTTTTAGACAAAAATTGTAGGATATCAAGGGGAGCATAAGATGGTGGAAACAGTTTGACCTTCCATGGTCGTCTGAAGATCACGTGAACGTCACTTTCAGTTTCTTAAATAGAACACCCCATTTTTTATGGAATATTGTTGTAGCTATCGTCGGAACGTATTGAAAACACTACCTATTGTTTTTTGTGCAAAATATTCCCCGGATATGAAGCTTCAAAGTCGACACATAAGTAGACGAGAGTTACGACAACATGCAACAAAAGATGTTGGTTTCTGTTTAAGAAACTGAAGATGATGTTCGCGTGACCTTCAAGTGATCATCTAAGGTGCTTGTGGCTCCTATCTTATGTTCCCCTTGATATCCTACAATTTTTGTCTGAAACATTTTTC
The DNA here is from genome assembly GCA_036983795.1 of Megachile lagopoda. Taxonomy (NCBI): domain Eukaryota; kingdom Metazoa; phylum Arthropoda; class Insecta; order Hymenoptera; family Megachilidae; genus Megachile; species Megachile lagopoda. Next base: position 436,240 of record CM072790.1, read on the forward strand.
CATATTTAAAGCCGTTTCCGAAATATAAGGGTGGGTCAGACTTCGGAGACACCGTGTGTATTTAAATTAACGACTCCGAAGGTTCCGTTCCTCGACACAAGTTTATTTTTGTTTTCCTACGTGTACGAACAAGGCGCAATGTTGGCTCGCTAAAAATTCGTGTCCAACTTTTAATCAATCGCTGGTCAATCCTCCTCCTTCAAAATTCATTAGAAAAAGGAAAGAGAGATAGAGCGAGAAAATCGAGAAAGACGGAAAAACTTAGGAACCGTTTAAAAATTCGAGTAGGGACAAACACAGCCAAAAAGGATAAAAGGATAAAGCATAAAAAGGAAAGTGAAAAGGTTCGGCAAAATCTAAGAACTGACACTAACCAGGCCACAGTACGTCCTTGCAGTAAGCGTGAAAAATTAGGGAACGTAAAATTAGAGAAGACAGAAAAAAAGGACTTTCCTAAAGCAGCGGCATATGCGGTGCCATAAGCGCTATAGAACATTTTAGGTTCTATCATTGAAATTTTTATATAAATTTCAACAATATTTGTTATATAAAATAGATGTGCATAAAACTTAATCTATATTCGTATCAAACATAACTAGTTATTTTCGAACAAGTACGCTAATTGTAAGTATTGTTTGTACGAATGTAAATATTACTAAAAATTTGCGCACTGACGTCGGTTATTAAATTATACAGTAAGACTAACAAATAAAAATTAATATTATGTAGGCAATGATGCCCATGTCATCACATTTAGGAAAATTGATTCGTCGTATATATAACTAATTTAGAGATAGTTGTTATACCGAATTTAATGAGACAATGGCCGCAAATGGTGAAGTGGGTACAAATGGTACTTTTATTCTTTGTAAAAGAACAAGAGCTTTTGAAATTTTGTTTCAATGATCATTATATTGAGAAGATAAAGTTAGAAAAAATTCAAGTTTCTATAACTTCAACCATTATTTTATCAATTTTCCTTAAAAAATGAAAACAATAAGACAGTTAGATACAGTTAGATAGTATTAGATCGTTACATCCTAAAGAAATGTGATGGATTTGCGAAATAACTCTATAAAAATGATGAAAAATAAATATGTTATTCTTTATAAGCGACAAGCAGCTTACAATTTTTTTTTTATTTTTTACCACTCCACTTCCGAGAAAATCAAATCAAAATTACGGGAATTTATCAGATGTTCTCATAAAAAGTGGATTTTGTCGTAGAAACAAATATTTTCTAAATGTGCAAGCATGAAATAAAAATTATTTGTAGATAAATAAAAATTTTTAGATTAATCAAGTAAAAGTCTAGTGAAATGAACAAACTGTTTGTATTAAGAATTACCTAATTAATTTAAGCATCAGAAGTGCGGATGTTGGGACAATGGGTTGCCGAAAATTGGCCATGACGATATCCAGAGTGGTCTTCTTCAACTGGGTCATAAATTCGGGGTAAGTCCCAATATTCGTGGCCTGTCCAATCCAACGAAGGCTGTTGCCGATATCAAGTGGAAGTTGGTCGCTTTCACTCCTTCGTCGAGGTAACGTTAGCCAATCCCAACGACGACGATGGGTGTTCCCAGAAGAAAGTGGGGAGAAACGTCCCCTTGTAAGGGCCCGGAAAAGACGTCGGTGACATATTGTATTACCGTATAAAAGGCAAATGTTTCAATGCTTAAACGATTAAAGAAACAGTGAACATTATTACAATTTCATTTACAGTTGGTCAACATAAAATTATAATTAATATAAAAAAGAGTCGACATAAAAAAAGAGTAAAATGCCTACTTTCAAATAAAATAGTAAGAATCTACATTTATGGAAGAAAAAGTTTTAAATTGTTTAAAATTTGAAAATGTTCGTATGATCTAACGATTAAACAATGTTCATGGCACGTACTAATCATTTATTAGTGCCCTAAATATTATTATACGTACTAATTTCATTATTTCCATAATTTAATAAACAAGAAACAAAATGGCAATATTTTGTGGAATGAAAATATTTTATTAATAATAAATACATTGGATCGATTATAGTGAATTTTCTTTCGAATTAATTCTAACACACGAAACTTTTCACAAGTACCTGTTTTCACAAAGACTTTTTGCTGCACAAATATCTTGTTATGTGTCATCGTTTTTCTTTTTCTTTTCTTACGGTATTCTGAAGAATTTATGACTTTCTAATACAACAAAAAAAATTAAAAATATATTATAAAATTTTAAGTTATGTTGATGTTATGATGAATTTAAGAATAAGCGGGATCATATTTTTATATAATTATTATTATCATGAATATATAAAATAGAAAAAATATTTATTTTAATAGAATAACTATTAATCGTGTGATAAATTCATTAAGGCTGACTCGTTTAGTAATTTGGTCTTGCATGAAATCGCGCCTATATCGATGATGTTTAATGACTGGTCAGTGTTACGTTACCATGCACTAGTGAAAAAACACAATACTTAATTTTGATATTAAATTAAAATTAAAAAATAATAAAATTGTTTAGAATTTTCCATTATTTAATAAATCTAAACTAACATTACTATTTAAAGAATTATACAATGTTAATCAGTTAGAACTTTAAGAAAAGCACTCCCTTGCTTGCCTGAGTCATTATGATTTTATTTTATTGTATTGAATCATTGTGATTTTTTTTAAACAAGTTTAAAGGCATCGAATCATGAAGTACTGTTCAATAATATTTTTACCTGGTATAACTATTGAATTATAAAAAACTTATAATTATATCTATTTCAAACTAATACATTTTGATTAGTTTAAACGTTAAAAATAAGCTGAAATGTTATTATTAATAAAATTCCTTCTGAATTGTTAATTACCGGAACCCGTTTGAGCACTAGGACTTTAACTCGACAGCGAAACGTACAAGAGTGAAAGGTAATTTTTCTAAATAAAGCCATAGTCATAAACTCTGACGGTTCATTTGTCATTGCCCCCGGTTGAAAATCGTTTTTATCCTACATTAATTAAAAAGTGTCACACTAATTTCGTGTCAGTTGATCGTTAGATTTGACAGCAGTACTTTTAAAAGAGTTATTTTAAACTTTGCCATTTATGGATAACTTAATATTTGCAATTCTATAAGCCGTAGTTTGTTGAGAAATATTCTTGTTATTTCCACCACTCTTCAATACTGTTTATACTTATTTGTTTTTATTGCATTCGCAAATTTGCCATTTAGTTCCATTTGCGACATTTTACAAGTTAACACTTTTATACGTTTTATACACTTTTATACTGCGTGCTATCGCTGACTTGTACTCTTACGCAACCACAGATATAAGTACTCTGAGGTACCAACCATTAAAATTTAATTAATTTAACTTAACTGAAGTCGAACTGTTGCCAAATGTACTTAGGGTTTATACGTTTTTCAATATCAATATTATTAGCAAAGAAATAATTTAAAATATTGTGAAGACAGAGTTTCGTTAGCTTATCTTCCAAATTATATTATTTTTGTAAATATATGGCACTTTTCAGTAATAAGCAGATTTAAGAGACGCGGTTGGAAATATTTCATTTTCATGGAGTGCTTCCCTGCTTTCCTTAGAAACATCGGCAAACATCCTTAAATAACCAATATCGAAACATTTAAAAACTTTCAAATTTAATAAATTTAACTCTTATTCGAAAAGACCACGAAAATCTTTTATTAATGTCCTAAATATAAAATTGTTGGCTGTTCAATAACCATCCTATTGCATACTGTACACAGTAATCAATAAGACAATTTTTTGACAATCAACCAATTCCCATTAAAAATATTTGTGACCAATTTATGTCGCTGTTTTCAACAAATTTTCATCTACTAATGATATTTAAAACCATTTTCAATTAATTTAATATTATGCACACTAAAATTTATATCAAAGGGTAATAATTTCGACCTGTTTTTCCTACTTTACTCGGCGATGGAAATTTATAAACTAACATAGGAAAATGCGTTAGGACAAAAGAATGATGTTAATCATGAGTACACAACGTGAATGAATTGTACTTATAAATTTTTAGGATTATTATGGAAATAATACTTCGATACCACAAAAATAAAAGCAAACGCTTGTTTCACTACCACTCATTATGATAATGAATTTACCTTCGTGTAGTGCAATTCCAATAAGTAGTACCTGTGTAGTGCCTTTGTAAGAGTGTCTTGTGACTTACAACTATGTTGTTCAAGCAAATTGTGCTGACTCGCGTACTATCAGCAGCTGCGTCCGATTAAAAAATGGTCGAGCCGTGTAAATGGCGGTGAATTTTAACCGGACACGAGTTTGATCAAAACGAATTAACGTTAAGACCAATGATTAGATGCATCCGATACGAATGATGCCTTGAAAACTTTAATAAGTGCGTCTGAAACGTTGACGCTATGAAACTCTAAGTCCGAAACGATTGACTTATTCCTTTCAATTCTAATTTATGTCCGACCGAGTGATATTATTTTGAATCTTATGTCCGACCGAGTGACTTGTTGATTTTAATCTCATGAGACGTTCTCATTTTAACTTCCTCGTAACATCGGAAGTGTAAGGAAGCATGCTCATTGGTTTTCCTTCGAAACGTCGATTTTCCAATCAGCATGCCCCTTGACGTTGGGCCCACCCTCTCTTGCGCCCTTAGCGCGCCTTTTTTGGAAGAGGGTGGGAAAAATACCGATAAGTACGGGAGGATCTTGAAGGTCGGCAACGCCGGGGTTTTTCCCTCCAGGTGACACGCACGTTGTCCAAAGTACCGCTACGAAAGGACCGAGGCCCGTCCTCGGTACCCTTCGGGAAAAACCCCGTTTATGACGGAAGTAGTTATTGAAGACGAAACGAAAGTTAGAAATTCTAAAGGCATTGTTCGAAAAAATGTAAAACTAAATTGCCGGCGATGGCTAAAAACAGTCTTTCAAAAATAACTGTTAGTCCCAGACCCATTATAAACTACCTACGAAATCCTCCTCGTATTGTGTTCCGTCGCACGTTCGGAACACAAATGTTTAAAAGAAAAAAGTCTTCTTATACTTATGTTGCAATTTCTGTCATCATTGGCCCGAGACTTATGTCGTGGTAATTTATAACTTCCCCTATGAAGACACCTTGTGTATAGACCTACCGTTGAGGGTTAAAGATTTATTGTATAACTCTGTTCTACATATACTCGAACGTATTTATAACAAGTAATAAGCATTCATTATTGCAGAATTTCGAGAGCTGTATACGAATTTGCAATCCAATTTTGTTGACTTCCGCAATGACTAAAAAATTTAATTTTGAAAGAAAATACAAGTCTTCAATTTTAAAGACATTTTCAACTTTAATAACAATACTTACCTACTCAATTGTGTCTTACATGAAATAATTTTGTATACCCTTTCGAATAAAATGGTATCAAATATTATTATACTATAATAATTACAGGATACCCAAAACGATTCAAATATTTTTCAATTTCTTTTATAAATTATAAATTCAGCAGAAAATTTGATTGGACTCGTGATAGTATAATCCTTTTTTCTTATGAGATATACCAATATACGCTAGAAAATCGCGTTCTGCTTTCAATTCCGGAGCGAAATAGTTTAGCAAAATATGTGGTGGCAGCACTATACAGCTAAACGTTGGTGGTCGCCGCTTCTGCTTAAAACGATCTTTATTATGATGAAAAAAAGTCTACAAAAACTGCTTGACAGATATTAAAAAAACGTTAAAATTTATAAATAATGTAATTCCTTAGTTACGAAACCAGATACGTTTAGTATAAAATAACAGTAAAGTTATAATACTTGAAAATTAACATAGAAAACTTAAAAAACAGAATCATTTATATCATTTATTGTAAATATTACAAATATCAAATTATATTTTTTATATTTAAAAAACTAATTATCTGGCCATCAATGATGAATTTCGAACTAATGTTCAATATTTACACAACCAAATATTGCAACCCAATGTTTTTAACATGAATTCATTATTTTGAGCGTACAACGAATTTTCACGTTATGAAACGTTTAGTATTTTTTGTTGGATAGAATGAAAAGAAACGTCTTTCTATTAACTGTAATAGAAAATTTCCAAATTGGCTTTTTCTTTTCTTGGCTTGAATTGTGCGTGGTGTGCGTTTTGTAAAAGATCTGTTATAAGATATAAATGAGATGTCTTCAATTTTTAATTTCGGTTGTTAATATTTTCATAAAACAGTATAAGCATTATATGTGTATGTATATCATTAACTCCAAATTACAAGATATGTACAAAGAATGTTTTTTGTGTGTAGTACTCTGTGTCTTTTTGACTTTAATTAATTTCATTGGATAAGCGTATCAAAGCACTATAATCTTTAATCCTGCATTTTTATTTTATTCTCCTATTTGACAATTCGTTCTTTTAATTCAAGTTATTTCATTGGAATGTAAAATAGTATACCCGCAAATTCTTCTTTCATATCACTTTAATCGTATTAATCTTATCACAAGTAAAACAATTAACACCACGAAACATGCACGTATATTTGCGTGTTTTCGGCTTCTTATGAATGCTTCTAATAAAACCATTGTAGTACATCTATTCGCGACGCATACACATTAGTGAAGTTAATTTTTCTAACAAAATAATTATAGTGATATAGACAAAATTTTTTTTCAAAATAATTTTCATCTTTCCTTTGCAAAACTAATAAATCTTACTTGTTTTAGTCAAATCGTTACAAAAATTGCTTGTTTAATAATATTATATTAAATCGCTTAATGAGTAATGTAATGCAAATAAATCGAGAATTATTTATTGTCAAAACGAAATAAAAAAAATATGTACATGTTTAAAAAAAAATACTGTATTATTAATGTGAAAAAAGGGAAATATGTTTCTTTGAAAATTGTTAATAATTTTATGAAAAACAATCAAATACCTCAATTCATGTAAATTAAAGTACCTTTAATTGTACAGATATGTGCTTTTGAAGAAATTCATCACCTTCTTACGATTTCCATTATGCAATTATATTTTTTTACAAATAATCATAAAACAAACAGGTTGCTAGTAAAAATTTGATTGTTGTAAACACTTTAATAATTAAATGTAGTCTGTCTACTTAAAATTAGACGTACCAGCTGTCTGCACTGTTTTATTGCAGCGCTAATGGAATAAACACCAAAATGGGCCTCTGTTGTTATACAGAAAGAATTTAAAAGAGTACAGTAGTAACTTTTTCTTATTTTTAAAATTGTGACCCCGCTATGGCATTTACAAAATATTTACAGAATAAGAATTTTTTATAATTTTGTCGTTATAAAAATCATTTTTCAACCCAGTAAAAATGTATTTAAATGTAGCTAATTCTTCGCGATTGCGATGAAAAAGAAGTAACTTAATACGAAAAATACTATCCAAGTTAAAAATTCAATGTTTTAGAACAAACAAAGTGATGATTTAACCCTCCCTAAAATTTTATACGGACTTTATTATATTTTATTATATTTATTATATTTATTATATTTATTATATTTATTATATTTTATTATTTATTATATTTCTAACGAAATCCGAAGTATTAAGGGAAGAAAAAGTAATCGATTTGGCGTGAAATCATCTAATATTGTTATCATTGAAATGTAATAGGCATTTATTATTAATTCGTTTCTCTGGCTCTAAGGGTTAAAATTCATATGTAGGGAAAAGCAATCTAACATGATAATATTATCAGTAACAAAAAAATAAAATATGGTATTTGTATCGGCGTGATTCAAGGTACAATCCAATCTGTTATAACATCTTCCTTTATAATAATAATGATTACAAAAACCTTTGTGACGTTTCTAACAAAATTATTTGCAAACTTTCAAAACAAATCGCTACTATGTTTGTAAAATTCCTGCTACGGAAGTATAATTGCTAATAATTAAATAATACATTTTTTCAACAAAAAGAATTGTGGCTTCAAAGTATCGATGACAATTTAAAGTATATTATATTCCTAAGTATGATATAATATAAAAATTTAAAGTGATGTTTTGACAGCAGTATAAGTTACATATGTGTTTGCAATATGAACATCTGACATTTCTATCAATTTTAGAAATTTGTTAACTGCTAACCAAAGGAATTTCTATCCTAATTCAGACATGAAGATCAAAGTTAATAGGAGAAGGTAAATGTCTATGAAATCTCTATAATAAATAAAGATTAGTTTTGGCGTCCCTAAGCCTGGTCCAGCAGGGGTTCTTCGGATTCCCAAATCAAAGAAATAGAATTACCACGCTCTTCGCCAACATCGATTTGATATTGATTTTGTGAAAATGGCAAAATTTACACGGGATGAATGTCGTATATCAACATAAATGACTTCATGACTTACACACAGACAGGCAACAACAGCGCTTTAGTTCATGTAGAAAACAGAAGATTTTACAATAAAATCTGGGCAAGAAAATGTAAGGATAATCAGTGAATTTAACATTCCTTATATCAGCTGGAGGTCTGTAACAATTTTTTTAATTCGAAGAATGTAGTACGCAGAATGATACTGTCCTATATTAATATCCAATTTTGAGATTGATACTTTTCTGAAAAAAATTTGGACACTTTATAGTTATCAATCAATCTACGACGCTTATAGCAATTTCATTCATACAACACATTTGATAAAAAATTTACTAAATTTACTTATTTCTATTTCTTTTGCCTTTTGCCTTAATGTTCTGACACTTTGTAACTTAAGGACTGCTCCATATTACTTCTACTTCCTCTACTTTTTGACATAACCTGTATCTTTATTTAAACATTCTAACCGAAAAGAGTTCTTTGGCTATTTCCAAATAAAATGTTAAAAATGCGAACAAAATAATCTAACTCCATAATAGTAAATTAAATTAACTAATATATTCGTAGTAAATAATAATAAATTAATATGCTCATTTTCAACGAATAATTTTAATGTAAAGTTCTCTTCGCATTTGGCAATATTTTATTTATTCTTTAACAATATGTATTAAGCAGGTAGTCGTGATAACTTTAAATTCCTCTTGTCGTTCGGATACGGCAATGCCATCGTCTTTTAAATGTTGGGCCAAAAACTATGCCAGTAGGAATTGCACATCCACGGAGCACGGATGCATTAAAGTGGCGAACTTGTAACATTCGTGACAAATGGCACTAGAAGCCGTTTAAACGCGTATACTAACATCATAATGAAACTCATTTCACCAAAAACTGTCGCCTTGCATAATTAAAGTTCTTTGTAGTAGCGCGTTTTGCGTAATTATTTTTAAATTATCTCAAACTGTTCGCAGAGATAATTCGGGAGGAAAAAAGACGCAAAAGTATTATTTGGTGACAGCGTGCTTGAATACGTTTATAATTAGCATCAGTCGAACATAATTGGGTCGCATATGGCTAATATCAACAACGCGAAGCTTATTTACAACGTTGCAGATGAGTCGAGGAATGTCTCTCTTATATAATCTGTTTACGGAAAAAGAGAACCGATGAATTATCTAGTTTCGTTTCTCATTCTTTTTAATATGATTCTTAGAATTCATGACCCATGTGAGACACTGAGGCACAATGTTCCGCATTTGAAGAAACTTGGCCAAAACTGGATTCTTTTTACCTCATACTTTTAATTTATAGATTATATATAAACGTATTTACACAACCATGAGACCATACAATTTATTTTGGACTGTGATCTATTTTGCAAATAATAATATGTTTCAGAAACGAATTATATGTTCTTAAATTCTAGTCTCAGGATCATTGTATTCAGGATCAGAATATTCATATATTCTTGAAACGAATAAATTTTAACAGAAATTAAAAATACTATATTGATATATATTTATAATTATTTATCTATGAAACGTAATATTTGAGTTAGAAGAAGCGCACGTAAACATTAAGTTATTAACACGACAATTTCGAAAACATGGTAAAAAGCATTATAGCATTAAAAACGTTAGAAGACGTCTTTGTTAATCCACTCGAATGTCGACAGAACTTCGTTTCGAGGCATCATTTTCCTTTTAAATCTCTTTTTTACATAATCAGAGAGTATTCGATAAATATAGATGAAATACGACGATTTTTAGTGTAGGAATCTATTGGGAGGAGCCTCAGAGTCTGTTCTCCAATTATTGTTCAAGCAAATGATTTATTAAGTATAGAAAAACTAAGTAACGTTTAATTAGGGCAAATATTTATCCGTTCGGGTAGTTGTACCAAGAATATTTCACAAATCAAGTCCCATTTTTACTTGATTTTACAGATTGACGAAGTGAAATTTGATAACAGAAAATACAATCAATGCAGAAAAGTGGACGATCATTCAATATTGGGGATAGTCAACACTAACATAAGCGGCTGTCGTATGGCCGTAATAAATTGTAAAGGAATATGTTAATATCGATAGTGAAATTTACATGAACTGTTGAACACAAAGTAAATGAAGAAATATGGAAAGTTACACAGGTCTCAATACAAAAGGCTACATACACGTGTTAATTGCAGAAAAAATTCGTAGGCAAATATAATTTACTTTGAATTTGAGTTAGATTACGGCCAGATTTCAATTAAACTTTAACTAAATGAAATTTAGTAAATGTTAGCTGGTGACAGTACTCATACTAAAATAATGGAATCATATTATTAGTATTGTACAAAATACTGGATGAGAGGAAGGCGACGTTTGCACGACAATGAATTTGCACTTAGACCGTGCTAATATTTATGGCGATAATTTAATTGCCGAAATAATATTAATCTAATGGCATTTTTAATGGATGCGATCTGAGCAAAATACATATTTCACTAAATAATAAAATTTACTTGGTTACTACATTAAAATAACCTATATAAATATAATTTTGAAATACTATTTCGAAACTATTAAATTTTAAGAATATATGGATTTTGAAGTAATGAATGCCAACATTCAAAATTATTTTATTCTGTCCATATTTATTAAATACGGTCAGATTATGCAAAAGAAGTTTAAAAAAATGTCTCTAAGATAAAGTCCAAACCGAATTTAGTTCATACATAATTAGTTATGCTTCGTTTTGGAAATGGAAAGTTATAATAACGTTAAAAATTTACAACTTACTCAACTCAAATATAGATTTTTTTAGCTTAATTACGTTGTATCATAATTCATACACTTTATAGATATAAGTTTGCAGTTATTTATAATGTTGATAAGATTTTATTAAATGTAGAAAATTGCGCAGCATATTATTCAAGATTATATATTTCACTTATATACTCACTTATATACTGATACATGACAAATAAGTTTTCTATTCATCAGAAAAGATTTTAAATCTAATAATTAACAAATGTATTAATACCTGTCCACAGATCTATCTGTGTGTAGATAGATCTGTGCATAGTACTAGATCTGTGTGTAGTAAATAATGAGGTATATTTCGTAGCCGTAATAGTATGTAACATAGTCATCTAGAAACATATAAAAAAATATTGATATAAACATTGGTTCTTGAGTGCGTTATTGAAATATAAAAAAAATATAAGGGTCGACAATATATTCATATGTAGTATCGAATGAGAAAATCATCTATTATCATTTTGTATATTTCTTATAACCTGTTAATCAAGTATCTTAGACTCTACGTATACATAAATTTTGTTATTATTCTTATTTAAAGACGCCAAAGAAGTTTAACGTACAAAACGGGGCACCCTATGTATAGTATCGAACAACAAAGCAGTCCGTTGACTTCTCGTATTTTTATTATCATTTTCTGATAAAGTATTTAGAGTTTATGTTTATGTAACATTTTGTTCTTAATTTTGCTTATTATGTTGACAAAGTTTTGCTGGAAAAACTAGGAGGATGTCTGTGAAGTCATTCGACCTGCGTAAAACACTAATATTTTTTTTCTTGACTTCAACTATAAATGCAAACAAAATTTATCGAATGATTGAATAATTTATGTTGATATTATACCAACGGAAAAAAATATATAAATTGAAACAGTTATAGTGTTTTAAAGAAAAATGCGTATTTTTTGTTAAATTGACCTTACATAAACGAAAAATAATATTAGTAATATAAAATATAGAAATATAAAAATATAAAATTATAAAATATAAAAAATATAAAATTATAAAATATAAAAAATATAAAATTATAAAATTTCTATATAAAATATAGAAATATAAAATTGACATCGCTGATATTATCTCTAGAATGACGATTTGAATGAGCTGCATTAAAAATTAAGCAACCAAATTTTTATATTAGTTTTTATAATATCCTGCACACCAATTTGGATAACGCGATTTCAAGAAAAATGAGTTCAAAGTTTTTAACACAGTTTTAAGACGCTAAAAATTCGATTGAAATCGTTAATCTAATATTCCAGGGTTATAAAATAAGCCTTCTGCTTCCTCAGCAAGTCCTACTGAGTGATTATTTTCATTTTATGGGGTATTCAAGCTTCTTAGCTTTCTCTAAGCTGCGAAAATCTTCTCTCAAAAACTATGTTATATTATAAAAATCCGCAACTTCTTTACCGTCTATCCAATAAAAATTCTTGTTGTTTTCATCAGTTTGAATGCAGAATAAAATCTATCATTGAATATTATAGTATCTAGGTCACAGGCAATTTCAATTATTTTATAGACGCAGCACAGTAGAAATATGAAGTTAGTTAAGTGTTTGCATTAAAACTTTCATTAAAGTACTGGATAAATTCAGCTGTACAATTTTCTAGATTTCGTATTACATTACAAGCTTAGCGTGCAACATACAATTAAAGCTGTTTGAGAAAAAAATGAGAAGGAAACCCATAGGAAACCTAAAGTCTATGGCGTGCACGTTAGCTTATGATCTTCAGCAGCCAAACCTCTCCTCTTTTCTCCATTTACCGGGTTCATATATTAGGTTGTCCGGAAAGTTCTTTTCGCGTTTGTCGCTCGAAGCTTTACCTTGTTGTGTTTAAGTAAACAAACAACCAGATCACTTCACCGTTAATTGTTCAAGGTGGTAGAACAGAACGGATTATATATTATTCAAGAATAGTACACAGAACGCAAAATATTGTAAACATAACACCTATTAAAAAAACGAAAAAAAACTTTCCGGACAACCTAATATGTGTAGTGATACTTACTTGACACCTTTTAAATGTCAAGTCTTTATTTCACTATGATTTTTTTGATATTTAAACAAATTTAAAAAGTGTATGTTAATTACTTACTTTAGCAATTCCTCACTGATTTTGAAGATCTTAAAATATCAGTGTCTGTTCTAAATATTTTTTTCTCTATACATGTTACCGCCACTTAGCCTCTGATTTCGAGATATTCGTAAGAATAATTTTATATCTGAGTTGACTTCGGGTTAAGTTGGAAATAAAATATTAAACTTTATTCTCAATTATTATTAATAGAAATTGGAAAAATATCTGCCATTGTATAAAAAAATGCAACTATTTTTGTATTGAAATAAAAATTCAGCAATGTCACATTTATCATGCTTATTCTGGGTCCCATATCGTAGAATATTGGCTCTTGTTTCATTTCAACATTTGATATTTTGAGTAAATGCACCACTATTTGGATCAACGACATTCATCTTGTGGTTCATAGTTAAATGTATATATTCTTTTTTACTGAAGCTGTTATAAGGTTTCCATCAGTCTGACACAGCTGTATAACCTGGTATATCATATATTTTTTAATTACACGAAGTAAAGTCGGAGAATATTTATCCGGAACTGGGTCAATGAATAAAAGTTTTATAAGAAGATTTTATTTAAACGTTTAAATAAGGAGATGCCCTTACTTATTTATGTTTTTTGATTTTTACATCGTCAATTTCAAATAATTATATTGAAATTAAATATTTTGCATCCTTTTGAATCATTCTTGATTAAGCGGAGAAAGAGTTCTTTTAAATTTGTTATAAAAAAAAGAAGCACACATAACATAAATGTAATATGTATATAATATTTTCCCTATATGTATATACAATAGTTTCGCTATGAGCGTTAAAAACCCATGCAGCGCTGTTCCATTAAACACTGATAAATTCATAAAACAATTATATCACGCATACATTTGTAAAGTTTGTAATGATTTCAATTACATACATGCATTATAAAAACAAAAAAACGTTGCACGGAAACAATATAAAGAAATGTTGCAAATGTCTCATCTTTTGTATATGCACGTGGGGTTATTTGTATAATTGTATTTGTATTAACATATTTCATGAAATTAATTGGAACTTCATTATATTTTTTCAATTTAATCTGAAAATATTGGGCGCTTATTTCTCAATTATAGATAACAATTTTTTAATTTTATTTTTTTAATTTTAAGAAAATTTTATTTTTTAAAATCTATTACGCGAGAATTCCTCTTTGAACTTTCAGAAATTGCGCTAAATAAATATCCAGCACAGATGATGAAAGTATTAAATATGTATTACTAAGAAAAAGAAAAACATATAAAAAAATTTGTCTTGATTGCGGATATAGAGTTATGGTATAAGGGTGAAAATTGCGTTGAATCTATACTTGAACAAGAACGATAGAATGATGAAATTCATGGGATCGATGAAAAACTTTTCAAAGAAATAAAGAGAAACCCCAAGTTAAGTGCTTTTGAGATCCCGTCTTGGTTATTTCAAAAATCTGTAAAGAAAATAGATCCTGATAGATTGTACCTCGAGTTCTGAAAGAAAGTGAATACGATGGTACTGTTACGTTCCGAACAGAAATATTTTCAAAATTTCCTTTGTAGTTTTCACCGACCGGATGCGTATCGATAATGCATACTGCATTCTGGGAACACCCTAATCGTACGCAGTAACGGTTTTTAATGTTTATTAGATAGGCTATCTTCTGGCGACTAAACTAAGATTGTTTAATATAGCACATTCCTTCCTTGGAATTAACGTGGTCCCACGGTCCAAATCTTAGATCAATCTACTTCTTCGAACCGCTCAATATAAACAAAAGCGCGCTCGTGTGGTCCGATAACGCCAAGCGTTCTGGAATGTTCCTCGTGGATCCACGATGCAACATTAAATTACAATAGAAATTGTTCATAGATCTGCATTGTACTGATATTGTAAGTACTTATACGCCAGTCAGTCCTACAATAGTTAAGGTACCGAGCGAAATTAATCCACAAAATTGTAAAGATTATTCAATAGTTAATAAGACATCAGTCCATGGCTCGAGAGTAAAGGAAGGAACTATATAGAAAGAGAGGAAGATAAGGACTGAACAAGGGAGGAACGCACATGCACCCACCACCACCTAATTAACGAATCACGGTCCCTTACGCATTGGCCTCGCAGCCTAATTCGTTAGGCGCATATCAACGCAATGTAAACAATTTCGGACTAGGCTCTTCCTGGTCTTCTCCGAGAGGTACAAGTTGCAACACTCTTCGATGTACAATCGCGAGGTGCGTGTCGGGGGTCCGTGAAGTGGTTTAGAGACGAGTTTGTCTTTAATTTTGTTAGAGTTACAAATTAGGGCAAAGACTCTATCTTCACGATATATTTTTCCAATTTCAATTTCAATTTAGTTTATTTTATTTATTATATTTGTTTCATTTTCATTTTCATTTCTAATTGTACAGTTCATTTTGTTTAATTTCATAATAGTTCAGTTTTCTTTAAGGTTTTAACTGGTGGATTGGTTAACTGTGTGTGTGTTTCTTCCTTCAGGAATCCAGGCATTGCAGAATATTTGGGCTATATATATATATATACATATATAATTTCTAAATTTAACCTAACACATATATTTGGGTGAGTTCTTTTTCCTTTACTCTTCCAGCTAGTTTGTGTGAATATTTTCGGCAAGTAGTTTCCAGTAGTTAACACCTAACTGTGGGATTTCCCTAACTGGAAATTCTTAAATTTGTTGTTATTTGAAAATTGTTTATCCTTCCAAATCCGGAATTGCGTCACATTAATGTCAACATAGCCAATATTTTCTTTTGTTTAAAATTTAACCATTTGTGAATAGCAATATATTGTATACACAACCTTTGAAACATTTCTTTTATAAACTTTAATCTTTTATATGCCTTAAGTTATTTGTTCATTACAACTTTCCCTTTATTGCTTCCTGACTATTCCATGAATTTGCGATCTAATGAAAGGGCCCGTATGGGACTAGCGTATCTCCGAATCCACGCAACATAAAGACCCGGTTACAATTGATTTTGTTAGGGCAAATATTTTTCCGGCTTTACACGCGCGCACGCCGCACGTAACAGCCTGAGAAGAATTGGTGTCAGAAGTGGGATACCTTTGAACAAAGGTATCTTATAAAAAAAAAAAAAAAAAAAATATATATTTACCTTCTTTTCTTCAAAATCGAAATTTGAAATCTTATATTTGGAACCTCAAAGGGTTAAGAGATACTCGTATTCATCAAGATCGCATTCAAGTAATTAAATTTTTGAAGTTGATTTGTGAGACACAATTGTGTGAATTGCTAATAAACCGGTTGGAGGGAAAAGCAAATTGGTTTCCTTGATAACGTTTGCTATTGGATAGTATTTGCCAATATCATTTATATTTCTTTATATATAACTTGTATTCATCTCGCATTATTATTTACGGTTTCATTTATTGTGTGTATCGTGTAAATAATTAACCTTTAACAGATTTATTTTAAAATGTCACAACCCTTGCACAGCGCTGGTTCGAGCGCAGATAGGCCTAATACCTCTCATACCGAACAAATGACTGCGACTTTTGCTGAGAGTTTTGCAATTCAACAAGCCATCGCTAGCATACCGTTTTTTGATGGAAATAATATACCACTTAAAGATTTTCTCATAGATATTCAAAATAGTGCATACTGTCTTCCGCAAGAATCTGAACGATCTTTCATTCGTGCTATTTTAACGAAATTACGCGGGGAAGCAAGAGATAGTATTTGTGACTTACATTTCGATTCAATTAATGAACTAATTAAACATTTAAAACGTCGTTTCGCTCCAGGAAGAACCTATGAACATTATCAACAAGAAATTTCAAACATTCGGATGAAAAGAAATGAATCTGTTTACGCTTTTTACGATCGTTTAAGAATTTTAATCAGTGGGCTTCAAAATTCGTTAAAGGACAGTTACGCTGACGACGTGGAGAGCATTTTAAAACCCGTAAAAGCAACAGCGATTAATGCGTTTATTAGAGGATTACCGGATGAATTAGCTAGAGCTGTAGATGCGCGAGATCCAGATACATTAGAAAAAGCATTAGAAATTGCAATTAAAGTCGAAAATAGAATGAAGACTGGAATTATACCGTCTTACGAACAAAATAAGCCGTCTATTAATTCAGAATATCGATATGATTATCAACCACGGGAAAATTACAGGACCAATAACTATCGTGAATATTCTAACAATTCATATTCGTCTACATATCCATATCAACAACGAGAATTTCCTAATTATCCGATACAAGGTGAAAACCGTTCCAGAACACCGAGTCCATACCGAACTCCCAGACATACTCAATATCATAATTTTTGTTGCTCTCAAAATTTCCATCCCATACAACATCATTGTCATTGTAATGCTTCTTCCTATTGTTCACCTCGTTACCATGATCGCAATAATCCCCAAGAATCCAGATTTAGATCGCATTCTCCTTCTGCTAGCAAAGTATCCAATGTACCACCTCAAAATCAGCTATCCACTCCAAAATCTCGTTCACCTTCTCCCCATCCAGGCAAAATTAATCCAGGTAGATCGGAATCTTTAAACTCTCAAAATGCTCGTCGAGTGGACGCGACGGCGAGCTTCGCGAAAACACAGCGTCAACCGACAGTAAAATTTCTGGAAGAGAACGAACATCTTTTACCGTAGAGATGAAACGCGACTCACCAGTAGTTAGAATGCATGCGAAAGAATTACGAACGGGCTCGGCTAGATTCCTTGTGGATACAGGCGCGGAAATAAACATAATAAAATTAAATTCACTGCACAAAGACGCGACGGTTTCAATAGATGATTCGGCTACACTTAGTGGTATAACACCTGAAAAACTAAAAACAATAGGTAGCACAATCGTAATTTTGCAAAATAGACCGGTTAGATTTTATGTCGTAAAATCAACTTTTCCTTTGAAACACGATGGATTGCTAGGACAGGAATATCTTAGACAAGAACAAGCTGAAATTTCTTTTGCGCATAATACATTAGTTACTCAAAGTGATCCAATCAGACCAATCAGATTCATAGACGAAAATTCAGCGCAACATTACTCACAACGTAGGAATTTGAAACCGCGAATACTTTCGATTAAAGCACGGACACGACAGCCAATAGCAATAGATGTAATAAATGCTAATTTGAAAGAAGGGTATTTACCACGTATAGATAACATCGATGGCTTGTACATTGGCGAAGCTGCAGTCTCTGTAAATGACGGTGGCGTGTGTCATGTCTTAGCTATTAACACCTTAGAAAGAGATGTAGAAGTGGAAATACCTGCTCAAGAATTAGTTCCATTCGAATATCATAACTTTCCAGAAGAAAATGAATATTTTGATTCCGATTCAGAAGACAAAATTCCAATCAGTACTTCAGACAGAGTTTCCGAAATTATTACACGACTACGTTTAGATCATTTAAACACGGAAGAAAGAGAACATGTAATAAGTCTCATAGAAGAGTTCCCTGAAAGATTTCATTTACCTAATGATAAATTGCAGGCAACCACATTCATTAAGCATCACATACCGACTGTAGACGACATTCCGATAAGTACGCGACAATACAGATTTCCCCCGATTCATAGGCAAGAAATAGAGAGACAGATTTTAAACAAATTATCCGACGGAATTATAAAACCTTCAAACTCACCATACAATTCACCGCTTTGGATTGTCCCGAAGAAACCTGATTCTAAAGGCAACCCAAGGTGGCGAATGGTAATAGACTTTCGGAAATTAAATGAAAAGACAATTGGCGATGCATATCCGTTACCGAACATTTCTGAAATATTGGATCATATCGGTGACGCTCAGTATTTTTCAACCTTTGATTTAACCAGTGGTTTCCAACAAGTAGAAATGGATCCGAATGATGGTCACAAAACAGCTTTTACCACCCCCACAGGTCATTACGAATACGTTCGGATGCCTGAAGGTCTTAAAAATGCACCTGCAACTTTCCAGAGACTAATGAATTTAGTGTTACGTGGCTTACAGGGTGTTGAGGTTTTCGTATATCTTGACGATATAATAGTATACGCCAAGAATCTAGAAGAACACAAAAAGAAAATTCGTAGACTATTCATGAGGTTAGCTGACGCGGGATTGACTTTGCAACCAGATAAATGTGAATTTCTGAAAACAGAAGTAGTATATTTAGGACACGTAGTTAGTAGGAACGGAGTAAAACCCGATCCAAACAAATTAATAGCAGTGAAAAATTTTCCCCGACCAAAGAATCCGAAAAATGTTAGACAATTTTTAGGCTTAGCAGGATATTACAGACGTTTTATTAAAAATTTTGCAGAAAAAGCCAAGCCTCTGACAGATTTACTAAAGAAAAACGCAAAATTCGTTTGGGGTACAGAGCAAAAACAAAGTTTTTTGGAATTACGTAAAGCACTATGCAAAAGCCCTATTTTACAGTATCCCAATTTTGATAAACCTTTTACATTGACAACGGACGCATCAGATTGTGCAATAGGTGCAATACTGAGTCAAGAATTTAATGGTCATGATTTACCAGTGGCATATTTATCTAGGACTTTAACAAAACCAGAACAAAATTATTTTACTACCGAAAAAGAATGTTTAGCAGTTTTATTTGCAATTTTACACTTTCGACCCTACTTGTACGGACGGAAATTTACGTTAGTTAGCGATCATGAACCACTACGCTGGATAAATTCAATAAAAGATCCAGGACAGAGATTGATTCGATGGCGATTAAAATTACGAGACTACGATTACGATTTTGTTCATAAAGCTGGTAAATTAAATACTAACGCAGATGCTCTATCGCGTAACCCAGTCATCGAACACGAAATAGTATCTTCAGATGAATTTTCCTTATCTTCGTCTGACGAACAGGATAGTTCAAAATTGAATATTATGACACGGAATTTACTTCCAATTTCTGGTTCCGAATTTTCTAAAACTCCGTTACAACCTGGAACACAAACTGACACGACTGAAAAACGGAAAATAGGTAGACCGTTAGGCTCTAAAACCAAAGCAAAACAACCTATTGTTGATCCGGATGCAATAGCCACAAGGACCAGAACAAAAACACAACCAAAAATACCGATAAACCCTTTACCGACACAACCACAAACATCATATGCCGAACATATCTCTGAAACACTTGACGATAGTTCTGACGATGAATTATCCGAACCTCCTAAGTTCTGTCGTCGCAGGAGTGTGTTACCTAATCTGGAATTGCATTCAGAACGAATGTTGGGTATCCCTAGAGTTACAGAAAAGGAAATAGCGCCTCCTCTGTTGGAAGAAGTCGAACGGGGTTCGGAGATGGTACAATCAGGTGGGAATGTGATGATTGAATTACCAGAAGCCTATAGTAGTGATAGCAATGACGAAACTTTACAAAATTTGAATCAAAGCAGTCAAGAATTTTCTGACGTTACATCTGACGAAGACACTACACTTCAACAGACGCAAATTCTGGCGGACGTGGACTCTGACTCAGAAATAAGTGACGGAGATTTACAAAAACGATTAGAACAGTTACAACAAGAAAGTGACAACTTGACAATTGACAAACAGTTTCCTTCATCAGCACCTTTAGCATTATCTACCCCCATCTCTAATACAAGAATCAAATGGAATTCTAAGGAGGGAGGAAAGAATGCTACTGTGTCAAAACCGAAATCTAAATTTACGTATAATCCTGGTTCTTCAGGAATCCAAATTACCGAAAATTTACCGCTGGATTCACGCTGTGAAACTCAGAAGATAATAACTTATTCTCGAGAAAATTTAACATATAGCCATTCAAATTATGTTCATTTCATCGCTTCAGATTGTCAATTGGTTACTCCCATAAGTAAATTACTCTCTGATTTAGGTGTTATAAATGCAGAAGATTTGAAAAATTCTAAACCAAAATTAGGACAGGTGTTAGTCACAAAGCGTGGAAAATATAGGATTTTCAGCGTAGTTATTAAAAAGAACTATTTTGATGAATTATCTAGAGAAATTTTAAAAATTAGTTTACAAAATTTGAAACAAACTCTTTTACGCTTAAATATTGATACTTTTAGAATATCGCAAATTGGCGATTTTACGGATACATTACATCAGGGTACACTAGTAGAAATGCTAGTGAATACTTTTAAGAAAAGTAATATAAAAATAACACTTTGTTATGGTAATATTCAGGTACCAGCCGAAGAACTTCGGCTGAAGATAATTTCAGAATTGCATGGAAGTTTAATTGGTGGACACAAGGGAGTAACTAAAACGTATCGTAGAATTCGCGAAAGATTTTATTGGCCCAATTTACGTAACGATGTTCAAAATTTTATTCGCACTTGTAGTAGTTGTCAAAATCAGAAATTAGTCCGAGCAAAAACTCGAGAACCAATGCTAATAACCGACACGCCTTTGGAACCATTCGAGAAGGTATCGATAGACACAGTAGGACCTTTACCCGTCACTCCAAATGGAAACAGACACATTCTGACAATACAGGATAATTTAACAAAATATTGCATAGCAGTTCCCGTACCTGACATAAAAGCTGAAACAATAGCTCATGCTTTAGTAACAAGTCTAATATTGCATTATGGTACACCCAAAGCAATTTTGACCGATAGGGGCACGAGTTTTCTTAATAAAGTCATTCATTACTTAACTAAGGCTTTCAAAATCCAACATGTAACCACATCTGGATACCGACCACAAACGAACGGTGCGTTAGAAAGAAGTCACATTGTTTTAACTGAATACATTAGTCATTACATAAATAATTTTGACGACTGGGATCGATTAGTGCCTTTTGCGATGTTTTCTTACAACACATCGGTACATGAAGCTACAAATTTTACACCATTTGAGTTGGTATTTGGAAAAGTTGCACGGTGTCCGACTTCATTTACAATAGACGATAAACTACCTACGTATAACTCGTACTTACATGATCTAACAACTCGCCTTTCAGAAATGCAAACAATAGCAGGGAAAAATTTAATCGAAGCAAAGCAAAGATCCAAAATCCATTATGATGCGAAATCACGACCGTTTAATGGTAAGATAGGGGACATGGCACACGTCATTGTTGAGTCACGGAAAAGTAAATTCAGTAAGCGTTATCATGGACCATATAAAATAGTTGGAATTTTAGAAAAGAATAATGTTATTCTGGAGGATGTAAACGGAAAACGATTCGCGAAACATGTTGATAAACTGAAGTTATTCTAAATTAGGAAGGAAGAATGGCATACGCATGGTTGGCTTTGGTATTCTTTATATTGATCACCCGAGCTCAGGAACCATACCGCTTGACACGCATCGACGCCAATCCTGGATTGTACTACGAAAGACTCCATAATATACGTTTTCAAAGGGCTGATTGGCGTGTAATAGTAGCGATAGATATAAATAGATTAGAACATGAATTTCCGGAGGAATACACTAACCTAAATCTCATTTACAAGCGATGCTTAAAATTTCCAGTTAAGTTAGAATGTAGTTCCGTTTTGCGCATACATTACCTCAATACGAAAATCGAAGAAGCACTAAAGATACATGCAGAAATTAAGGAATTAATTTTGGAATCCAACACGGAAGAAACGCAAAAAGATGACCCACCGAAAACCCTAACTCGTCGTAATGCTCCTTTCGAATTTGTTGGATCAGTCAGTCGCACACTGTTTGGCACGTTAAATACGGACGACGCAGAGTACTATGATTCACAGATAGATAAATTATATACTGATCAGAAGGAAATAATACAACTTGTAAAAAATCAAACACATGTAGTTATAAGTGAAGTACATAACATACACAAACTAATAGAGAATCTTACAACCAAAATGAAAGACAATAGGGCAAAAATTAATGAGTTGGTAGCAATTTTAGACGAGGAGAAATTGTTAAACTATACAATCGCAATGAGTCAATACGCAAGCTCTATCGAACATTCGTTGGACCATTATATTACCTCGGCGCAAAATCTTATAACCATCATACTCTCAGCACAAGAAGGGAAGTTACATCCATCTCTGTTGGACAGATGTAAACTAAGAGCTATTATAACCGAGATCCATAATTCAATCACTCAATACGACTTACCTGTACCGCGAAGTTATGAAAGAATCGAGGAGATTGCCAGAATAAGTCAAGTGTCTTTAGAACACCGATCTGATAAAATAGTTGTAGTTATACGCATACCTTTAGTTAATCGTATGGAATATCACTTATATCAACTACATAGCTTGCCAATATTACAAAATTTAAGCGATGGTTCTAGCATCTGGGCTTCCGTGTCACCACGATACCCATATCTAGGTCTAAGCAACGATCACAGTACATATTTTGGAACAACCGAATCTTTTCTAAATTCTTGTAAAGAGACCTGGTATACACACTTATGCAAATTAGAAGTACCTCTATATGAAACATCAGTATCGGAATCTTGTGAAATATCCTTGTTATTACGACCGCGTAAAGAAAGCTTACGAACTTGCGATATAAAAATAGCATTGTCGCATGAACCCTATTGGCTCCGATTAAAACGTACAGGAGGATGGTTATACTCAATTACAGAACCAGAATCTTTACAATTTTTGTGTGAACATCACAAGAACAGAGTAATCACCATCCAAGGAACAGGAATAGTGGAAATAGACTCAGATTGTATAGCAAAAACGAGGTCTACCACCCTGATTGGAGTTCAAACTTTCAATAGTGCAGAACAATTTTATTACGATCCAAATTTGCTTTTAAACATTAGTGAAATTTCACCTAATCTAGAGCGATATCATTTAATCGAGTCTATTGGCGAATTTCAACCAAGTTTTACAGAACCAACCACCGGAAACACTATGGAATCCTTATACGAAATAGAGACAAAACTAGAAGGATTGGAGACGCACCATCGTGATCGAAGATTTCATTTCGGACTAACCTATGGAACCCTAGTGACCCAAGCACTAGTTATTCTCGGGATAATAATTGCCTATTGTTGGAACCCAATCAAACCATTATCTTGGATACGTCAGTTATGCAGAAAGAAGAAACAACCGTCACCTAAATCTAATGAAGAAACTTCAATTCCACTTGAGGAGCTTTCCACTGTTTCGGCACAATCAACGTCACATACACCGCGAATAATAATAACCTAATAAAAAAAAAAAAAAAAATGTTATATATCTATATGTACACACAATCTTTAGATCAATTAGTCCAAAGTTAAGCACGAATATTTGTTTGGCAGATCGTCTCATTTTCATTGTTGCAGTACTTTCTGATTGCCCGATATGATTATTTTTCCTTACTGACCTTATTACTTAAATTATAGGTTAACAATGGCTACATACAAAATTAACAAAATTGATAACGAAGGTCGTCGCCTCTTCATAAGTCGACTGGCACCACACACAAGGAAAAACAACCTCATGGCCATATTTTCTCCATATGGAGCAGAACACGTTGTAATACTCCGGAAAACAACAGGCAACCAGGCTTTCGTCACGTTTCATAATAAGGAAGTGGTATAACTGGGTTAACAAAATATAAAGCAAATCTCTGCCTTCATGTTCATCATCTCCGTAGACATCAATCATTGTTCACATGAAAATCCATCTAAGTATGTTATTATAATTAAAACCTAGTATTACCGCAATAACCATAGTTATCACAGATATACATCGTCGGGGACGACGATAATTCTAAGGAGGGAGGACTGTTACGTTCCGAACAGAAATATTTTCAAAATTTCCTTTGTAGTTTTCACCGACCGGATGCGTATCGATAATGCATACTGCATTCTGGGAACACCCTAATCGTACGCAGTAACGGTTTTTAATGTTTATTAGATAGGCTATCTTCTGGCGACTAAACTAAGATTGTTTAATATAGCACATTCCTTCCTTGGAATTAACGTGGTCCCACGGTCCAAATCTTAGATCAATCTACTTCTTCGAACCGCTCAATATAAACAAAAGCGCGCTCGTGTGGTCCGATAACGCCAAGCGTTCTGGAATGTTCCTCGTGGATCCACGATGCAACATTAAATTACAATAGAAATTGTTCATAGATCTGCATTGTACTGATATTGTAAGTACTTATACGCCAGTCAGTCCTACAATAGTTAAGGTACCGAGCGAAATTAATCCACAAAATTGTAAAGATTATTCAATAGTTAATAAGACATCAGTCCATGGCTCGAGAGTAAAGGAAGGAACTATATAGAAAGAGAGGAAGATAAGGACTGAACAAGGGAGGAACGCACATGCACCCACCACCACCTAATTAACGAATCACGGTCCCTTACGCATTGGCCTCGCAGCCTAATTCGTTAGGCGCATATCAACGCAATGTAAACAATTTCGGACTAGGCTCTTCCTGGTCTTCTCCGAGAGGTACAAGTTGCAACACTCTTCGATGTACAATCGCGAGGTGCGTGTCGGGGGTCCGTGAAGTGGTTTAGAGACGAGTTTGTCTTTAATTTTGTTAGAGTTACAAATTAGGGCAAAGACTCTATCTTCACGATATATTTTTCCAATTTCAATTTCAATTTAGTTTATTTTATTTATTATATTTGTTTCATTTTCATTTTCATTTCTAATTGTACAGTTCATTTTGTTTAATTTCATAATAGTTCAGTTTTCTTTAAGGTTTTAACTGGTGGATTGGTTAACTGTGTGTGTGTTTCTTCCTTCAGGAATCCAGGCATTGCAGAATATTTGGGCTATATATATATATATACATATATAATTTCTAAATTTAACCTAACACATATATTTGGGTGAGTTCTTTTTCCTTTACTCTTCCAGCTAGTTTGTGTGAATATTTTCGGCAAGTAGTTTCCAGTAGTTAACAACTAACTGTGGGATTTCCCTAACTGGAAATTCTTAAATTTGTTGTTATTTGAAAATTGTTTATCCTTCCAAATCCGGAATTGCGTCACATTAATGTCAACATAGCCAATATTTTCTTTTGTTTAAAATTTAACCATTTGTGAATAGCAATATATTGTATACACAACCTTTGAACCATTTCTTTTATAAAATTTAATCTTTTATATGCCTTAAGTTATTTGTTCATTGCAACTTTCCCTTTATTGCTTCCTGACTATTCCATGAATTTGCGATCTAATGAAAGGGCCCGTATGGGACTAGCGTATCTCCGAATCCACGCAACATAAAGACCCGGTTACAATTGATTTTGTTAGGGCAAATATTTTTCCGGCTTTACACGCGCGCACGCCGCACGTAACAGTACAGTAACTCATAGAAGGCCACACATTAACGAAGTATATAGAGAAGAAAGATTAATTTCTATTAAGGAATTTGTTTTTAAAGGAAATATATCACTGAATAACTTAACATTACGAGTATGAAATTAAAATTTGAACAGTACCAACTGTAAACCAGGCCGTGAAAATCTCAAATCTTTAATAAAATTGGAAGTTGAAAATTTCATTTCATTAACATTTTATTGAATGATATTTTAAAAATTATTTTCTGTATATTATGCTTGAAACATACATACAAGAAAGAATGTGTAAAGTATAGAACCGAATAACAACTATAAACATGAGTTCATGAGCAAATTTGATACAAAGCTAAAAGTAGACGATTATATCTTATGATTATATTTTTTATGATTATATTTTTATCTCATTTTTTTTAATCTAATTTTTCATCCATAACGGGAATTGGCTTTTATATCGCTATTCTGCATTCGGGTGCAATGTTAACCTCCTTAGAATAAAGATACACATAAAAACTCAACGATTTTCGAATTTTCGAATTTTCAAATTTTCAAATTTTCAATTTTTTTAATTCTTAAATTTCCAAATTCACAAATTCTCAAATCCTTAAATTCTTTAATTTTTAAATTTCCAAATCTTCAAGTTCAAAAATTTTCAAATCTCTAAATTCATAAATGCATCAGACGCCAAAAATTCCCTTTCCTCAAATACCTAGATTCCGAAACCTCTACACTCCGAAATTTCTAGATCTGAAAATTTCTAAATTAGATATTACCTGAATCACGAAATCCCTACATTCCGAAAGTCCTAGATCTTCAAACCTCTATGTCTCTAATTCCTAGATCCTCAAATTCCTATTTTCCTAAATCTCTAGATATCTAAATTCCTAGACCTCTAGCTTCCGAGGTGCCTAAATTCCTAGATCCCTAGATATCTAAATTGTTAAATCTCCAAATCCCTGCATCCTCAAATCTCAAAATCCAAAAATTCTAGGAGCTTTAAATTCCTGTGCCCTAAATTCTTAACTCATTGTAAAAAAAAATCAACAAGGAAAATCACTCTCGTGCATAGTTAACGTAGTTTCCCTGTGGTCAGATTTGCTCTTAATTGTACTTGTTACTTGTATTAATATTTAAATTTTACATTTACGATCTTCTTCAAACTAATAGCTTAATTATTAATATTACCAGGTCAATCACGTCACAGTACCTTGTTCGTTTGTTCAGTTAAATAACACAGAAAATATATCATTTGTAAAAAATTAGCAATTGAAATGTTACGATATAATATTCAGGAATAAGATGTGTTCCGCGATGTCGCGAAAAATACAGTATAATAAAAAATAAATGTAGTTTCACGTTGACCACAGTCCACTCGTTTAACTTAAAGTAACCTCTTCAAAGACCGTCGTATTATAATTCAATTCATTCTCGGGAAAAACTCAAAGGTACATCATTGAACTGGCTTGTACCGTCGCTGACTCTCTGTCTCTTGTCTTCAACTGACCTCCTGTGGTGCTTTCCGCAAAGTTAGAGATAAGACCCATCAAGGGGTCTTCTCATTAAGCATATTTCAATAACGTGGGTTCCCAACGTAATAGGCTTGAACCATATACCAGTTACCACGTGCACCACAGCAGCAGGATTTACAATGGGCATATAAGGGAAGCGTCTACAGCGTTTAAGAGGCTAGAGCAAGGTAGCCTATCACATTCTGTCAAAGGTCAAAAACCACACTGGTTGGTTACCTTCATTGACATCCATGCTAGACCAACTCCCTGAAGCTCATTCGCTAATTAGGTTGGATGGGGGTAAAGAGGTGAATTGGTTTACAAGAAACCGAAAAGAGAACAAGTTCAATTCAGAGAATAGTAAAGATTACTTCAGTGTATAGCAAACAGTTACATTCAGACCATTCAAACGTTGAGTTGACTATCTCATATATCGATAGCTATTGTTGCTAACATGACAGGCACAATTCAATTGGTTTTTCTTGTTTGTGATAGTTTTTCCGCTTGATCAATCGTACCTAATTCACAGATACACTTGTATCAAAAACAGTTCATAATAAAAGACTAATTCAATCCAATATTGCAGTTAATTATCCTTATTGCTGTAAGAGGGGTAAGGAAGCACAATAATGCGGGTGTTAATCAAAAGGGTTAACATTCCGAACTCGTGCAAGAAACAGGTTGTGATTACAGAATTGACCACAATTCTGCCATTGTGGTAATGATTTTAACTCTCGTATCTATGCCGTCTAAGATAAATACTTTAATCGTTATTGCTGCTTCCCATTGACAATTTTGTTTGTCTTTTTCTCTCATTCAGCATTGACAAAATGTTCGCATAATGAAAAAATTTTTGTTCAAGTGAATAGAACTTTTTTTGTTTTTCTCTCCACATTCTTCGCCGATGCAATGAATCATTCCAAGTAGCAAATTATGTTGCTTTGAAGCGTTAAGCAATCTCGTGGGCGATCTAAATAATACTAATCCATTCAAGAGTTTTTTACGAAAATATCGTTAAATTGTAAAAAACTTGCAAGATATAAAATACTGTTATATTCGCAACTTGATTTCTAATATTTGCGGCCAACTTTTTAAGTCATTTTTTAGAATGCGACGGCTTGACCCCTTTAAAGAAGAGTAGGCAACTGTAATATTTCATCGGACTTGGTAGTCATTTATAGACATAAATTATACCTTTCAAAAAATATCGATTTTCAAAGGGAAAATATCGACGGCGTTTAATATTTAATACTTTTCGATATTTAAACAAAATTAATACGAAATATGATTAATTTAAAATCTTTATTATTTAGTAAATCTAAACTAACTTTACTGTTTAAAAATTTATATAACATTAATTGGGTCATTTTGAAATGAATTTAAGAACGTTGAATTTTAGAGCATCGTAAAATAATATTTTTACGTAGTATAAGTATTGAATTATAGAAACTAATTATTATATCCATATAAACTAATACATTTTGTCATTACATTTTGATTAGTCTAAATGTTTAAAATAAACAGAAATGTTATTGTTAACAAAATTTCCACTAAACAGATAATTACGGGGACTTGTTTGAGCACTGCAACATTTACCGCATTGGATAAAGAATCATATTCAATCATATAATCAATATTGAAAAAGGCGTATTTGTAAGTATGTCATAAATCAACTAGAAATGGATTATCCGAACTAATTGGAAGTAATAAATCACTTAGAAATTAAACAGTTGCGAAATATGGACATTTATTATGAAAAAATATATATTTCACCTACAAAATTTTGTAAAAAAAGTAAATTAAATTTTTTCAGATGTAGTAAGCTGCGAAATCCGTGTAAGTAAAACAAACATTTATATATAATCGATTTATGCTTACGTATTTCAATGAAATAAACGATTGTTTATGATGGAGAAGTTTCAGTGCTCTTAGTTAACATTCATGATATTGTATAATGGAGTTTGTTATCTAGATCTCCTGGAATTTTGACATATTAAATGAAAAAACAAAACAAAGATTATTGCATTAAGAGTAATTTTAAGTAATGAACTTAATAAATAGTTCGTTGAAATTAATAGTTCATGTAGTATTTCTTGAATTTTTCTTTATATAAATGCTTATTTTATTTTTGCATTATAATGTTTTTTTATTATATTCATGTATAATGTTTCATGTATAATATTAAAAATTTTATAAAAATCTCACTACACGTTCATTATAAGAATACTCTAGCAATTATATTTACAAAGCAGTACAGTAATTACAGTTACGTATACTTTCTCTTATATTTTTATCAAAGGCGTCTGTACATATGATTATAAAAATTACTTCCTATGTTGTTCTTATACAATTTAAAAATTTTAACTTATAACTTAAGTAGAACTGGTTTTTGATTGTTCTACAGAAACTGAACTACTGTCAATCAATATTATGTAATAAAATAGGAGGCAAGCTATACTTAAGTTTTTATTATATTAATCAAGATAAGTGGCATAAAAAGCAGAGGCAAAAAAATGTAAACTGCTCTCCTGTGAATCTTGCATAAAGTAGGTATAATCTTTTTCATATCAAATGTCAATTAGTCGCAGTCTGCTGCACGGTCAAATAATAAACTATATATATGTATGTATTAAACTGGTAATTTTACAATTCAAATAGCATATTTGTTCATATGACCAAGTAATTAAATATTCATGGCATATACTAGTCATTAATTCTTACGGTTCCAAATATAGGATATGTATTAATTTAATTATTTTCTTCGTTTAAAAGAGAAAAATCAAGATTACAATATTTTGTGGTATAAAAATATTTTATTTATAATAAATACATTCATTCAGTCACAGTGAATTTTCTTCTTTGGAATTAATTTTAGCATATTAAACTTTTCACTCACAACACGTAACAAAAAAGTGCACAAACATCATTTTACGTGTAATCTTTTTGCTTTTCTTTTTCTTCCTCTGGCGAATGTATGTAATTTTATAATGCAAGAAAAATGATTAAAAGTATATTGCAAAATTTAATGTTATGTTGATATTATAACAAGTTTTACAATAAGCAGAGCATTTTTTTGTCGTTATAAATGTATAGAATACTCAATCGTAAATTAGCAGGATTCACTTAAACGCTAGTATGTACATTTACCCCAAGGGTCAGTTCTAATGACCGAATACTCCGAGTATTATTTTTAGAGATTTGCGGGGCCTCTGGCAGAAAATTAATAAGCTTCGGCGATCTTTCCTTATCTTACAGTGCATTGGTGAGAATAGACAGGGACAGTAGATATTTGGTTTTCAAAAATGTGGAAAAATGCGACTTCATTTTGCCAGGATTTTGAAGCTAAAAAGCAATATTTTGTCATGATTCCTTTCAACAATGTCATTGTAAAATATTCTTTGTACAATAATCTAAGTCTGTAAAGAGCGCTTTTCTTTGAAAATGGAACGTGAAGAAATTGCTTCTATAAAAGTGCATGTTTCCTTCTCGTGAAATTCTAAAGATAAAATTGTAAAATCGAGTTCTTTACCAACCTAGATTATTGTACAAAGAATATTTTGCAAAAAAAATCACGACAAATATCTATTATCCTTGTCTCTCCTGGCCAAAACAACATAAGAGAAATAAAGATCGCCGGAGCTTATTAATTTTTCGCCAGAATCGCTAAAAATCATACTCAGAGTATTCGGTCACTAGAGTTGACCTTTAAACGTTTGAACAAATATGCGACAAATAACTAGAAAGAAAAAAAAATTATCATCTAGTGCCAATCGAGAAACTCGAGGGACAAAGAACTCGAGGCAGAATAGCTCTATGCGTGTTACATGGCCGGTTAATAAAGGGCTGTGGAAAACCCATCATCGTTTCATTACTCTGTTTGATTCCTACAATTTCAGAAGTGAGATCGCTGAACGGTAATTTACGCGTTTTGTGGAAGGCAATAAAATACCAGATATTTTTTATATGAGAAGTACCGAACCTACAGCTATAAAAAATACATGATGCTCTGTCAAAAAGTCAGAAACACAAATTGATTATGTTTTAAAAATAGCACCGTGCACTTGTTATACATAAACAAATTTTGTAAAATATTTTGTATAAAAAGAATTAGAATACCACATGAAAAGAAATCAGTAAATCGTAAAGTATTTCAAACTTTTTATCATTCAATTTTTGAACTTTAACCATTATATTTTGAAGTAGACTATTCCTGACAATTAAATTAAATAAATATGTAACTCTTGAAAGAAAATTGAAACACACCCCTCATAAAGCTTTTCAAAGTCACCGTAATATCAAATAAATATTAGTATTATTGTATGTACTAGCTGTTCCGAACGTGCGACGGAACACAATACGAGGAGGATTTCGTAGGTAGTTTATGATGGGTCCGGGACTAACAGTTATTTTTGAAAGACAGTTTTTAGCCATCGCCGGCAATTTAGTTTTACATTTTTTCGAACAATGCCTTTAGAATTTCTAACTTTCGTTTCGTCTTCAATAACTATTTCCGTCATAAACGGAGTTTTTCCCGAAGGGTACCGAGGACGGGCCTCGGTCCTTTCGTAGCGGTACTTTGGACAACGTGCGTGTCACCTGGAGGGAAAAACCCCGGCGTTGCCGACCTTCAAGATCCTCCCGTACTTGTCGGTATTTTTCCCACCCTCTTCCAAAAAAGGCGCGCTAAGGGCGCAAGAGATGGTGGGCCCAACGTCAAGGGGCATGCTGATTGGAAAATCGACGTTTCGAAGGAAAACCAATGAGCATGCTTCCTTACACTTCCGATGTAACGAGGAAGTTAAAATGAGAACGTCTCATTAGATTAAAATCAACAAGTCACTCGGTCGGACATAAACTAGAATTGAAAGGAATAAGTCAATCGTTTCGGACTTAGAGTTTCATAGCGTCAACGTTTCGGACGCACTCATTAAAGTTTTCAAGGCATCATTCGTATCGGATGCATCTAATCATTGGTCTTAACGTTAATTCGTTTTGGTCAAACTCGTGTCCGATTAAAATTCACCGCCATTTACACGGCTCGACCATTTTTTAATCGGACGCAGCTGCTGATAGTACGCGAGTCAGCACACTAGCAGTGTACACTCGCTACGCGAGTAAAGTGAGTTTATTGTTTTTTGTTCTTTTTTACTGTTTTTGTTATCGTTATTACTATTAAACGTGTTTGTCGTTAATAATAAGTGTCTTAACAAAATGAAAGAGGAAAAAGTTTTACTGTTCTTTATTGCCGACATAATAGTGTGTGCACTTTTTTTATATTTGCAATATTTTTGGAGGAACGAAAATGATCCATAATTTTTTAAATGAAACTATATAGTTTTTCTTAGATAAATCGATTCTCTGAAATATTCTGAATAAAAAAGTATTATAGTATAATGGTAAAAAAAACGATAATTTCTAAGATATTGTAAGTTTCTTTTTTAACATAGTATGCCATCTTTGACATCACCTTGTTCATCATTGATAGTGGATATCAAAAAAATAACACAAACTTGCACACCTGTGGCCATAGACGAACATTTTGATACTATATGTGTAGGGGTGCACCTTGCCATCTTCTCACATAATTGCCGGTTGGAAACGGCTAAGCCGTTTTATATAAAGGTACGCTATGTATACCTTTTCAATATCCTATTAATATTGTTCAATATTGTTCTCACATAATCTAAATGCAGAGTTATGTATACATACATGTAATAATAATACATAATAGAAGTTCCCAGAAATTAAAATTTTTGAAAGGTTAAAAAGCTTTACCCATCGCTACAATATGTGGCGCCCAATCGCATACACCAGAGAATGATATTCGATCACGAATAGACGATAAATATTATTCTTGGAGAAACTATGTCCAAGCACGTTTTAGTCATTTCAGATTCAACAAGAGCTCTCTTAGTTACATTATAACTATGGTTCCAAAGCAAAGAATGAGAAACGTTTCCAACATTTCTGACCGTTCGAGCAGTTTAGTAGAAGAACAATGAAATAATAAATAGTATCGTCTTGACGACTTAACGGCCGTTTCAGGAATAGCTTGCACCAAATACCATAGTTAAACGAAGCTCTTTCTGCAGAGAATTAAGTTTTAATACCTTTAATATAGTGAAAAAAGTTGTTAATCATAAAACACAATGTATGATGTGTCGGTATAGATTGAGGTTATAACTTACGTATTTTACGGGGTAACTGGTTATACTGCTGGTAAGTAATTTTCAAGGTATTCAGTGATGCAACCCACATTATATTTTGTATCATTCATGACTTTGCAATTTGGTTTCTGCATAGATCTCATTGATTCCTGCAGGAATAAAAAACAATGAATTAATATCTACATAACTGTGTTTTAAACAATTTGAAAGAAGAATATTTTAGCTGAATTGTTAAAAAAATGTTACAAACGATTCGGAAGAATTGACATTTTTTGTGCAGAATATTCAAACATCAAAGACGCAAGTTTGTCAATGTAGTGGCTCTATATTTAGACGGTGCATATATTTTATTCTCCTTAAAGCCAATGATTATCAATTTTCATTATTTTCCCAATTACACTGTACAACAGCCAACTGATTTCGTAGCCGCCACTATGAAATTCTTACAGATTTTTGCGAGCTGAATACGAATCTGAAATCCGTTTTTTTCGCTAGGACGTACAGTTTTTGAGAAAATTAATGTTTAAAAAAATTGCAAATTTTCAACTTTGGAAATTTTTTGTGCTTTTACCATAGCAGCTATTCAGTGATTTTTTACACGAGAAAAATCTGTGAACTTTCCCGAATAAAATGATATAAATTGTTATTACATTGTAAACATTTAAATATGTTTAAATAATGATCAAAGTAAGAAAGACGCCAAAAACGCACCAATTTTTGCTGATATTCTTCAATTTATTTAAAAAACTATGGGTCTAGGCGAAAATCTAACCATCGTACGTAATAGAGCAGACATTTCTGCTGAAGAAAGCATCAAGCGAAGTTACAAAATCACTTTCGTTTCCTTTTTATAAAAAAAAATAGTTCGGCAAAACACGTGCCAGTGGTACTCAATGTTGCGCGGTGCGGTAGTCGCCCTGCCTATTGTCTTGGCGTAACGGAATAACTGAATGGTGCGCCGCGCTAACATCGAGTACCACTGGCAGCGGCGTGTGTTTTGCCGAACTATTTTTTTTTATAAAAAGAAAACGAAAGTGATTTTGTAACTTCGCTTGATGTTTTCTTCAGCAGAAATGTCTGCTCTATTATGTACGATGGTTAGATTTTCGCCTAGGCCCATAGTTTTTTAAATAAACTGAAAAATATCAGCAAAAATTGGTGCGTTTTTGGCGTCTTTCTTACTTTGATCATTATTTAAACATATTTAAATGTTTACAACGTAATAACAATTTATATCATTTTATTCGGGAAAGTTCACAGATTTTTCTCGTGTAAAAAGCCACTGAATAGCTGCAATGGTAAAAGTAAAAAAAAATTCCAAAGTTGAAAATTTGCAATTTTTTCTAACACTAATTTTCTCAAAAACTGTACATCCTAGAGAAAAACGGATTTCAGATTCGCATTCAGCTCGCAAAAATCTGTAAGAATTTCATAGTGGCGGTTACGAAATAAAAAAAAAGTCAAAATTTGTTGTACAGTGTTATAAGCACATTATAATAAATTCATTTTTGATGCACCGTATACATAAATAATAGTCGAACTTTTCTGTACAAGAAGCTTGTCCGACAGTGTTCATGGTATAATCTAAGCTAATTAAAATCTGTAGCGCCTAGCTTCTGACACAAAAGAAAGGGTATTCGGTTGCAGAAAGTTAGTAAATGGATAGACGTGACAGCAGAGTTATTAAAAGAAAAACTGTTTCCTGCTTGTTTTAATCATTTTGTATTGAATAATTCATTTGTCCTTCGAAAACGTCGTGGATAGACTAAATAACGGTCACGAGCACCGTAAATCTTAGATTTCTAAAGGGTCCCAACTATGAGGTTTGGAGTCTGCAAAGCGGCGCCCTACACGTGCCGCAACCTAGCAGAAACCCTGTTACATTTGCTATATTTCCGTGAAGAGGGTTTTCCACGATACGTTGTGCTGTCACTCTTGATAAAGCACACGAAAGACGTAAGGCGTAAGGCGTGAACGGTGTAATTTGGAGAAATTTGAACTCCCTAAGTGGTTAACACCAATAGCTGGTTTAACCAATTAAATAGAAACAACTACATGGAAAAGCTTTAATGGACAATTAGAAAGGATCGTTCGAATAACAGTTTAATAGACGTCAACTCCTTCAAATATAAAAAATATTATTTAGTGACGTAGAAGTCATATCGTATGTAGTCTTTCCAACATATACATTTTCAAATTTTTTAACTTCCAAAGTTTTCTACAATTTAAGAAAAACATTTGCATTTACATCATAACCAAAAGTAATGCGTATACATCATAACCAAAACACAGAACAAAGTAATACATCAAATTTAAGAATGTAGGTTACTACAAACATTATAAGAAGCGCTGATGAGAATTAAAACAATAACCGAAATATAACAAAAGTAAAGAACAGCGTAAAATTATTTCTGAATTAATTATATTATATTCATAAAAAGAATTAAATTTCATAAATTCAGGTAATTAATTAATCCATTATGTGTTCTTTAAAAGAATTTTAAAGAGTGAAAGCATAAAGAATGGATGAACGATTATTACTACCTCAATTAGCACTGTCATTATTGATATTACAAAGAAATTTTTTAGATAAAGAATGGACGGCAGAGAAAGGACCATATTATAATATTAGCCATCTTTTCCGTAGGTGGTACTTCGAACATTTTTCATTTTTAAATTTGGTACGTATAAATACCTTGATTTTTTTCATCGATTTTTTAGCACATTTTAAAATATGTCCAGACATGACGTTACCAAAGATCAATAATTCATAAAATATTTCAAACTCTAAAAGGAAATATTTCGTACAAAAAATATAAAATACTGTTGAATTTTCAATTCAATTCAATTAGCAAAAATAAATGTTTGTATCGAAAAGTCCATAATCGAATTCGTGCGTCGATCAATTACTTATGTGATACCGCTCGATTTTGATCAGACTTTCGTGTGTTATAAAAAAAATAGAATCTATATATTTGTTCGTTGTTTTCCGGTCGATATAATTTTCACACGTATAAAAATATATTGCGTTATTTAAAGGTCCATAAATTAATTTAATTAACATATTTTAAAGAGGTCCTTTCAAGTCGTTTTTCTTAAATAATAAATTCATTTAGTTGTTTTAAAAGTTATTGTGTTTTAGTTTTGTTTTAAATATTATTATCTCCCCATATCCCATTAAATACTTCATCAATTATTCATTTTTTTTTTATATTACTCCAAATATCTTTTTAGGTAAAAAAATCGTATGTGTAGATGTGCAATTAAAAAAACAGAGATGATTAAAAATTCGAAGCAACGCCATATAAAAGACAATTATTATCGTCATATGATGGTCTGTTAAAAAATCTAGTAATTATGTAGAACAGAAGTTACTATACCAATTTTTATAAGCTTGAAATATGTTGTTTAGGTCGATAGTTAAACAATTTTGCTTATGTATGTAACCACCGTTGGCCCTTAATTTCCAAAATATTGGGA
Source organism: Megachile lagopoda (assembly GCA_036983795.1). Taxonomy (NCBI): domain Eukaryota; kingdom Metazoa; phylum Arthropoda; class Insecta; order Hymenoptera; family Megachilidae; genus Megachile; species Megachile lagopoda. The sequence continues at coordinate 473,878 of CM072790.1, forward strand.
AAAACATTCAATTTGACATAAATATAAGGTCTATTCGCTGTAGCGACCGCGACAAAATAGAGCCTAATTAATTTCATCCACCAATGTAAGTATGTACATATGTATACATATAAGAGCAAATGTGTAATATACAAAATTATAATAATGTAGTACTTAAAATGTGGGCGATATTGGTCGAGCTACATTTTGTAGAACCTATATGCGTATATTTTAAATCAAATACTCCACGAATCCCTCAAAATGTGCTACACATTTTATTATCGCATTGATATTAAAAATTTAAAACCTGGTTTATATTACTGAATATTAAAAAATATGTTGTAAATATCAAAATATAATGTATAGTACTGGATAGACATATTTTTGCGAATATTTGAAAAATGAACACCGAGCAATGGTAATATGTATAGAAAAATGTTGTTAAGAGATGGCCTTGGTCACACATTTCAAGATTATTGAAAAGGGCGAGACGACGTATAAATTAAAAATTAAAACGTAAAAATTATTTTATAATAGCTTGCAATTATAGCTGACAAAAACATTAAATATATTATATTACTGGTTTCCTAATTATTTAATAATATTAGACACATTAAAAAGCCTTTATGTTTGTAGCACATACATACATCCTGTCATGCTCTCTTTAACACTATTTTATACTGCCTAATGAAATTTTTTCAACTGTTACTTCTTTGCAGAAGGTGCTCCGTTTGATTGTGGTATTTTGTGCAAGTTATTCATAAAACAAACGCTGAATCGATAAGATGGTACTGTTTATTATTTCATTAGTCTTCTACTGAACCGCCGGTGCGGTCAAAGACTTTGTTGAAAACACTTCTCACTTTCTCCTTGCAACTTTCATGTCATAAAATTATTAATTTAGAGGTCTCGCTGAAAAGAAATCTGGCAATATTAATAAGAGTATCACGCTCCAACAGACCATAATTTTTTCTTTTAAATGTGGCTGGCACCTTTTTGCCGATTTTTTTATTATTTTTTGCTGTTATATGCATATCATGAGAAATTGGTAAAGAAAAAAATCACAAAAATCCATAGAACCGTCATACATTAATAAATTAACCGAAAAGGTTAAATACATATCTGCTGAAGTATGGAAGATATGGAGTGACATCGGATGAAAAATACAGAAAATAGAAGAAATTCAAAGTGCTGATATTTATTTAACATATCAATGACTTTGGAAAACCCTTTAGAGGTTTTGTTTAAGGTTCTGAGATGGAATATTTTTTTTTTATATATGATTTTGTTCTTTTAAGTATTCTACGTAAAATAATCAGTAAAAAATAATAAAATAATAAAAAAAATCAATAGTTCACAATTATTATTAATTTTTTAATGTTGATTTAAATGCATCCAATACTTTTGTCAGAGCTATTTCTCAAAATTGATTTGTGTAAAAAATGTGCAGCACCATTTTAAAAATAAAGTGAATTTGTATTTTTACGTTTTTCACAAAAATGCCATTTTGGGAATAGTTTGGAACGTTTCGTTTAAAAGAGTGTTAAAGTACAATGTCAATAAATATTTTTGTACAAAGTATTTCGCTATCAAATATAAATTATTTCACAAACTACATTTTTAATATTACGTCTTAAAAATTTTGTTCGGACATAGTACTCTGAAGAATCAATTCGTGTAAAAAGCATATATTCTTTTTATACTGAAAATAGAATGGACAAATAAGAAAGTAATTATTGAAGCATTAACGTACACAACGGTTCTTTATCTCAGAAAAATACGACGAACATTTCGACAAAAGCACGATAACAAAATTTTGAAATATAAAATATAAAATGATATATAAAATGTGAAACCTGAAACCAGACATTTTGACTGGTTGATAGTTCTAATGTTAAATGCGACCTTTATAAGACTTTTTGAAATCATCTCTATTTCAAATAAATGTCGGTATTATTTATCTTTTTTAATATCAAGTAACAATGAATGAAATATTTTTTTGTATATGTGATAATTTGGGAAATACATAATTACCTGCTCGTACTTTCACCACATACTCTGCATGTTTTATAATTCTCTTTTCAACTTCAGTAATTTGTGTTTGTAACCTTGATGTATTGTGTATATCTCAGTTAGTACAATACAATGTCTAGCGGAACATCGAATATCGAATAGATAAGAAAAATAATAAAAAGATAAGACTACACGAATCTAATGTACTTATTTTCTATTACTTTTCATGAAATATTTATATATATATATATTATATATGTAGAAAAGGTGTCTAATTCCTTCTTCAATCCAACAATTTGTACTGAAACCGCTGACAATGAATTTTGAGAAAAATTGGTTATATACAGTTTATTTAAAAAATTGCGGGACTAACTTTTTTTACAAAAAAAGGCTTTAGAAAAAATTTGTATTTAGTTTTTAACATAATTCCCTCCTCGTTGTATACACATTTTTCCGCGCTCGTACAGCCGCTGGAATGATCTGAAGAACTCCTCTTCTGGTATGGCTTTAAGAGCCCTGGTCACATTCCTTTACATCGCCTCAACATCTTTAAAATTTACTTCCTTCATCGTTATTTTCAATTTAGGGGGAAAAAGTCTGGTGGAGCCAAATGTGGAGAGTAGGGCGGGTGGTGAACCGTAGTAACCGACTGTTGGGCCAAAAATTGTGTTACGAGTGTCTGTTCTTCCATTAACGAATGCGGAACGAATTTCGCACACACTTTTTTCCCCGAAAACATCGTACAAAATGTGGTGAACGCTTTATACACTGATATTTAGTTCCTTTGACAACGTTTCAGGTGTAATTTGTCGATTAGGAAACACTAGTCGAGGTCAAAGGGCGCCTCCCTCGCGGGTCGTCTTCCAGCGACTGTCCACCGTTCTTAAACCGGGCATTCCATTCAAAGACCTTGTTTTGGCTTAAACAATTAGCACCATACGCAGTTTTCAACAATTCGAATGTTTCCGAACCACTTTTTCCTAATTTGAAACGAAATTTGATAATGGCGCGTTACTCCGTCGCGAAAATTGTGACGCAGTGGCAGAAACACATCTACTTCAAATGATCACAGCCAACTACTAAAAGAAGTTACAGCGCTGAAATCTTAACTATTCATAATTAAGGAATGATACTACATTGTTCCGCCGTCGGAAAACAAATAAAGCTAATTGTAGAATTCATACAAAATTAATCCTGGAACTTTTTGAATGAACATTGATAACAAGAAACTCTCACACTGCATCGGATTTAATTTACAAAAGCACTAACACTGAGTAATTCGGGATTACATAATATTTATACAAAAAATAATAATGACTGTAAAAATCAAATCGTCTCTCAAAACTAACTGTTACTGTCCCGTACTAATAAGGAACCTATTTACGTGTGACATATTTTAATAAAAATTATAACTGAAGAAGTTTTCTGAAAAACGTTGAATACATTTTTTTATCTACAATTCATGTCTAAAGAGTGAAAACAATTCTCAAAGATAGATATGAAAAATATATTTTTCTCAATATATTGAAAGCTATTCATACTGCTAGAATATTATTTTTAATAAAAGTTGTTTATTTTATTTTTAAATTTACCTGTTTTATTAGAATGCATCATTTCATATTTGCGAAAATATGTCGCTTCACATAAAAACAAATACGAAAAATACATAGATATATGCCCAGACCTTTTATATCATTTTTCCAGTGAAGTTATCGTAAAATACTTAGCAGGGTATGCAAACATTAACGACAGATAGGGCAGGAAGTTCCAAAGTTACATGATATTTCAGTTAATTATATTGTATGAGCTACCTACTTAATCGTTTGGTGTTAGAAGTTGTTCATGTAGTAGAGGAAGGCTTTTACTGCAAACGCCATATAATTTATAGCTTCATCAAATATTATCTCGCGATCTGTTTCTACGGCAGCACATCCAAGCAGTTTCTATCTATCTGGAGAATCAATAATTACTTTGTGTCAATTCCATTTCTTCGGCGTTTTTATCACTTTATCTGCAATTTTCATAACTGCATGTATCTATTAAAATATTTATAACATTAAGTGAATTAGCCTTCATTCTTCTGTTGAAATATAGGAGTATACACAGAGTTGGTTTTAGTACTTGCCGTGCAGTGCGTGTATGTACATACATAGCAGTTAAATTTCTAGGACAGCCAATAGCGCGCCTATTTTAAAGAATAAAATTCCGATGTACAATACATCGGCTAATACGTTACGTGCTATATGAATTTGCATTAAGGGAAATCGTTATGTACAGAAATTTTTCTCGTGTAATTCGTATAATTTGAAGTAACACGTTCAGAATGATTATTGCTATGCCAATTTTTACTTTTTAGGTATATTTACATTAACCTTTCTTTCTTATTCAACAGGACAGTATTTTAAAAATAAATTATATATATATATATATATATATATATATACGCGGTTCATTTAAAAAGGACATATTATTAATGTATATAAAAAGTCTTTTATTTTATTGAAATTTAATAAAAATGTAATTATACAAATTAATACGATGAAACAATGTAATGTTCAACTAAAACAGATTTGATTTTTATATGGAGGTAATTTTTGTATTTTATTATTTGATGGGTTGTACAAAGAATCATATTATATCAAAACAGTGGTCAGAATATCTTTGACGCGTCAGATACTTGCACTGTAAAAATTCGTGTTATACGGGACTCATAAGGGACATCATCCAAACATTACACGCCGATTTTGATGAAATTTTTATATGTTATAGAACTTGAATAAATATTTGACACTTATTTTTTTCACGTGCGAACACCCACTTTGAAGTGGTGAAAATAACCCTTAAATTTTCGATCGAAAAAGCTATTTTCACAAATATCTCAGGAACTAAGACAAAAAATTCAAAATGCAAATTTTTCACATTTCATCGCAATTCAAGGTTTTATTAAAAAAAAATTGTAAAATAATATGTCCAAGGTATTTAATTCTGGAACAGCAAAAATGACATTTCTGTCTGTTCATTCTCAAACCAAAATGTCTTAGTCTGTCGAAAACTGCCTTCAGGTCTTCTAGATGTTCCGTGAAGTCCGGTGATAATACCAGCAAATCGTCTAAATAGACGAGTACATTACGTGATCCCAAGCCTGCCTTCGTCGGCTTTCAAACGGCATTCGTTTGAAACGGAAAATTCCAAATGGTGTCGTAAAAGCGGTTTTGTCTCGGTCCTCTTCTCTAATGCCAATCTGCCAATAACCAGACTGCAGGTCCAATGATGTCATGTAACCAGGCTTCTTTGCAGAATGGAGCAAATCGTCAATTCGAGGCATTGGGTATGAATCGGTGACAGTGACAGCGTTGAGTTTACGGTAGTCGATACAAACTCGTATGCCGCCATTCTTTTTCGGTACCAACACAACAGGAGCTGCACAGGGTGATTCGCACTTTTCTATGATGTCAGCCTCCAGCATCTTCTGCACTTCCTTCTGGAGTTGGTCTCGTTTCGCAGGTGGAATGCGATAAGGAGGTACCGCGATCAGTGCGTGGTCTCCAGTTTCTATGCGATGGACTGCTTCTGCCGTGGGTGACCCTGTTGTGCGGAACAAGTCCGCATTTTGTCTTAGGAGATCTCGTAGTTTACTCCTTTCCTTGATGGTGGTGTTCGTAGCTTCTTCGTCTCTTATTTCTTCGATTTCGACTAAGTTGATCTCTAGTCATTCTAGTTTTTCGAATGATCGAAAACATTTTTCGAATAGGTCATCGAAGCCAGTCCATCCGGTTGGAGGTTCTTCTATGGAAATCTGCACCGGCTTCTCCGAGGTGTTCTCCAGGTATGCTTCCAAAGGGGTGGGGTCATCCCGTATTGGACTCAGCAATGACGGTGGTGGTTTTGCTAATGCTTGCAATTCCTCCCAATCCATTGCGTTGATCTCTTCTGGTTTCTTTTTCTCCTCCCCCTTGTCGGAAGTTGCTTCTCCAATTTTTGGTTCTTCCGTGAATTCAAAGTGGGTCTCTGGTCTGTCGACAAAGTTCCAACTTCGTTGGAGAATATTCAGGACGATTCCGGCGTTATCTATGAAATCCACCCCCAGCAAGGTCCGGTTATCCTTGCTTTCCGGAAGTACGATGAAGGTGGATTTCATCGTTCGGTCTTGCAAACAAATGTCTAGATCACTCTTCGGGACGTTCCGAATGCGTGCGTGGCCGTCGGCTAGTGCGATCTGCATTTTCTGATTCTTAAATTGCACGCCTTTCTTCTTAAGCAATCCATAGAGGTTTTGGCTTGCTATTGAGCACTTCGCACCTGTGTCCAGAAATGCATGTCCTTGCTTGCCAGTAATGGACAATTGAACCGTGGGACGAGGGGTCATCGCTGTCGTCGTGTTAACGGAGCAGAAAGCGGCCTAAGTTGGATTTTTGCTTGGCACTTTGGAGCAGTCCGGACATCTGCTCCGTACGAAGCTAGTTTTTCCGCATCCGTAACAGAGTAGCGCTGTTTGTAAGTGTTGCGGCTGACTTTTTCCTGTTTCTGCTGGAGGTCGCAGGTTGCTTCCTCGTGGCGTCGGAGGGGTCTGGTATCGGCGCTGGCCACACTGAATACTTGTGTGCCCGAAACGTCTGCAGGTGTTACAGCGGCGACGGTCCTTCGGGTATGGGGCCACGAACTTGTGCTCCGCTGCACGGCAACTCGTCGTTTCCCTTTCCAGGCCTTCGATCTCTTGGGCCCGCTTGATCAGGTCCTGGAAATTTAAGACTGATTCTCGCGGTATTTTGGTCCGCAGCGATAGGCGTAGAAGCCCATAGATCATGTCTAGTTGGACTTTTTCGCTGTGCGGCTCCGTCAATTCCGAAAGCAACACTTGTTTTCCGTTGACGAATTCGTCCGTGGGGGTGTCGTCTTTTTGAGCAGACCGGAACTGTTCGGTGTACACTTGGTACGCTGGTCGTCGTGGGACGAACGTGGATCTTAACAATTCTATCTCTTGCCATGTTCCAACGGAATTCTGGTCGCCTTTCCACCGGACAGATGCCTGCCCTTCCAGGAGAAGGGGTACACCTTTTAGCGCGTTGTTGTCGCTAATGTTTTCAATTTCTTTGAAGATAGAAATCGTTGAAGTTAATGCGTTAACTTTCCCGTAATCGTAGCTACCCTCAAAACGTGCAGTGCACTTCGAAAAACTGCTACATTCGGTAGCGTTTCCTCCATTTAATGAATTTAGTAGTTGTGAAAATTGGGTTATGGATAATTGGACCGGAGAAGGAAAAGGAGCCTCTTTGGAATCATGGTCGGACGACGTGGAATTTTGGATCTCCGGGATGGTGGTGTCCTGGAGGTCGGAAAAGGAGTCCTGGACGTCAGAGCTGTCCTGGAGTCGTGGGCATCTGCTCTCACGTTGGGCGCCAACATTGTAGGATGGATTTTTGCTCTGAAGGATAAGTCACAGGAGTACACAAGGAATCTCTGGAGAAAACACAAATAACAAATTTATTCATATTGGGTTCTTATACAACCAAAACATAGATTTCCAATCTGTCAATATTAAAACGTTTACAAGATATATATTTTACAAACATTTAAAGCAAAACGGAAACATAGCTTTTGGACTTTATGATTTCGATCATTTCGAAAGTTCTACTAGAGGCGTCCGGGAGGTTTGTTCCGTTCGACGGTACATCTGGGTGAGGATTTCGAAAGTTTATTTATGATCGAACCGTTAGATAGCCGTTTTTGAGCCAAAACATTTCGGGTTTTTCCAGCACTTAGTTTTACTACATGTCCTTGCCATAAATTTAGAGTTAATTTTCGCTTCGTCCTCAACGGCCACTTCTCGATCATAAACACGGTTCTTTCCGAAGGGTAACTTTAGAAAAGGTCACGTACGGACCTAACGGTGATTGATGTTTGCCAAATGTGTACCCAGAAGAAAAAATCGCGGCATTGCCGGACGTTCGGGGTCCTCCCGCCAACTTACCGGGGTCCCCACCCTTTCTAGACGAAGACGCTCTAAGGGAGCTATGAAGGGTGGGCCCAATCATCAAGGAGGCACGCTGATTGGAATTTGAGAAAAACTGTCAAATCCAATCAGCGAACGATTTCTGACTCCGTCGTTTTCGTGGGAGTCAAGACGATCACGGAGATTCATTCGAAAAACGGTCTTGCAAAGTATACTACCTAGTCAACCGTTCGGACAGGATAGATTTACTCAGCAAGCAAAACAGTTCATCGTTCGGAACTTATAAAACATTTGCAATCGTTCGAGCAATTCAACTTGGCAACGTTCGGCCAGTTTTCTAGTGACCGATACTAGGTCTTGAACCAGTTGAGTTCACATTAATTTTTGAATTCAACGCGTCGCGATTAGACAACGAGTCTAAAAGATAGGTCGAAAGTTACGCCTTCAGCCGAGGAATTTAATCCGCGTTTGATAATCGCGACGGGCAATCAACCGACGCGAGATTGCCACGAAACAAGGTTCTTCCGTCCATTCCCTGGAAGGCGACCGGCGGATAACCCAGCCGTTCTCTCCATTCCGAGGGCGGCCAGGATAGAATTCTCGTACTCTCCTCATTAGTAGGCGACCGGCGGCAAGTTCCAGCCGTTCTCTCCCGAAAATCTAAGTTAGGCGACCGGCGGCAAATTCCAGCCGTTCTCTCCTACTAACGCGAACCAGAGAGTATTCTCCCATTCGCTCCTCCTGGATGGCGACCGGCGGTAGGTTCCAGCCGTTCTCTCCATCCCAGGAGAAGAGAGCAGAAGACTCTCTCTGGGCTTCCTCGGGCGTCTGGGTAGTTCCACCGTCCATTCCCTGGTAGGCGACTGGCGGTAGAATCCTGCCGTTCTCTCCATCCCAGGGTGGCCAGGTTAGAGCCCCCGTACTCTCCCGTGCTGACTAAGGCGTCCGAAAGCTAGGCTTCGTACTCTTCTTTACTGTAAAGGGTGACCGTGGTAATTACCTCGTTCTCTCCCAACAGGGCACAGCAGAAATCTGTTTCGATCGCGACTCCGATACCGGTATTTATATTAACGCGTTGCTAGAGTCCCGCGGACAATCAACAAGCTCGCGTTGCTACGCTCGGTCCGCTCTCGCGGCTTCGCGAACGTTCGCGGCTCTGCAGCCAGCGAGCTCGCGATCGGCGTTCGCGAATGTTCGCTACGATTCTCGACGCGAGTCACTCTGTTTCGCGAGGCGGTCTGCTCGATTGTTCCAGGTCGTCGAGAACGATCGGTGTTGTTACAATGTTAATTTTTAACATATTTTTTAAACAAACAAATTTTTCCAAAATCCACTTACGCCATATTATTGACCTTCCAATATAGAAAAATTTGCATTTTGAATTTCTTGTCTAAGACTAATAGTACTCGAAGTATTTGGGAAAATAGTTTTTTCAACCCCAACTTTAAGGGTTATTTTTACTACTTCAAAATGGATATTCGCACGTAAAAAGAAAAACGTGTCATCTATTTTTTCAAGTTCTATAACATAAAAATTTCGTCAAAATCGGCGTTTAATGTTAGAGTGATGTTCCTTGTCAATTGTATTTAACTTAAATTAAAAGTCACAGCTTTTCTGAAAATCTCGAAAGTTAAGGCGTAGTAGCGATTATTATACAGGCTCTCTCTAAAATTCAACTTCACCCTTATATTTCGGAAACGGCTTTAAATATTGAAAAATGTTTCAGACAAAAGTTATAAAATACCAAGAGGCACAATAAGATGGTGGGAACATGGTTGGATGGTCGCCTAAAGGTCACGTGAACGTCATCTTCCGTTTCTTCAATAGAACACTCCATTTTTTGTGAAATATTATTGTAGCTCTAGTCGGGACGTTTTCAAAACACTACCTATTGTATTTTGTACAAAATATTCCCGGGATATGAAACTTTAAAGTTGACACATAAGTGGCGTAAATCTATGCGTAGTACATCTTGAGTAATGTGAATGCCGACGATATGTCAACTTTGAAGCTTCATATCTTGGGAATAACTTGTATAAGAAACAAACAAATAGTATTTTGAAAACGTCTCGACGAGGACGACTAAAATATGCAATAAAAAATGGAAGGTTCTATTTAAGAAACAGAAGATGACGTTCATATGATATTCGAACGACCTCTAAGGTCCAAATTAATCAATGAACATATCAGTTAATAGACCGTTCAAAGGAAATCATTTTTTCCAAGTATCAAACCGCTACCGCTACTTGAAGGTTTGTTATAGGGCGAAACGCAATTTATAGTTTAAGCTTTATGTCTTTTGTTGTGCTTTACCGAAATTTTGAAAAAATCAGGGACATTCTGCTCTATGGCGTACGTGTTTGTGAATCTTTCCAAAATTTTTAAACGCAAAATGAATTTTTAAAAAATTCTAAAAGTTTAAAAGTTTTTTTTAATAGAAATTATCAAGTGATCACGTTTATATTTTTAAAGTAGACATGCTTTGTCATAATTATTTTTTGAAGTGGTAAAACACAGTTCCAAAAATCAAAAATCGATATCTGGTTATATTATTATCTTAATTTTTCATGAAACCATGTTCATATTTTTATAGTTTCAATAGCTTGTTAAAATTATTAATACACAATTTTTCAGTTTCTTTACGACTATTTCGTGTACCTTTTTTAAAATCATATCAGTAGAATTTCATATTTCAAAATTTTCTAATATTTAAATACTTGAATTCTGAAATTTACAAATTTACAAATCCTTGAATTCTGAAATTGACAAATTTACAAATCCCACGATTCCTAAATTTCCAGAAGCCCAAATTTTTAAACTTTTAAATTCTCAAATTTTCAAACCTCAAAATTCCAAAATTCTGAAGTTTCCAACTTTCCAATATCAACACTTCCGACTTTCAAAAACCTTCAAATCTTCAAAACCTCTAAATATTCAAAACTCCGAATCGCCCGAATTCTCTAATTTGTTTTCTAAACGTGCACATTTCCAAATTTGGGTTAGATTAATAACAAATATCTGTATAATATTTGAAAATGTCTGTAGCATGTAGGTTAATAGCACATCTCCGACTCCATCTATGTCAGCGATTATTTTAATGTTACAGAATTTAAAATTTCAGAAGTCTATGCAAAGTGAATACTCTACTGTAATGTACCCATTTAAACAGCATTTCATTTAATATTTGCGCATATATTTAAACATTTGAAATTTTTACGTGCCTTAACTGTTTTAAATCATTCATACGTTTTAGACAGTAACAGTTTATATCCAGAAAGTATAATAAAATATTAAGGTATTATTACCTCAATTTCTATGTCGATACTTGAACATTTTTAATAAATCACGCAAATTAATTATTGTTGCGGTTTGGAATACTTAGAAGACTGGTCTTAAACTCTTTAGAGAAGAGTGTAGCGATCGAGGGATTGAACTTTTATAGTTTAGACAACACAATAAAGTTAATAACACTTATTTGTATTTAAAATGGAAAAACACGCACAATAAACTAATATATACAGCTTAATCTAACAAAAGAACGATTGATTATCACGAAATTATAATTACTGGTTAGAAAGTCGGTTTGGTTTTGGTAACCCAATTTTGTCACGAGAGTGCGCGGAAGTCGGTATTTTCGGATAGAGGTGTTCAACCAAAACAATTATAAAAATCCTGCATTCGTGATAAACTCAATTTAAGTTCAGAAATACTAGACCATTAAAAGCACTTTATTATGCACTTAAATTACTTCGCTTATTAAATTATGGTTGTTATTATTGTCTCACTTGACACCATTCATTATTTACGTTTAATTACCGTTTATGAAGACATGTTCTAAAAATTTACTATTCACACTATTCTTTCCTCCAAAGATATATTGACCTGATATTAGAACAAAGACGTTTGACACCTGATATAACGTTTCTATACATACAGTAAAATTTTACATAACTCCATCAACTGTTTTAAAATTTTAGAATTTATCAAATTTAATACCTAAGCTGCTAAAGAGTTTTGATCTTCTTCCTGAAGGCTAGCACTGCACCAATCATATATGCCAATCGATAAAGTATATCATTCATAACGTAAATATTTGTAATATTCTTATAGTCAGACATTCAAATAAAGGCAGCCAGTAGAGATAATTATTACGTAATCGTGTTCTTTTTAAGGTTTGCTTCTCTTTCCGATACTAAATATCATAACAACCTTAATAGCGAGGAAAACTTAATGAATACTTATCACCGTTACATATAATTACGTTATAAGCTACACAAATATTTCGGATGGTCCTATCTACTGCTTTGGTGGTAACTCTTAATATTAAACAGTTAAACAAAAGAGGACGCAATGCAATTAATCGAAATACCATAGAATTATACAATTTTGTCTCTAGACTGTTCCCAAAGTTCTTATATCTTCTCGATTATTTTACGGTAACGATAACTTTATTCATGGGACGAAGTTAAGAATTTCAAAGCATACGTACTTTTCATACAATGGGTTATAGACTTTGTTAACTATTAATAAATTCACCTCTTAAAATACTGATGAAAATATGTTTATCCTTAACTTTGACAACTGTTTTCATTTCTTAGTTATATATGATTACAGGTAATAAAAATATGTATCAAATATTTTTCAAAAAATTGTCCCGTATATAAATTTTATAAAATCTCTGGATAATGGTTATTGATATATAATAATATTAACATTTCAACTTCAACTTCAGAAAATGTTTGTTTCATTTAAGAAGTCATTCTTTTGTTAAAGAAAGCTAAAAATATCTAGATAATTGTTCTATAGTGGAGCGTCGATTATCTGAACGCCGGTTTTCGGAAACATCGATTACTCGAATTTCGATTACACGCATGACTGAGTATCCGAATACAGAATGAATCACCAAGTCCGTGGTACATATTTGTCCCACGTATTTAACCATGTTTACATATTAGGACATGTACGATTCCTGTCAAATGTCTCGTTTCAGTGTATCGTCTAAGTTTGATACAGATTTGATTTATATCATGAACGTTAAAAACAAGAGAATGGTGTTGAAATTAGTAGATGAATTAAATTTTATTGGGTATTTATAAATAATGAAAATACAAAATACAAAATAACCACAAATTTAACAGTCACTAATATTAAGAAAAGTGAACCAAAATTATCAAATACACAATAATATTTATAAAATTTCATTTAATCCTTATTTTACAATTAAAGATTTATTAGGATTTATTATTATTTTAATAATCTTTACATTTATTGTTTTAGAAAATCCTTATATGTTAAGTGACCCAGATAATTTTATTCCAGCTAATCCAATAAATACTCCAACTCATATTAAACCAGAATGATATTTTTTATTCGCTTACTCAATTTTACGATGTATCCCAAATAAATTAGGAGGAGTTATTGCTTTAATATTATCAATTATTATTTTATTTATTATACCTTTATTAATAAATTATAATATAAAAACTAATAAATTTTACCCTATTAATCAAATAATATTTTGAATATTTATAAATATAAATATAAATATTCATACTATAATTCATACTATAATTCATACTATAATTCATACTATATTCATACTATTTTCAATAATTGTGAAATATTTTAAAGTAGCAAATGATGATAAATTATATAAGACTATGTACAAGTGCTCCTTATAAAAATGAAGCACTGGTATACCATTATTAGTTACATTGATTCAAGAGGAAACTTTGGAATTCGATACAAAATTCGATAGTAACGGAAGTTTTATAGCGTCTACTGGCTGATTAAAGCAATTTAAATAAGAAACGGGATAAGTAAATCAGCCACGGCAGCAGAAGTATCATTAGCATTATAAAGAAATAGTATTAGAAGTGTTATTAAGTTTTTTCATTAAGCTTATAAAAAAAGGAGTTATGATTGAGATAATATTTATGATTGTGACAAAACTGTAATTTTTTGGAAAATACTGGCTCGTAAAATTGTTGCATCGAGGATAGAATCTAAAGTACCAGGATATAAAGTCAACAAAGATCGCATTACAGCCTTGTTATGTGCAAATTCTTCCGAAAACCATAAACTACCTTTAATAGTTATAAGTAAAGTAAAAAATAAAAGTTCATGAATAGATTTATAAAATTTGTACACATATATGAGCTGTTTATGTATTTTGAAAGTAAAACAGGTCCATTTTTTGTTATTGCGTGATATCATATTTAAGTGTTAGCGTTTCAGTAAATTTAGAAATATTGGTAAGCACTGATAGACAAATTTTGTGTATTTTCTGGTATTAGATAATGCATACTTATTATGCAATAGTGATTAAAGAGCTGACCAACAAACGAATATTTTATTATACTTACAAGGGACATTACCCAATCGACACACGCTGATTTTGATGCGCTTTGAATATGCTATAGAACTCAAAAAAATATTTGACATGTATTTTTTTATCGGCAATCGTCCATGCTAAAGGAGTGAAAATAGCCCCCAAAGTTGGGGTTCCAAAAGATATTTTCTTAAATATCTCAGGAACTATTAGGCATAGGCGAAAAATTAAAAATGGGATTTATGTGTTTTTGGATAGCAAATGTTTCTACGTAGTCGTCTTTTTGATAAATTTATTTGTTTAAAAAATATATTGAAAAATAATATATTTTTGTCATATTTATTATATTTTATTCTTATAAAAATTGGTATAAATAAACTATATATATTGACAAAGAATAAGGATAAATTGGAGTTTTTATGTTCACCGTCAAATTAGATGTTACTACGTTGCAAATTGTATTCACATCTCGACTCCGCTGCCTCTCTATAGCGATGTCTACGTTCTATTTTGATATAAATTTGTGTAATATTATTCAATCAATTTACACTATGCTTTGTTAATCGTTTCATGAGTAATGGAAAACGGCATGACAAATAAGAGTACCGGAAATCCCCATCGTAAAAGTGGTAAATACGACAAACTTGAGGAATGTTAGTGACTCATTGAAGCAGGAGTGGTTAGTTCTTCAAAATTGTTCCACGTTTAGACAAGTATGGTAGCTCAGAGAAGAGTTGATATTATAAGTTATAAAAAGAGTTGTTTTTAGTACTCCCAAGAAGAATTGATTTTTAATTTTAAAAAGTGCTGAAAAAAGTGGTTTTGTGCACCAATACTAATACAAGAAGCGCGTCGATTTCATTGTGTATTTATTAGAAATTGAACTAGAATTTATTTGCAAGCTGATACCAGAAATCAGCAATGTATCTAAGCAGACCTACAGCACATTCTCATTCATACTGACATTACCTGCACCACTAATATTATACAATATGTATTTTTTTACAATATTTTCAGTATTATAAAAATGTTCCGAAGCAAAATTATACCGTAAAATATTAGGCTAGAAATAATTTCAACCTAAGATGGACTTGAACCACATTCAAAATACATATCTTTTCAATATCATTAATCACCCAAAATTCCGTTGCCCAAATATTAGAGAATTTAAATTATTTTTACTATAGATTGCTTACAGATAAACATATCACATTAAATTTGATCTATTGTTACCATTATCGTCATATTTCTAAACAATGGACTTGCCCCACTTTTAAAACAAACGTTTCATATATTCCCTCTATTTATTACAATTTATCAAGAAGATCAGTTCTATATTTCTAGAATCTGAAGACAAAATTGTAAAGTTTCTTTTCTTACCTTCCAATGTACTTCAGCCAATGGACCAATCAACCATTGAATCTTTCAAGAGTTCGTATTGGAAGAATTCATTATATCGTCTATTATTTGCTGAAGATAATGACGTGAGAATTTTAGAATTATGTAAAAAGTTAAACTTCAAAAATTGCATTTCCATTCTCAAATTACGAATCTGCGATTTTTTAAACATTTGACTTTTAAAATTTCGAAAGTTTGCCGAGAAAGCCAGATTTGCTCTTGGCTGTATTATCCTCATACATAGTGAAGTGTACCTTAAAGTATTGCATTGCAACAAGCAAAACATTCGAAAGAAACAGATCCTACACAATATCGTTTTAAATATTTGTTTCAGGTGGAATCTACATCTTGCACCACCTACAAAACTTTAATTTATGTTTTATATGAAATTTTGTAGGTTAAATATATATTTTTTCATAATAAACTTTTATATTTTGATAAGGTTCAATTTCTAGGTGATTTATAACTTCCAATTAGTTCGGATAATCAATTTCTAGTGGATTAATGACATACTCACAAATATGATTCTTTCAATATTGATTATATGATTGTATACATATGTATAATTCTTTGTGCAATACGATAAATGTTTTTGATAAGAATATAACAAATTCTCGCATATAAATTTGACACATAAATCGATTAACTAAAGATAGTTCTCTATCATTTGTTGTGCGCTGCCAATGTTTGCCAATATCTAACATTGTAAAATAATATTGTAGAAGCGAAATGTATGTCACGGTGGCGCCTCTCAGCGGCAAAATTTGTAATTTATATAATGCGCAAAGTTTAAATTGTAATTATGAACACAAAGTATACTAGAATTGATTGTAAACAAATTTCATAGCTTAGTTGTAAAACGCTCATTTAACGTTAGAACTAATTATAAAACAAGTTATCTTTTCTTTGTGACGTTCAGTTAAAAATCTGTCATTCAAATCTTAGAACTAAAAAGCGTAACACGTATTCTTAGAGTTTAAAATATTAGAATTCAGTTTGTAAAATTCAGTTTAGTTTAATTAGTTTTTGAAGTTGATTTTGTTACATTAAATTAAAGAAGTTATAAAGTTAAATTAAATTGTTCAAGTTAATTAAATTTACTTTTAAGTATTAGTTAGTTTTTCTTTATTTAAATTATTCGCGAAGCAACAAATCAAGCGCCCTTAGCGCTTTTGAGAACGAAGCACGTCAAATTCCCTAAAGAACTAGAAGAAAACGCAACACATTACATTATACATAGAATTGTGAACACTGTCCTGAATTACTGGTTATCGTGTAGTTGCTATCGTGCTGTTCATATCGATTTATTCTATTATAGTATTATGTTTATAAATCTTGTACTTGTGTCCGGATTAATATCCGTTTGCTAATACTCAGTGGTGATCTAATAGTGCGTAATTCTAACAGTTCTAGTGCTCAAACAAGTTTCCGAAATTAACCATTTAGTGGAACTGTTCTTAATAATAAGCATTTCTGTTTATTATAAATATTTAAATTAATCAAAATTTACTAACAAAATATTTTAACTTTACATAATTATTAGTTTCTATAACTCAATACTTATATCACGCAAAAAATATTCTACAATATTCTAGGGTTGAATATTTTTACATTGATTTCATAACGACTCAAGCAAGCGAGGGAGTGCTCCTGTTAAAGTTCTATGTAATTAGTAATATATAAATTTTTAAATAATAAAATTGTTTTAGTTTCATTAAATAATAAAGATTTCAAATTAATCTTATTTCTTATTATTTCTGATGAAATATTTAAAAATATTGAATATTAAACCTCTGTCGGCACAGATGCTATGTTACGCTAATTCCAATCATTAACCTTTGGAGGCTGACATTTTTCTATTGAAAATAGATATTTTTTAGAGATATAATTTATGTTTATAAATAACTAGCAAGTTCGATGGAGTATTAGAGATGCCTGCTGTCTCTAAAGGGTCAAGCCGGCCCGGAAGATCATAATCAACGTTACAAATTTTTGGACCAATATTGGGTGCTGTAACTACTAATATAATATGACCTCTTTAGAGGACACCGCTAGAGTATATACATTTTTGTTAATACGGTAGTGTCTCCCACACTGTTCCTTAGCTTAAAGACAATATTTAAACTTTTTTATTTTTAATTTTTCCTCAATGAAAATGATTTTAACATATTAGTAATATTATTCTGACAAAAATGAAACCAAACATGATATAATTTCGACAATATTTACTTATTAATACTTACTGAATCCATAATTTATTTAATTTCATAATCGTTTTAAATTAATTATTAAAACAGATTGTTGAAAAAATATTCGAGATACTTGCCACATTATATGTTCAATACATAAGCACATTTACCTTATGATACATCACATATCCAGATTGATATGGATCAATCCTTCAAATTAGATCAGATTGTCAACGTTCTATTGCGCGTGTAAGTAACCTGTATACGTATTGTATTTTTACCAACAACTTTAAAACTTTTGTTCCGAACGTGCGACGGAACACAATACGAGGAGGATTTCGTAGGTAGTTTATGATGGGTCCGGGACTAACAGTTATTTTTGAAAGACAGTTTTTAGCCATCGCCGGCAATTTAGTTTTACATTTTTTCGAACAATGCCTTTAGAATTTCTAACTTTCGTTTCGTCTTCGATAACTACTTCCGTCATAAACGGGGTTTTTCCCGAAGGGTACCGAGGACGGGCCTCGGTCCTTTCGTAGCGGTACTTTGGACAACGTGCGTGTCACCTGGAGGGAAAAACCCCGGCGTTGCCGACCTTCAAGATCCTCCCGTACTTATCGATATTTTTCCCACCCTCTTCCAAAAATGGCGCGCTAAGGGCGCAAGAGAGGGTGGGCCCAACGTTAAGGGGCATGCTGATTGGAAAATCGACGTTTCGAAGGAAAACCAATGAGCATGCTTCCTTACACTTCCGATGTTACGAGGAAGTTAAAATGAGAACGTCTCATGAGATTCAAATCAACAAGTCACTCGGTCGGACACAAATTAGAATTGAAAGGAATAAGTCAATCGTTTCGGACTTAGAGTTTCATAGCGTCAACGTTTCGGACGCACTTATTAAAGTTTCAAGGCATCACTCGTATCGGATGCATCTAATCATTGGTCTTAACGTTAATTCGTTTTGATCAAACTCGTGTCCGGTTAAAATTCACCGCCATTTACACGGCTCGACCATTTTTTAATCGGATGCAGCTGCTGATAGTACGCGAGTCATCACAACTTTACGTCCATTAACATAATCAATATGCAGTGTAGATATAAAAAGATGACCAGAGAGACGGCAGAGAGGCAAAACGAGTGCATCATTCACTTCGCCCATCACGTTTGTCAGCGGTATACGCTGACGTAGTTGTCAGATTCCCATAGGAATATGAATAGTTAAATACAAGATGAATACAAATGACTATAGGAATGTTGATTCCAAAGTTTTTTATTCGCTTTCTCGTCACGCGATGTTGTCTGAGGTTATTAGTAGATATAACCAGTTCGGTAAATGACAAAAATGCGTGTCCTCTATAATAATATTAAGGAAGCTAAGTCTTTGATGGTACATTAACTCAGATCAACATTCCGTTTGCTAATTATCTTTTCATCACTGCAACGTTAGGATATATTACAAGCTAGCTGTATTAAGGTTTTGTTAATTTCTTTCTTTCTCTTCTTAATTAGCAATACGGTTCATCATAATCTCATCTTTAAAATGGTTGCAACTTAAATGTTTACGTTATCGAAAAATTATGAACACAATTCATATACTGCTTACAGTAAACAAATTTAGAGAATTAAACGTATTTATTACTCTTTTTTAAGATTTTGGAAAAGTCTAACAGTGCACCGTGATATGTTGGCTCGATATGTACAGATAATTCGCCATAATAATTGTTGCGTCGCAACGCGTTTTCGTTGAGATAAAAGACTATCGTTGACACGGTGGCGAGCCGTGTCATTTTTATAACGAGGTAAGAGCACTAGTAGTTGACACTGTACCAGTACTTGACACTTTTTCAAAAAAAGTAAATAAATAAGGAAACCACAAGTTGGAATACATCAAACCTTATTAATCTGTATACTGTCGCACATCAGCTGCTTAATTGCGAACTACTGCGCATATCCGCCATTCAAAAGTGTCATATCAACTGATTAATCAAACTTGCGCACGGCTCTTACGATTTTTCAGTGTTTTCTTATATAAATCGCTAAGGTTTGGCTAAAATGTAAGTATTGCAAGTTTATATTATTTAATCATTGTGAATAAAAAAGACATTCGTTTATGTTGTTTGAAACTCAAAAAGAGGTTTATTAACAAACAAACAATGCTAAATTGTTTAAATTTAGTCCGTGTCAACTATTGAAACTTGTAATCGTCTATTATTCAGTAGTTGACATGGGATGTCAACTATTAAATTACTACGTGTCAACTACTGACTTTGTTCCTCTGTCATTTTTAAGATGCCTTCTACGAAGGATAACTTCATAAATTATACAGAAGTGACTATATTTTTGTATTTTTCTACGAAAAAGAGTTGTTCCCTGGAGTTATAATTGCTGTGTCTGAAACGACTGCAACCATTTCACCAATGGCAAAGTGTGGTAGACTGTGAAAGTGGGCAGAAAGAATGGATAAGCTAGATTATGAATAGGAAACAGTGCTGTTTCGTATCAACGAACCCATTAAAACGAGTAGAACCAGAGATGTGTATTCAGTTACCAAACTAAGTTAGATTTTTTGTGAAAGTAACTTCTAATTATTGAATATTTTTTTTGTAAACTTACTCAAGAATAATATTTTTTAAACGTTCAATAAAATTCTGTATTCATACATTATCAAGACTAGTTCATTAATTGGATTTTCTCCCTATGTCAACTACTGACACAAAAGGATGTCAACTACTAAATTTTTTGTTTCCGCTGGGTGTCAACTATTGAATCAAATTTTATATTTAGAAAAAAAAAGAAAAAAAATTTACAACCACCATCAGGAATGAATACTTGTTGTAATATAATAGAAGAATAGTTTGTGCAGCGACTGCTAATCATAAATTTTCCATAAAGTGAACTTAGCCTGAGCTATGTGAACAATTAGACAAAAAATTCCTTAAAGTGTCAACTACTGGTACCTTCACCTTTTAAGAAAAAAAAACCTACGAATCAGACTCTCGTCAGCTCTCAACAAGCAAAGTCTAATATTTTTAAAACGTCCGTAACTACGTGGTGCGATTTTTAAAGTATCACAAATATTCGTCTTTAAAATAGACTTCAACATATACCTATTAAAATCAGTTGTTCATTCATACGTCGGAGTAGTGTCACTGATACACAACTAAACTAGCCTGTGCTCTCATTAAGTTAACGCGCAGCACATTTTTATTGGTCCTTCGAGCCTGATACCAGTCATAAAACCATTTCTTGTAAATCAAGCTTGATACCAGTCACAACAATAATAATAATAATACTAATCTTTCTATTTGTGTAATTCATAATTTCCTGTTTAATTTTGTTGAATATTTTACAACAGAATGTTTGTGAACAATTTGTAATTGTAATGACGACTCTATAAACATACAATCATTTAAGTAATCTTTTCTTTGTTTTTTATAGTGGTATATTAGCCGTGCATAAATGCGTTGCAATTTGTTGGCCTACGGTCAAGGTAAATATGGACCAAAAAGTATATTTAAAATACAATGTATGTACTTTTATACCTATATGTATTTAATTAAAAATAGATTGTTGTTCAAAGGTTTGGCATTATTTGCTCATTTATATTGAATATAAATATAAATATGTATATTAACCTTATAATGAATCTTGAAGTGCTCCACTTTCAATAAAGCTGATGACAACATTATTTTCACAGATTTTAACATCTTTTGTATTCAAAGTGCTATTACATCAATCGTAATCCCAGTTTGAAGCAATGTTTGATCCGAACTCTTCTTCGGTATGAAAAAGCATTTTGTTACCATGTTATATAAACTCTTATGTTACTCCGTAACCATTATAAGAAGCATTAACTACTACAACAGTCAAATGAGACGTAACAAATTTTAATAGTTCGAAGTTCAACCCATTATTAGTACAGAACACACAGTTATAATTTATAATATTGATTATATGCCGCAACCGATTATTATTAAACATTGAGAAGAGTTGAGAAAATTACCGCCACAATTATCAGAGTATGAGTTATTTATCTTAAAAGTGGTGCAAGACATTTTAAAAGAAAAGGTAAATGTTTACTTTAGGGGAGGCAGCTTCAATGACCTTGACCTTGACATATGTTAGCAAGGTCACCCTCATGAGTAACATTCGAGAGGTTTTAACCGTCACTCATTTTTTATTAAAAAGTTATTAACATATAAAAATCGATCAATTTTTTTATAATATCAATTATTTAAAATAATTATATTCGTACTCAAGGGCGGGAGAGATGCGAAGTCCTTCCCCCTGTATCCCCACCCTAAATAATAAGGCCTGACCATACTGTAGTTCGATATTTCAGAAAGATAAAAATATTTGAACTATTATAATATTCGTACTATATATAGAATTAGAAAAATATCAGACACTGTATATATACTCCGGTAAAGAATGTGGCGTCACCGATAATTTGTCTTCCTAATAACTTTTTAATAAAAAATGAGAGACAGCTAAAACTTCTCGACCGATACTCAGGAGTGCGACCTTAATAAACTGTGTGACCGTCAGGGTCAGATTGAGAATACGTATACGCAAATTATAATGTAATAGTAACAATACATTTTTATTAATAACTATTTAATAAAGAACGAGCGACAACTAAAACTTTTTAAAGGTCATTCAAAAGAGCGATCTTAACAACATATGTCAAGGTCATCGGAGACACATCCACTAAAGTAAACATTTACCACCAAAAATTAGGATAACAATAATAATAGATAAAATTTAATATGATATGTTAGTTCTAAGCAATTTATAGTCAAAATAATTCAAATTTCGTTATATTTGGACGACGGAAGTTTGGCTTATTAACGGCATTGGAAAGATGTTTATTTTGAAAGTGATTCAAGTCCACCTTAGGTTGAAATTATTTCTAACCAAATATATTGTGAAAAACTGCAAATTCTGTAATTTTGGTCGTATAGGTAACCTCAATATGAGTGCTGATGTGTTGTAGATCAAGGTATCATTGCTGATTTCTATTATCATCTTGCAAGTAAGTTCTAATTCAGTTTTTAAGAAATATTCAAGAAAGCTGACACAGCTCTTATTTTAGTATCGGTGCACAAAACCCGTTCAATTTCACTGTTATTTGAAAATTAATTACGAATTGTGGTTTATTTTATCAAATAAAATATGGTTCAAAATAATTTCAATGAAATTCGTAACTGTGATGCATTTATTTGAAAGTAAAACTAGTAAACAATAGTAACAAAATAAAAATACTTTTCTGGAAAATAACCCAACTCCGATAAAATCTCTCGTTACCAAAGAATCTTATTATTTTTCTGTTTATAGAAATAAGACCCACGAGACTGGAATGAAAGAAGACTCTTGGAGACAGGATTTGAATATGAAGACAAATCAGAGCAAATTGATTCAAAGAAATTAAGAAAATGGATAATTGAACAATTGTAATATTATCTACTTAAGTAGCGATTACGATAATTCATTAATTTTGAAAACGAGATAAGCCGCTACCTCATTTGGGTATAATAAAACCTTTATTTTGTTTTGGCCATGATGTTAAACGATATTGGATAAAAGGCATACATTACCTAACACCAGAAAATATAAAAAATTTGTCTATTAGTACTTACCAATATTTTTAAATTTATTGAAATGCAAACTCTTAAATATCTCGCAGTAGCAAAAAATGAATTTGCCCCATTTTCAAAATAAACGGTTCACATGTAAAACCGCTATGAAATGTAATAATGTCTTATTCTATAAAATAGCAATTAAAAAAAAAAAAGATATTACTTCTCTATAAAAAATAGTGCAAAATATAAGATGTTAGATATTGGATTTTTAACAAGAAAAACTGTTTTTGTCATTTATATTAAAGAAATTCAATAGTTTTTAAAAACATCATAATCCACGTGGTAATTTCAAACTTGTGACTCACAGTGTTATAATTAGCACGGAAATTTTTAACTGATAATATGTTTTTATTAACAGAAATGTAAAACACATTCCAACATAAAAAATGTTATAATTATTCTCACATAAATTTAAATATATACAACGATGTTTACTGTTTCTTCTACAGATATTTATAACAGATTTTCCATGAGTCCTCCTTCCATTTCCATAAAAGTTTTATATCTTCGTAAGAGATTTCCGAACATTTCAAAAAATTCTTCTCTTATTTGTTTCCGGATTTTCTTCAACCGCCCTCAGGTCACGGAACACCATATCGCGAATCGAAACGGGTCAGATCTTCCTGCTGCGTTTTAAATGAATCGGTTTCAGAAAGACGTTGATGAAGTTTCACAAACAATATATGAGGTTGTATTTTGCGGATCGGATATTTTTCCGTGCAAAGTCTTCGAGTGGTTGTAGCACTTCCATTAGTAAGACCATTCATAAAATGCATTTCTGCTATTTCTCGACTGGAATAATACGTCATAACAATTTCTCTGAAAACTTTGAAATATTTTTCACTGACAACTGTTCACTGATCGCGTTTGTATGAAACTAACCTTCGTCTACTAAAGTGTGATAACTTTTTGTTATAAAATGTGTACGAAAATATTATGTAAACATCAGCAGCAAGTAAGTTAAGAATTATAACGTATATAAAGAATTGCTTATAATATTGAATACATAGTAAGATGCAGTTTAACTGTAACTTAATGTCGCTTCGGTATAACATGGTTTCCTTAAACAGAAATCTCTCTGCACTTCTTTTCATTGTATGTACAACATATGTATTATGTATTTTTGTAAGTTAATATTAAAACGGCTTGAAATTAAGGAAAACTTCTATACTCTACTTATTTTTTCTTCTTATTTAATATGTGCTAAGATGATCAGATTTAACGTTGTTACATTTTACCTCTCGTTCCTTAAGAATTTATCTCGAGCGTCAAGCAGAGTATTACTGTACAAAGTTGACCCACGTTCATTACGATATTTTTCTCCATATTTGATAAATACTACCAACCCTCAGAATACTTAACATTTTTTACTGCCATTATATGCGAATTTTATAATTTCTAAATTCTTAAACATTAAAACCTTTCAAATTTCCAAATTTTCTATTCTGCAAATTTCAAATTTTGTAAC
The DNA here is from genome assembly GCA_036983795.1 of Megachile lagopoda. Classification (NCBI taxonomy): domain Eukaryota; kingdom Metazoa; phylum Arthropoda; class Insecta; order Hymenoptera; family Megachilidae; genus Megachile; species Megachile lagopoda. The sequence goes on from CM072790.1 coordinate 498,848, forward strand.
TTCTAAATTCCGAATTCCCCGAAATTTTCAAATTTATAAATTAGCAAATTCCCCAATCTTTCAAATGCATAAAATCCTAAACTTTAAGGTTGTTAAATTTCCAGACTGTCCTAAAATTTTTACATTTTCAAATTTTTGAATTGTTAAGTTTTTAAGTTCTCAAGTTTTCAAGTTTTCAAGTTCTCTAAGTCTCAAATTCTTTAATTTCTTTAGCGTTTTTAAATTTGAAAGTTTGAAAATTTGAAAATTCTTAAATTTCCAAATTTCCAAATTTCCAAAATTCCAAAATGCATACAGCTTACTAATTTCGATAACCTTAAAATATGTTCTAATAATCTCTCGACCTTGGTTTCCATTGTAAGATACGCACAAAAAATTTCAGTTAAATTTACAATATACAATAATATACACAACAAAGCATATTTTATTACTATGTATCCATTATACTATCGTTTTTTTTAAATGTCCCTAATACAATATAATCTAGTATACTATATTTCAACAAATCATCGTTCTCATTTGAGCATTTACATGCATAATACTAGGAATATACAAAAGAAAGCCAGTGCTATATGTACCGTAGTAGAATATGTCAAACATTGGTACTTCAAACTTTATTGAAATATTTTGTGAACATCTCTAAAGTCAAGCGAGCAGTAATACATATAGGGCAAAATGGCTCAGAATATTGCTGTTGACAATATATTTCAAGATCCTATATAGGAATATAGGATCCTATATTCCTATATAGGAATAATTGCATAATAAGATAGGAATAATTGTATAATTGCCAATATAAGACAAATTCGCACTCAACAGTATGTGTTTAATATTAAAATTACGGAATGACGCATCTTAGATTTATTCTTTTAAATTACAGAAATTATTGAGATGCTTTTATCAAAATCTATGTTAACTTTCGTTGAGATGAAGAATAATTGTATAAATTAATTTATGTTTCATCCCCCATATATTTATAGCTGTACTTCATTTTTAATCTAAAAGTAACTGTACATCGAACGTCCGTGAACCTAGTGTTAAATCTCAGTGTATAGTCACAAAATTGCCCCTTTTCAATCTCTTCTACTACCTTCTACAATTTTCATCGCATCCTTAGCAACGTTGCCTCGGGTATACATTAACCTATCAGCATGTTCCATTATCGGTTAAAATTGTGCGCGTCACGATCAAATGACAATTAACGAGGCGATCCGTGACGTATCGGACATTAGCTTCTAAAAGTTGCATGACTCGTTGCGATCAGCATTTCCGGTCGGGTTGGGAATCATCAGCGGTAACACGGGACATCAGATGACGAGTTCTCACAGAAGGGTCAAGCCCCGCGAGTGCGTGTCAGTTGGTGATGCTTAGCGGGTAGAAGGCGAACGGGTTGGCACGACGCGAGTCGACGCGACGCGTCGGGACGCAGCAAAGCAGAATGGATGGAGAAAACGAAAGGAACGAGAAGCCAGAGGGGTGGTAAGCGTCGGTGGCGCCTCCAAATCTGCGACTGGTGGGGGATCGTATGGCAGCAGGGGCGGCAGACGCGACGCCGCGGACCCGGCTCTCCTCAGTCGACGTCAAACCGTCGCGACGCGTACGTGTTCTCTTTCGCCGGTTTCACGAAGCTCATAAGACTCGCGTGTCTCGTACAGCGTGACTCGTCGCTCGTGTTCGCCCACCTGTTCGCTCCAGCAGCTCGGATCGGGAAGCAGACCGAAGAAGCTTTACTAGGCGACTGGTGCACGTGTATCTGGCAAGGGATACGTGCGATATCTGCGTCGCAAGCTCACTCGGGATAGAATCTCTCGTGATCCTCGTGGCGCGTGTGTGGTGAGGTGCCTTCACGGAATCTTCTTTGCCTAAACTGGAGCAGTGCGCGATCGGTACGTGTTGGTTTACGAGCAGAGTCGTACGGTGTGACGGAAAATCGACAGTGCCAGTCGCCAGTGAAAACGTCAGTGAGGAATTCTCTATTTGATATTCAGTGTGAAACACCTTTTGGATTATGACTATCGGGTAGGTATTAGATATACGTATGTACATATGTGAATATTGGTGTAACCGTAGAGACGATTGCTAGGGGTTGCGATCAGTTCGTGTTCGATCTGTCAGTGTCGTTTATTACTGATGGAGGCGAGCAAATTCGTCGGCTAGATAGTTAGATTCTCACGTTCTACATCGTACTGCACGTTATATTAACGAGAATTTTACATCCTGTTCGTTGATAGGCCACGTTACACGTACACATGGCTCGTTATTCGAATTCGACCAAAGTAACATTGAAATAATAACCGTGAATTTCGACGATGTCTAAATAAACAGACATTTGTTTGCTTTCTACGAAATCGAACGATCGACTGCGAGGTGTCGTGACAGTTATTATGCTGGGTTGTAAACTTATTCGAATTTATCGTTTCGTACAGTGAACCGTAACCAGTTTGTCGACGTTTCCGTCTTTTTGTCGGAAAGTTCGGCAATTTATAATCTTGAAGTTTCGCCTATTGTGTCGCGAACTGAATGATCTCGTTGAAATTTAAATAGATCATCGAGAAACATTCCGTTGTCGTCGATGTTTCGTAACAGCGTGCAACCGATGTTCCCTATCTCTTTCTGTCTTTGTTCCGTTTAAAATTTTGTTACGTTTCGATTTCGATTTGGAGCGGTTCAAAAGTCACCGCGAAGAAAATTGTGCTAAAGCTTCATCACCTGGTGTCCTTGAATAAATAACTTCTATTTGTGGAAATTAATGCCGAACAATCTGGAGCAATTGAATAAATAAGCGAGAACAGACTTGGTTCTTATCGTATTCCGCGAACATGTGTCCAGTTTTACAAATCTTCCTCTTTTTAATCCTTCCGCCCACATTCTTAATGTTTCTGTCAGTAATCCGTATAATGATCCGCTGAGTAACTGTTTACATTGACATCGCTGCGTGGCCTTCTCACCTTGACTGACTGCTGCGCGCTTTCGCAATTGAAATCAACCAACGTGGCTGGTATCGCGTGGCTTTGTTGCTCCAGCTTTCGATATCGATTCGTTCATTGTTAAAGGCATCGATCCACGGCATCTACAAACGATTTGGATGCCCTTGAAGCTCGATCGAACGACACGTATAAGTGTGCACAGTACGACGTACGGTGTTACCGTTGCGTACAGTAGAAACGGGTATCGATATTATTAGATCGTTCCTTTCTTGACTACGATGCTGGTTGTTACGAAAATTTGTCAATGGTTTGCGTCACGTCAATCGCACGCCATTTTGCAGTTTGTTTCGTTTGACATCGCGTGCCTTGTCCCCTCGCATTGCACAGTATTGAACAACGATTGACTGTTCAGAATTCAAATGTATACAGTACTGTTCGTAATCATTCGAGGAGCAATCAATTCTAACTGTAAGCTAGATTACGCCGAAGAAAATGTAAATAATTTGTTATCGTTACTCCGATTAATTTATTACCATTTCTTGGCCATTTGTTAGCTTTATCAAACATTTACTGGGAATTGTATCCTTTCAGCTTTCTTTAATCTATTTTCGAGACGATTTTTTTTCAAGTAAAATATATATATTTCTCCAATTATGTATTACTCGTAATAGTATTTTAATATATGACTTATTCTCGAACAAGAGATTCTGTTATTATACATTTTTATGTAACAGTATACATTTACTGAAAAATTTGATTAGACGGAGTTAGAAGAAAGACATTTTTACGTAAAAATAGACACATTCTGAGATGCGCTAGAATTTTCTATTGCTTGTGGTGCGGCAATGAAATGTGCTCAGATAAATTATCATCAAATTTATCAGCTTCTCTCAAAACTAAACGATATCAATGCCCCATGTAAAGATTTCATTTACAATTTTCGTGGTTGGTAATATCGGCATAGGTTGAGGGAAAAATCACTTAAACCGTGATAGCCAAATGATATCAGACAAAATTAAATGAAGTGAAATGTCTTTGAGCTAAGTTTCAAAGATTTAATACTATTGGCACCGAAATATAAGGCAAAACTGACAACACATATGTATTTAAAGGACAAATTTTATCACACCGAACTTCATCATATTTGCATTCAAAGAATTTGGATACTTCTTTTTCACTAAATGTTTGTATATAATTATCAGAAAAGTAAAAATTGATGACTGACGTTGCTTATGAGCAACATATTTGGAAACTAGATATAATTTGATAGACGGTATTAGATTACTTAGCGCTATTAAGCAAAATTAATAATCTCTATCTTTTGGTACAGTAAAATCGAAAATTTGCATCTGTTTTCAAAAAATGTCTTTACGGAAATAAATTTGCTACGTATTTACAGTTACTTTTAATCTTATGCTCATTTAATGTTCAGTAATGTTCACGCTGCCTTTTGTTTCTTAGTGTTAGATAAAAATGTACTCTAAAATTCTATTAATTTATAATTTACAACTATGTATTGACAAAAATCAGGTATGTTGTATAAGAAATTTATGTGATAATGAGGATCTCTTCCACTACCTAACAGTGAACAATTTTTAATTTTTTTATCTTTGTTCTGTCATAGAACATTGGTTAGACATTATCAAAAGAAGTAGAATAGTTTTGTTTATGATTTTTTATGAATCAACATTTTAATCCTTATCAGAGTTACAAATTATTTACATGTACTCTATCAGAAAAATGGAAAGGTTTAAGAAAATATAAAAGTTTACTAATATGGAAGACTATTACGTTGTTTTTTTAAGATTGAGTTCCTTTTATATTTAAAGCTAATTAAAAGTTAATTGGATAAATTTATATCCAATGGGATATTGAATTATCCTTAGAGGATGGTAGTTTACTAATTGAATTTTAAAAGAGGGATTAACATTAGGAATCAGTATTATTGATTATTATATGATTATCAAGTGATATCGAATGGGAACATGAGGTGATGAATAACAGTTGGGAAAGGTCAAAATATAATTACGTATCTGCGAGTGTTATTATTTTGAAATAATGGAAAGTAATATAGAGTAAATTTTGTTCCCACATATTTGTACTCTTAATTGGCAAATTTACATATCGGTGCCTATATTTTTCATAAAGGTAGATTTGTAGAACTAAGATTATTATGTTGAATCAGTTTACAATCATTAGGCCCTAGCAGTCCAAGAATATATACCATAATTAATAATAGTATAAATATTCTTATTATTGCAAAACTGGTTGAAGTATTGAAATAAAACAAAAAACAGATCGTGATCGAGAATGTCATCCACAAACTATGTAATCTTTGTTTAGGTTGATTCTGAAGTTGTTGACTCAATCACAGATAAATAAACAGGCAGATCAAAACTTTAAAAACCATTTTTTTACGTTTCAATATCATATTGTAGTCCAAATTGCTCAGAGGAGAACATTTCATTCGAAATAATAAACACTAAAATTTATTTACATGTATTAATGGAATTCAAATTCATATCCGAATGAAGGATATCAAAAAGTTTATATAATATTCAATATACAATTAGTATTCGACAAAGTTTATACGTAATACAAAATTTTTGGACGATTAAAATTGAAATTGTGTAAATGGTATAATATGTGTCTGTATAGAGTCATGTGTTGTAATGAATTTATATTCTAATTATTTTTATTTTCATTTATTCGTATTTTAACGAATTGTTTAGTTCAACGTATGTATATTGAATACTTAAATTTAATTTAGATGATCTGAATAACGAATTTGATGTACTATATCCAATTCATGTCAACGATATTTTATTTTTTATAAATATAGAAATTGAACTTTTTAAATTGATGAACGAGAGTTTGAGGTAGTTCTTCCGTGAATGATAGATGATGTGAATTAGAATTTATTTGTAAGAAAAACCGAATACTTTATTATTTACTTTAACTTGATAGCAATTGAACAATAAACAAAAAGGTTAGGTTCGCACGCTGCCTACTGAAAATATGAGACCTATGTATTCAGAAAACAGTTTACGATATTTAGTCAGAGAATTAAAGTAGGTAATACAGATGCAGTAGGTAGTACATATGTGAATTTCAAGAACAAAGTAAACACAAAAATACATAGCTATTTGTAGGTAATATAATGACTACAATCGCCGTAATCCAATTTTCATTCGTAACTAAAAAGATTCATATTTCGTGAAATTAGTAATTTTCAATTCTCAAATCTGATTTCATAATTTACCATTTTTAATCTGTCGTTAAAAAGAACAATTTATGACTTCAAAGTTTTAATGAGGTACAATATTTGTACCTATATATTTAATATAATTTAGCAGATGAAAGTTCTTTCCATGTGAATAATATAATTTTGCGTATTACTTATAATCCTTCCATTAAGTAATCTTCAGAACAATAAATAAGAGAATAAAGCGCTTCAGGGGTTTGAAGAAAAATACCTTTTCATGAAATAATTTAATAATTTTTTTCGCAGAACACAATTCACCAGAAAGTTTCTTTTAGTATTTTCTAATAGAGATTTCTTGACAAATTCATTATCGATATCAGTAATATTTATATAACCACGAACGAATAATATAAATTACTTTTCATCAGAATCAGAGTATAGCAAAGAATCTAATATAACATCACAAATATTTCTTATTTTTTTTCGTTCCAAATTGTTTGTTGAACACTTTATTTTCCATGTTTGAAGTCTATAATAATATTATAAACTGATCGAGGAAAGAAAACATAAATTAGTGAAATTATTCAATATGTTATCATTATAGCTGAATATGACACGAAAGTTACAAATCATCTTATATAAAAATACTAATAAAACTATTACATAAATGCAATAAAGACAATACAAATTGCTTCGCGTACTTTTATAATTATTATATAAACTTTTACTTGTGTATTATCTTTTGCAACCAAGTCATTAGTCGATAATAGCAGAAATTTTTGGGAGAATGGTTTGTAATTCTTCACCACTTTGACGTAAAAATGCACTGTCTGTAAAAAGTAGTTATCTTTGATTTGATACAATGGTAAGCTTTCCTGTGCCAAAGCATTAAAATAATGAAACAGAAAGCTGAATAATACTTATATAAAGCAGTCGCTATCTATCGTTTTGAAACAAATTTTGAATGTTTCATTTTAATGTAAAAAACAGAAATTCCAGTTTGCTATAAACTTCATCATTATGAACAAATGTTACGACAATAAGGTGATAATTAATGCAGGAAACAAATGAAATATAGTTTAGAAGACTCAAATGTGAAATATAACTTAGGTATTGAATACGGGAATATATCAGAGTGTTTGTATTAGCTATTAGTATAGTATGACTCTTAATATTCGGGCACTATTGTATTCTACCAATTACTGTTCTGTATAAATTAAATTAACATTTTTTGCTTGTTATTATCGTAAAAAATGTATTCTTCTTAATGATACAGCAAATCTTATTTGTTTAAACTAATTAATTTGTCGTTCAACAAATGATGTATCAGGGAATGTATTAATCTGGCGCCACAGAATGTTCGAGCATTTAATATTTATCTACATTTCTTGGCTACACTTCTCCGACTTTACTGTTACTTACAAACATATGTTTAACAAGCCGTAGAGCATACTTCGATATACCTGTTATCATTCGTAAATCATTCAGAAATTCATCAGTTTGAAAATTTGAGAATTGATCAGTGAGAAATTTTGAACATGTGGCGAATAAATGAAAATACTTCGTTCGATGTGCGACAGTTAATCATTTTTCACTTTGAAAGAGTAAAATCGGTTGTCTGCTAAATTTAAGCAAAAGTATCGTGGCAGATGCTATAAAAAGATATAATCGTGAGGAATGGATAGAGTACTCTCTCAACAGGGACGAATAATGTATATTTGACGATCGAGATAAATGGAATATTCTTAGAAAAATGACGAAGGATCTCGATTTATATGCTCCTAAGTTAAATACTGCATTATTTGAAGATTCGGGAAAGAAAGTTCATTCGGATAAGATACGTCGAGTGTTAAAAGAATGGATATAATGGTAGAGCAGCACGTAAGAAGCTACATATAAACGAGACGAATCATAAGAAAAGGTTTACATTTGCTAAACGGTTTATTAGTAAAAAACGATCATGGTGAAATTATGTTTCTGTCGACGAAAGTTAGCTTAATTTATTTGGATCAGATGAATGATAAATAATGTGATACAAGCGAAATTAGGAGCTTAATTTTAGAAATTTAAATCCAATAATTAAACGCGGAAGTGGAAGTGTTATAGTTTGGGCTTGTATTATATCGAAAGGAGTTTGAAAATCGGTTTATGTAAATAAAATTATGGATAAAAATAAGTATTTGGATATTTTAAAACAAAATCTAAAAAAAGTGCAATGGACATTGGAGACGCATTTAAATTTTATCAAGATAATGATCCGAAACAAAACCAGGATAGTTCAGAAATATCTGCTAACACGCCGTGTTTCCTGACGTGTTACATCCACCACCACAATCATCGGATTTAAACCCAATTATAAACTTATGGGATTATCTGGATAGGAAAAGAAAGAATTAAAACAATAATTATTATTAGAGGAATGAAAGTGCATTATGCAAAATTATTTACAATAAATTATAGCTACCATGTTCAATCGATTACATCATATAGTTAAACAAAAGGGCTACCGGACAAAATTGATATTTTAAAATGTTTATATTGTACACATGTATTTTTTATGTAAAAGCATTGTAGAAAATTAAGTATCCGAATATTTTTATGACGTAAGAATAATATATTTCCTAATATATTATTTGTTATACGACAAATTAATTGGTTTATATAAATAAAATCGGTAGTATCGTTAAGAAGAGTACACGTTTTATGATTCTAAAAAAAAAGACAAAAAATATGTTAATTTAATTCTGTATAAATACATAGAATACGAATTGATAGAATAATATCGTGTCCGAATATTAATAAGGGTCACTATACATACAACTTTTTATTCAATTACAATAAGATAATAATTAGTATTTGTTTATGCTGAGTTGACACAGAATGATAATTAATATTTAACAACAACACTTTTAATTTTGTAGTTCTCAGGTTGCTTTTATTGATATATAAGCATGCAATTTCATTTTTATCATATTATGTAATATATCCAACCGAATTTAACAAGTACAAAACACGACATTTTTGTTCGCATATTACTAAGCCTACAGAAAATTGATATATAGGGTAGTTATAAATAACTTGCCTTCTATATTTCTTTACATTTACTACTACTCATCATATTTAAAAATTCATAATAAATTATTTTATTGTATTCTACATTGTTATTAACAATATTGTTTAATTTTTTGGTAATTTGACAATTTCTTGTATGAAAAAATGAGCTACTTTTGATTTAAAAGTGTTTTCACGAATTGTCGTACTTACTCCTACTTTATGAATTTAATTTCGTTTAATATATTTTATAGCGGTGAAAAAATTATGATAGGGGTGATATGCATGTAGTAGTTATATACTAACGAATGATATAACTGACAGTTATTGTAAAACTGACTAAATTCAAAAATTTTTGTTTTTTTTTGCCACTTGCGGTCATAAAATACACTTGCTGTTGATAAACACAAGTTGTTTCCTTTTATGTTTTTTTTTACTCCTGTTTTACCTGTTGAATATGTAGTTAGTTAAAAAATTGTTGACACGAATATGTAATTAAAAAAGGAAGTGACAATTAGTTGATTTGCAAAAGTACTTACAATACTTTTTTTTACAATATGTACTTCATACTCTACGCTAACTGTACAATACGAAAGAATAACAATATTTAACGTAAACATATAAAAATAAATCTGATAGTGATCCCAAATATAAAGCATATATTATACGAGAATATCATACAATTGTTTAGGTGTTATTGAGACACTTTCACAATTCCCTAATCTCAATCAAAAATACGAAAGCATTACATAATTAACAAAAACGTTTTGGAAGCTACACAGAAATCAGAACGTAATTCGATGAATTGTATAAAAGAATTAGTTGAATCAGTGCCAAGAAGACTCGCAGAGGTAATTAAGCAAAATGGATGTCCCGCGAAGTACTGAAAAGTAAATTTACATTTACGAATTTTATTATAATTAAGTTTTTGATAGCGTGCGTCAATAATTTCCTTAGTTCGGGAAAGTACATATTCTGTTATAATTTATATAATTTATAATTATAAATTTTGTTATAATTTATAATTTATTTTTATTAGTTTGCAATCAATATTATTCTTTTGCATTATTTAGTTAGTTTTAAGTGTAACGTATGGAAAAGTCGAGAAAGTATGAATTATAGATTCTTTTGCGATATTATCATACATACATTTTTCCATGAGAGGAAGATTTTGGATTTATCGAGTCATTAAATAATTTAAAAACTTGCGAAATTAACTGATAAGCAAATAATTGAAGCAAGTTCTTGCCAAAACAATGTTTTATTACTTCATTATTTTGTATAAACATTGAATTTTCTAACTATTTATCACCAATTTTATGAAAATACCAACAAAATAGTTCGTACTATCCACATCATCCAAAACGACGCTAAAAATTTGTATGAATCCAACGATTAAAGATAAATATAATATAACTACAATATCTTACATTGATTTTGGCATTTATAATAAAGGCATTTTCTAATGCTGACGTGTATATAGAATGTATTGTTCTATATTCCTTAAAATTTTTTTCAAAACATTTACCGCGAAAAATTTAATTAATACCAAAGTAAAATTTAATCAGACGCGAGTGCGGTCACATTATTTTTTACGTGTTCGGTTATTCTTAAACTATAAAATGAAATTTGTTGAAAAATTTTGTACATGCTTCTAACTTTATGTCAAGCATGAAATGTAACTTAATTTTTATAAAGGTTTTACGTGAAATTTTGTTTACACATTTGAATTTCAAACGCGATTTCCTCGATATCAGAAAAATGTCACTTGCATCCCTTTGGTTCTAGGTGCCTCAATTTAAAACACGTTTAAATTGCATGCTATAAAATATGTATGCTGCTTCCTACAATACAACATTTCACCTTCCTGCAAAATATGTGAATCTGTTGTTGCTTTGAATTACCTGGATTTATAGTTACAATTGTTTTAACAATTCTTTGTTTGAAATGTTTAATATTACCAATCGACTGTAGGTATGCAAGTGACAAGAAAAAAATGAATAAAAATAAATTACTTATACAGTAAAGGAAAATATATTTTGTGTTTGTTAAATTTAACGCAAATTCAATTAATTTTTGTCAGTAATTACTGATCATATGTACTCTTTTTTAAGAGAAATGATAAGGAACCTAATGAACAGTATATGCTACACTAATGAAACTTTCTTTCAATATAAATATTCCTGACAATAATCATCCAAAACTAAATATTCCTCCATTTTCTTGTAACTTCTTAAATTACTCTATATTCTTAAATTACTCTATATTTGTTACATTGTAATTCTGAAACTTATATTCTAATTTTCTCAACGTACAATTGGATTAAGATCGACAAGGTAGTTGATTTTATATCATTATTGTATATTGTTATTACGTACTAAAGAAGTATTTATATAAGATTATTGCATATAAAATCTGCGATTTCCAAAATAGCAAGTCGGATGATGACATTAAAGTACTGTAAAATAGTACTTGTAACATATTGGCTTGAAGCTTAAAGTATAATAATACAGACTACATACATTTTTCGCTAATGTTCTTAATATAAAACGGCTAGTTTCTAATTACAGAAAACAATGATTGATTTCTAAGCATAATGTCTGATACAATTCAATAGCATAAAAGTACCAAAAAACTGCATTTATGCCACATCGGCTTAAAGAATAAATTAATATTAATTTAATGACAATAACTATGTAATTTATTCATGAATATGTTCCAAAGAAAACTCGCTAGTTATTAAAAAAATCATTTTATTCTGTGTTAAGTTGAGAAATTAAATGGGCGATTTTGAAACATCGAAAGTCTGATAAGGTTCAATGACATAAAAGTATCATAATGTATCACATACATATGTTATATGAATTTGAAGCTTAAGGTTCAACAAAAATGTTTATATACACGTTTTAGTAATATTTTAATGACAAAATGGTACCAGTGACAGCAAGTAATGATTCCGGAATCTTAATATTCGACATATGTAATTTGATAATATAAATCACAATACAGTAACTAACTGTAATTCAGACAAGATATGTAATTCAGATGTGTAAGTTTCTACCGGCTTCAAAGATATATTATGAATTAATTTATTAACAAATGTTGCTACAAATAATTACTAATTACTTTTTGTGCAATTCATAAAAGAATATTTTAATTAAAATAGACCATAACTTGGTGTAATAATGTATTTAGCTTTTAAAATAAATTAATAATTTAGTTATTTAGTTATTAAATAATATTAATTATTGTATAAAAAGTATTCTTGTGGTAGGTGTTAAAGCGTTCTAAACGGATTTCTAAACATTTGTAAGGTTCTATAAGGATCGTAAGGTGCTAGAATGTAAAATGATCGAAAAGTGGTTGTCACGTGCCTTTTTATGCGAGGTAATATTCGAAGTTACCGGATTCTTATATTATATTCTATAGGAATCTTTGAACAGGTGAAAAAAGGCATTTATTATGTACCTCGAGAAAATACTCCTGCAATATCAGTTTTTGAGAATACGGGTTATATTAATATTTTGCCGTGTATTATTTTATCCTTAGAACTGCTTTTCGTTTTCTTGGTACACAATACAGTAATTTCATGATAAAATTCCATGTAATTTTTTTATCTTGCCATTGTTAACCACTTAACAAATTTTCTTGGTATATTATATTGGTTTTTTATATATATTATACTTCAACTAATCCCGAACATAGTCTGCAGTACTTTAATACTTTAAAAGGGGACGTACAACTATACTTCGTATGTGAATAAATACACATGTTATTCCACAACGCTATTATTTATTTTAATTAAAATTATTTCTTTGTACGGAACACGAAGATTCTTGTAACTTACTGTATTCCCCTCTTTCTTAATCTAAGGTATACACAATTATTCCTGAAGCTTAAAATCGTTTAAAATCTTTAATATGCTTAACAAAGAAAGATATAGTGTAAAATACAGTTTTTATTTATATGTATAATTAGCAGCATAGAACTAGATTTTATAAAGTTTGAATATAATCGTTAAGAAATATACAAATATTCTATTATTATTCATGAATTCTATATTATTCTTGAACCTTCCTTTTATTAGATATTTAAAAAATTGTATTTTAAGTTTTTGTGAGATATGAACCAAATATTTAATATTTGGACTCTTGGATATGTCACCAATAGGTTAACACGGAGAGTCTTGTTCGAGAAACTTGTTTCAATACTAAATTTAATGTCTATAATGACTTTATAATTGATGTGGTGAATCATTACTAGACGACGTTGTGTTTAAGACTATCAAGTTCAAGGAACTGTTTACCGTTGAATAATAAGTTTTGAAAACATTCAATAACATTAATGAGCTATAAATTACTATCTGTCGTAACAATGAATAATGTCATTCACAATTTTTATGGTGACTTGTCGAAGTAATGCAATTTTTAGTCATGTTTGTAGCGGATTTATTACAATTTTTACATATAAATGAAAATGATGCTAAAGACGTTTGAATGTTCTACAAAAAATTTAAAAAAAAGAAAAATGAAGGCTAATCGTAGTGTAAAACAATAGTTATAGAATGCAAATAGTAAGCAGCAATGAATTTGAAATTTCTGCTTTTATACTAAAGAATGAAGAGCTTCAAAATTAAAACTTTAAACGCTTTTTTTTAGAAATCGTATTTTCAAAAAATGAATGTAGTCGGTTTGCAGCATAACTTAAACAGCTTTCGTTAGATTCGCTTGTAATTTCCACGGTATTTTCTGAATGTAATTATATCTAGAACTACATATACATTTATTAATTTACTGGAAACTTTTTTTGTTACACAAAATTATGTGCGAAATTTGTGTACTAAATATGGCATTCGTTGTAAACATGATCATCGTTTTTACAAAAATCAATATTTTGACATATCCATATGTACTTTCATAATAAATATAATGTAAATAACGAAAAATTGCAGTTTTTTGTGCTACGCTAAAACATAGGGTGATTCTACTGTAAACCGTCGAGATCATCTCAAAAATGACAAACATTAAATGATTATAGTGTCGATATTTGTTTCCATATAATTAAACAAAAATGTTTGTACATACCTCAAGATATGTATAATGAAATCTTCTAAAGACATTATTTACTTATTTGATTGATTTTGTAACAATAACATGCAACATACAAAATGGTTTTCTATGTTTGGTTATTTTGTTCCATTGTTACGCATTGTGAAGAGATACATGGAATAATGATAAACTGGAAGAATTGTAGGGAAATGGAGTGATTGATAGGAGGAAATATTCTTGTTAGTGGGGCACATATCAGCCATCATTGCTCTAACATACATACTTTGTTATTAATATACAGAAGCCACGTTAATAGCATACCAAATAAGGTCTCTAGTGGACAACACATTATTGTAATTATAATAACAGTTTGTCAACGAAATATATTTTATGGAATCAACAACTCTCGTAATTTCATAAATTTTTTTTTTTTTTTCGTATAAAAAATCTGAACGATTTACGTATCACAAATTTTATAATGTATGTGCGAATTTCAAATTGGAAAGTCTATATAATAGAATAAATAAAAGTAACATTAACAGTAACAGCATAGTAATTCCTTATCTACATAAAAATCAACACTGATTTGAGAAAAAGCATCTTTACAAATTTTGTGAATTAAAATACGATACGTGCGAATAAGTCATTTGACACTAAAGGTTATAGTACATATTAATATTATAAATCGCATATTTACGAATATACGACTCCAATCAGTGACACCGTTAGCTATCTAAAAATTCAAGAACTACCACCGTATTTTCTCCAACCCCTAGCGTTATTCAAAAGCAAACTGTATAGTCTTCAGTTTAATATACTACAAGTACCAAAATATGTACGAGACATGCTACTTTTTTGTCCCAGATTGTATTTCTTAACGTTTCAATATTTGTTTCCGATGTTCAAATACGTTCGTTCAAAAGATCGTAGAACAATGTAATATCGTCGAAAAGGTTGTAGATGTAGAAGAAAATGCAGCATTCCAAGCCTTTGTCCCGATCGGCACGTCGGTTTATCGTGGTACGTGAGTCTTGTGCCAAAATCAGCCTGAACGAGGTGAGTGGGGGTTGGAGGACAAATTGGTATCGTGGATTTATCTGAGCGCAGTCGGTTTTCTCTCTTTCTCCCTCTTTCTTTCGATGGCGAGAAACGATACGGCAAGTGGAAACGAATTGTCTTCAGCGAGAGCTTTTGACCGAGGGCGGTCAGAAGCTGGTCCAGGAAAGCTACGACGTGCTTCAGTGAAGAAGCTCTGCAGCCTCGAAGACAACGTTCTTCTGCTTTACAGTGCCGGGCACGAACTCGTCGAGCTTTCTGGATTAGTGAGACAGCGCGAGAAACAAGTGGTCTCGACTCGTGTGGCTTCTTCTTCTCAACTTTCTTTCTTTCCTTGTCCATGTTTTCGAGTTTCCTACGGGTGCCGTCAGCTCCCCTTTTGAGTTCCCTGTGGCTCGTTATCGAAGACCGCACGACCATCGAGTGTTTCGCCGTTGTTTTTTCGATTCAGTGCCAATGCTAATCTCTGATTGAGATATAACCATATCCAAATCTTCTTTCATAATTCTTATCAAATATTCACATGCTGCATGTACGATTACATAACCTTAATCGGAAGTTCAGAGTCGACCATTTCATTACTTATTTAATCAATTGCGATACGATTTATTTGTCACGTGCGTTAGTCAGCATTAACTATCCACTGCTGTTAGTATTAAAATAAGTAAAGAAAGTTATTATGTTACGTCAAATTTGTATTCAGCGATTCTTAACAATACAAGTTGTAATTGGACTTAGGTTTTAGATCAGAACGTGCTAAAAATTCGAACCATGAGTGCATCATAATTATCTCATTTCCGAGATAATTGAATTTAAAAAGTCGGCAAAACATTTGTAAAAAGATTTGTAGAAAGAATAATGAAGATCCTATCAATAGCTACGATAATTTAAAACTTAATGTAAGTTATAAATTATTAAAGGTGATTATTAATATAGCGAAATTGTATTATAAACAGTATCGTTATAATATTCTGATTGATGCTTAATAACTAATAATTTTTAGCACTATCATTCATTCGTAACATTAATTTTCTATTAAATTCAGGAAAAGTTTTGAACATTTGTAAATTTGATTTATAATTTTGAATATTTGGGCATTTGCAAATTTGATTTGTGCATTCTTACGGTTTCTTTCCTTTTTGTAAAACAAAATAGTGAACAGTCTTTTTCATTGAAGCTACGCATGTTCAAAAAAATTAAAAGGATTTTACAAAACGAATGAATTTAACTTATTTCAACCGGAACTCGGTAACTAACATTTTTCTTTTGTTTTTATTAAGGGGTAAAACCACTCCAGAGCCAGAAAAAAAGACCTAAATTTGACAATTTATTTTGGAAGTACGACAAACGGAAAAGAATTTCTTTTCAGAGGGTTTATATAACACATATTGAAGTACGAAAAATAATTTTTTTTTGTCATTTTCGTACAAAATGGGGGCGACAGAGCCGATCGGTGGAAGCAGCTGTTCTAGAAACACCGCCACGGGAAGAAGGATTTCTCGCCATGTGTGAGACTTGGAATAAAAAATAAAAAAAATTTATAATCTATATACAATTGGCTTTGGAAGCACATAGAGGTTTTTTGTTTAATCAACTTTTGTAGAAGTTATGCATATTTTAAGAAATGAATCGATTTTTTGCATTAAAAATGAGCATTGAATTGTTTATAAAAAAAAAAAGTTTACATTCAATCAAAAAACGGCTACGTACTACCATAAATAATATTGTTGTGAAGCTACTGTAAAAATGTCAATTCGATTCATGCAATAGTCACCGAGAAATCCGTCCTCCCAATATGACAAAAGTGGTTTCGAAAAAAACGCGTTAAAGTTTTATGAACATTTTAATCCTTGAATTTCTTGTTTACCTTTAATCTGTGATTCCTGCACCATACATTTGGCCATCCAGGTCGATGTACGCCTGCACCTCTACCTTCCTCTACAACCGTTTGTTTTGTAGGTAACAGGTGCACTTATTATTTTAAATGGTAAAAGTAATGCAAATCCATGAATCGCAGCACGCTGCGTAAGTACTCGGTGCGCGCTATAAGAAGCTGCGACAAAATTGATAATTGAATCTTTTAAAATTTGTTTTCCACTATAAATCAAATGGTATTCTGTATCTATGACCCTAAAGTATCGTTTTAGCCAAAAAAAGTCGATTTTTTAAAAATCTTAGAGTGGTTTTACCCCTTAAGTAATTAAATAAATGATAAAGTTTGGAAGCTGGAGAATATGGGTTATGACAATTTCTGTTCTAATTAAATGATATTATAAATTTTTCATGCATATTAATTGAAACCTTATCAACATATAACTGATCGGTTGAACAAAATATTTATATTGAGAGCAAATATCACATATCCAAAAATCGTAATTTTTTTCATTTCTACGGTGCTAAACATAAGTTCTTACATAGGCTATATTTTAGTTTAGAATTTCTTGTGAAACCAGAATAAAATATCGTGTTTCTATGGAATTTTTACTTACCTTGTGTCACATGTATCTATCTACACTATAAATTACATATGCAGTAAGCTAAACCATAAAGCAATTGCATAAATATAAGAGATATAAAAATATTTTACAAGTACTTCCTTAACTTGCAATTAACTTAATATTTTTGTAACATAATTGATATAATAAATTTTATAATCACCTGGATTTTTTTTTATTAAATACTAAATGATAAAATATTTACGTTTTTAGTATTTTAATTTCATTTATTAAATTTTCAATACATATAAGGACATTGTACATGTTTTACAAATTCAGTACAATTTACCTCACTTTTTTATAACATAATACTATACTTTACATATCTTTTCATAAATTTCCGTAGTTTATAGACAATACAAATATATAAATGATTTTAGTATGTCACTTGGCATGTCGCTAGGGTCGAAGAAGATAACTGCGGTTAAGCAGTTTCGATAACGGATAATACTTTTACTTATTTATGCAGAACTATATTTTGAATTTTAATCAATATATTAAACATTAATATCTCGAAATGAAATATCATTACAAATTATTAAAGGTGACAAATTTGCGTTAAATATCAAAAAACAACTGAAACGTATTTTAGTTGGATATGCCAAACAATATAATATATCTCTGTGGTAGTTCTTTTTAGTATCGCTGATAATTATAATTACATGAGACATGTTTGGCATGTAGTTAATAGAATGAAACCTCCATCTATCGTTGTAGAAGGCGTCTATAAAACTAAATGATAAATGCAAGAAAACTTCAGATATGAGAACATACAGCTCGGAACTAAATGAAATAAACTACACATATGGGAAAATGATTATTCGAAGAACTATCGACAGAAATTACACTGTACGTATCTAATAATATACTCACCATGTGTACCGTGAAATCATTTCCAATCTGATGTTTCTCAAATTGTGTTTATTTCGTATTATGTAATAAATGGGCGTAACAGAGAGACGTTAGTACGTTGACCTTTTCCGAAATAGTGAACTTGACGAAAGTTAAATGTAGTAGATGTTATCGCTGGAACGAACGTTACAGTTGGTATCCCTTAGGTCACGAATAATATCGCTAAAACGAGTCTGAGTTCTTCGTAGAGCTCGGAGGAAATATTTTTATACCGAATACATATTAAAATCGAGGCTTTTCAATTTTTTAGCTGTTCCTTTTGCGTCAGCACCATACAGCCCGCTTCTTCGTTTTTATTTCGCGAGAGATTTGCATAATTCATGGAACGCGTAACTCAATGGGAGCATCCAATCAGGTGAAAGAAATGGTTTCTTCGTGTTAGTGGTTCTTGTTCGGTGATGCGTGTCATTTCCAGAGTATGAAATCTCTATTCATGGCATTACATTATTATCAAGGTAAAATATGAAGGAAATTTTCCGTACGTTTATGCTAACTGTATTTGTAGGTTATGTTTTTCCTATCACGGTTCTTTCGTACTGACTGAAGGATATAAATGATACGAGATACGAGTAAAAACGTTTTATATATAGTGTAAATAGTGCGTTAGCACACCAACAAGAATTTTCCATCGTCAACAATAATAATTATAAAACGTGGAATGAAACTCTATGCTAATTACGTTCTAATGCAATCATTGTGTTGCGATTATGGATAGCTAACTTGTTTCTCTTTTTACGATTAATTCAAGGCTTTGCGATAAACCGGTAATAACGTAACTTTCAGACAGCTTCATAAAATTTGATTATTGCATTTGTTATGAGTTTATAGTGTTTGTAAAGTCGACAAACGTTTAAGCTGGCTGAATAAGATTGAATTAAAAATTTGTGATTATATCCAGCATCTTTCAAATTATACGGCGCGTTCCCTCGAGCATAACGGACGATCTTTGATCCATTTGTGGCCATTTAACAAAAATAGTTGTCAACCAGGACATCGAATATAGAACAAATAGCAACAATAACAATTTTGTTCAGTCAATTTACATTACAAAAATGATCTAATTTCATTAAAAAAGAAGTTCAGCTTGAAATTAAATTTGAAATAAAAATTGCAGGTCGAAGTCATTTTCGTTAAAATAGTGGTATAATTATATGCTAGTCAGGTTAATGCCACTAGTGTTCTCTGCAAATTGAAGAACGTCCTGTCTTTAAAAGATTCTTAACAGCTTGACATAATAATTTACATGACTGAAAATAGACGTTCAACTCGGCGACCTACATGTACAAGAATCTCTGATTACATATGTCGAATCAACGAGAGCCCGGTGGCAACGTCCGTAAAATTGAATCTGGATAATCGATGTTCGGATGGTGACTAAATAATTGACGTTTCAGTTCATTATGAAAGTTAATATCTCTCAACGCAGCGCAGTGAAATTAGTAAAATTATTCCGATAACTTTTATCGTCGTGTACGTGCGACGCGATAAAACCGCTTAAACGACTGATATTTGATGCTTTATGAATATCTTGTTCCTATCCTACGAACAAGGTACCCGGAACATTTTCTCTGTGCAGTTATTCATAATTCGAGGTAAACGTATGCAAATAGATACTCCGATCGCTAGAGAGGCACCTGTGCTTGGAATATCGTTGAAAAAGAAGATAGAGTCGCAAGAATGCTAGGCAAGGAGGAAGAAAACGAACAAAGAAAGAGACGGACAGTTACGAATAGACTTGATGACATTAATTATTGATGCAAAATAACAAACGGTCACATCATATGCGCGGCTTTTAAATATTGTAATGGGACCTTTTCTTGATTGTTTCAAAAATGTTTTAATAATAATGTTATCGTCTAGTTTCTACGTGACACGAATACTTGTGTTATGCAAATTACTTCAATGAAGTAATTGAGCATCACGGTGACTGCAGTAATTGTTATTTAACATTGTACATGTAGTAGAAGAGTTAAATTTTTTCCATTAAAACATGATAATCAGATTAAATAATTAAAAATCAAAAACAAGTATCGGCTTAACATTAAAATATCTAAATTCTTATTATAAATTAGTAAATTTGTTAAGGTTCTTTCTTTGAAATCTTTGTTGATTTTTATTAAAATAAAGAAATAATGTATACATTAATTTATGTTTTGCTGTTCGTTTATGCTCTTTTCAACTTCATGTTTAATTCCAAAGTAAATGTGCATTATACGGAGATTCGTTTAATGTTAATCCTTCTTTATTAAACGCGTAATCCTTAACGTTTAGCAATAATTGATAAATTAAATCAAATTTGTTTTTATGCATGAATTTTGTCATAGTGAATATTGCTTATAGTTGTGGTTTATAATCAATGTATCACAGTACGAATATCTGTATAAGCTAGTGTTTTTTAATAATTTTATTTGCCGATAAATGTTTATAAAATCTAACAATAGCTGCTTTCTATTTTATTAAAAATGTGTGGTTATTATCTAGTATGCGGTCTTTAACACCGATGTCGATGTATTTCAAATATGTTGTTAGGAACACTACTTTGGATAGCTATTCTTTATACATATTATCGCCACGACATGTACATTACATATTTTTCTTATAGCTATTATCAAGATATGTGCAAAAGCGCCGAGTTTTAATTTAAGTGATGCGTAGTAGAGTCTCATATAACGCGAGTTCTTACAATGCGAATATCCAATGCACCAAACATATTGCAACTACTGTTTTCGCATAACGTGATACTGCATATAATCAGATTATCATGCACGAATTAGAAGTTAATTTATGAATTAAATCTGTTTTAATCGACAATTACATCTTCTTCGCTGTATAAATTTATATAAGTACATTTTCATTAAATTTCAATGGAATAAAAAATTTTTACATGCAATATATTTTTTTAAATTAGCTACGTGTATATGCAATTTATTTTTAAGATACTGTCTTATTTGATAAATCATGAATAATGAAAGTTTGCATAGCTATAATCTTTTCAAACATGTTACTTTAAACTATATGCGTTATGAGAAAAAGATTACTGAACAACACGATTTCCTATCACGCAAATTCAAATAGCGTGTAACTTATTAACCGCATTATACGGAACTCTACTGTATGCATGTACCTCATTATTACTTAAGCTGTCAAGTGACTACATTATTATACTATAAACTAACTCAAACATAACTCAATTGTGGTAACCATTTTTTTAATAATAGGAAAAGTGTTTAGGTATAGGTAAATTCAAATTTTATTCGATAACCACAAGGTGGCTAATAATACTAATAGAAGGAAATAACTAACAATTTATTTGAATTACGATACAGTTTTTTTTTATGTAAAAAAACCGTCGTACTCAAATTTACAAAGTTATTTATCTTCTGCAGTACAGTATATGTATATTAGCACGTGAATAAGCACTCGCAATTTGTACAGTTATTCACATTAATATTCGGATACTACAGTACTTCTGTGTTTGTTATTATACAGAGGAAGGACTGATTTAAATACCGTGCTGCTTATTTTACATAAACATGAATCACTTACTGTACATTGAAAATATACAAACAATTTCTTTTCAACTGTAATGTTTCGATGTGTAATACATTTTAAATAACAGTCTATCACATTTTCAAGAAGAAAGTTTTAATATCTTTACGTTCATGTAAATTAGTGCTCTAATTATAAATGTACTAATGCAGAGCTGGAGCACATGATATTGAAGTACATTGAAGAACTAAGTAAACAAGTACATTCAGGAAGTGAATAAATTTTAGATACGCTCATATTAGGTGAATCTCAAAGATTGCCTTTAAATCACATTATTTCCAAACAGGAATGAGTAGAGGAATTGTATGCATTGTTTGCTCGAAAAAATATAGTCAAAAACCAATTCCAATTCCGCATTCGAGCAGAGATTCCGATTTTTCGTTAAGATTTCCTTATTCTTTCAATTCACTCGCACGTGAGATTGGTATTGGTTTTTGGAGTAGATTTCATCGAGCGAAGAAGCGATGCATATTATTTCCCTACTTGTTCCTCTCCAATAAATGCATAAGCTATCGCTATATTATGTGTAGGTAACATGTACACATATCTACTGACTCTAATGTGGCAAAATACTGTTTGTAACCTGTTACAGCTAATATATTTCATGATATATTATCGTATATATTATGATATATTATGCTGGTGAAGATTCTTTTTAGATTCCACTAAGATAAAAGTACAAATTTCAAAATTTCTTTCTAGAATATCTACAAAATTATAACTGAGCGACAGTCATATGTACACATAAAGTAAAGTTTTCCAGAATATTACGTCTCACAACATAATTCAAGTCCATCGAAATCTATGAGGAAGATCCTTCAACGAATAATTGCTAGGAGAAGTAACAATGTTCTATTTTACCAATTTTCTTTTTAAAACATATATTTTTTGTATCATTTGTATGAGGCTGAGAAAATTATTACATACTCAAAGGTATGTAACAAAGAAAAAAATTTTGAAAACAAAAAGTGGCAAGATAAATTTGTTAGTGGTGAAACGATTCAGGAAATAGTTAAAATAATTGTAATTTCTTTTATATTTAGATAGTGCAAAGTTATAATTAAATACGATTGTTCGAAAATTTCTACTTTCAGATAAAATAATAAGAATCTATATTTGTAAAGAAAAAGTATTAAAATAATTAAAATCTGAAATGATTCATATAGTTCAATAATTAAGCAGCATTTATGGCATGTCCTAGTTATTAGTTATTACTGTACTAAATTTTAATTATGAATTAATTTTATTATTTTCATTATTTAATAAAAAGAAAATCGAGGTGGTAATATTTTATAGAATGAAAATATTTTATTTATAGTAAATTTATTTAATCAATGGCGGTAGAATTTTTTAAAACTAATTTTATTGCATAAAATTTTGTGTTGATAACTTAATACAGTGTCTATTTTACAAACTTTTACAGCTACACAAACATCGTTTTATGTGAAACCTTTTTTCTTTTCTTTTTCATCCTCTAAAGAATTTATGCAACATTATAACGCAAGAGAAAAGGTTAAAAGTATATTTATAAAATTTTAGCTTTTGTTGATATGAAGAGTTTAAGCATAAGCAGATTTTTTTGTTCAGGTGTTTGTACATGTACATTTTTATACAGTTATTATTAACATAAATGCGTACAATAAGAAACGAGATTAACTTGAATTCTCTGTTAATTAATAAATTTTAAACAACTTTACTATTGACAAAGTTGTATAACATTAATTAATTAGAACTTTAGCAGAAGTATTTCCTCAATGGCTTGAGTCATTATGATTTTATTTTATTTTAATGTATTATTATGATTTGAGTTTTAAACGAGTTTAAAAATGTTGAAAGTTGAAGTATTGTGCAATAATATTGTTTCGCGATGAAAGTATTGAATTATAGAAACTTATAATTATATCTATGTAAACCTTATACATGTTTCTACTATATTTTAATTACTTTAAACGTTCAGAATAAGCAGAAATGTTATTATTAACAAAACTCTCATTCGGTTGTTAATTACCGAGATTCGTTTGAGTACTGGGACATTTATTTTACTAACAAATACCCACCTGTTTATATCTATAGTCGAAATAAAATGTCTTGGAATTACAAAAGATTAATTTTGTTAAGTGAGCAAAATAAACAAACAACATTGCTTATGGATAGAACTGATAGAACAACGTGTTATGACGAAGATAAAGAGGTGAATATAAGAATAATAGGAGGAAAGAAATGGAGCGACGGTGATTCATAGCCGATGAAAGAGGAGCGTGTAAAATACGATAACGCACGTAGGTATGTAAGTTCTGGCTCGATTCCAATTCTACACACGAGGAGCTGCGATCATCAAATCGAAGGTTTACAAGAAACAGCGGACCGAACTATAATCAAACGGCTAACGCTTGATATCCAGTCGGCGCGAGGTTCGAATAAAAAAAGTCATTAAGGCGGTCGTTTCGTTTACGGTATGCAAATGTAAACGAGCATTGTATCGGTTTCGTGGCAGAAGTATTCGCTGTTTTGCACGCTCTCTGTTTAAATAGTGAAAGCATACTTGAAAAAGCAATGGAGCTAGTTTAAAAATAAATGCTTAATACCAACCAATAACACTGTGCACACCCTAGCGACGTTCTGATATCTATTATACAGAGTGTTCACAGCATGGACCAGCGTTTCTTTTTGTATACTGTAAAAATTTCAAATAAATGAAAGAGCAAAAGATTGTACTATATTTTACTTGCAAGACGGCGATCTATATCAATTTTTTACATTGGTATTATTTTTCGAGAAATGAAGTGATCTTCAATGTCTTTTAATGAGATGCTATTCTATTTTTGAATGTCGCACGAAAACGTGCGACGAATTTATTCATCTCACTGTGATATTGCCGTGCAAGAATTTAAGGAAATAGATTGAATATTCTATACTATTGTTTTTACTAGTATTTTGCTGCTATTATATAGATTAATAGGATTAAATATCGCAATTTAGAGCAGTTTAAGGAGAAACTATACAAAAATGTATGTAGAAATTTGTAGATATATGTTAGAACAAGTGTTTGATGCGTAATTCTTAACGCATTAGTTGGGTCGTACTTTAATACTAAAATTATAAATAGAAATAAGTACTCACGATTTTAAAATAATAAATTTCAAAATTATTGGGATTTGTATTATCAAGACGATAGGGCTCCCATTTATAACTAGCAGACCAGTAAGAAGTTGTTTAAATAATATGTTCAGTAGTAAATGGATGGGAACATGTGAGTCCATAAAATCACCTATAATTTCTCTATTTACATTACATCGATTTTTGTTTGGTATAATATTAAAGATGTCATTTGCACTGCATTGCTGAAAGATTTCAATCACGTACAAACTAATATAAATATAATATAATGTAATATAAAAGAAATATATCCATATTCAGTGCAATATTAGCACAAATTATCATGAATATAATCAATAAAGCTCAGAAATGCATTCTTGTTAATGAAAGTCACATTGAATACAATATGTAGTCGATACATGTCAATCTGTAGTAACAGCATGCTAATAAATATAATATTACGAAAGGTTCGATTTGTTTTTTTTATTTCGGTTCTTTCATAAGCTCGAAGGTTAGACTCATGTATATGAATAATGAATTTGTTTTGATGGATACTTTCATATGACAGTAAAAATTATATATCATTCCATTAAAAAAAGCTGAAGGTTATCTTCATCTCTCAAAAAATAATGTAAATATAAAAGGTTGATATAAGTCAGCGTGTTGCTAGTAAAACATGATATGACTTCTTCCTATTTCAGCACTTTGATATTCTTA
Organism: Megachile lagopoda; assembly: GCA_036983795.1. Lineage (NCBI taxonomy): Eukaryota > Metazoa > Arthropoda > Insecta > Hymenoptera > Megachilidae > Megachile > Megachile lagopoda. The sequence goes on from CM072790.1 coordinate 524,904, forward strand.
CTGTGTACGAGAAAAGTACTGGTCCATATTATTGCAAACACTCTGTATAATTTCTTTTTAGTTTCATACGCCCATTAAAATTTAAGTCGAAATTGAAATTATAGTTTGGACATACGAATTTTACGCAGAACAGAGTTGGCAGTAGTTGATTACTTTTGTAACTAATTGTTAAATTAATCACAGTAACCGTGATCATTATGCAATTAATCGTATTTGTAGTAAGTTCGTAATTATAATTGCATTTGGTATTCTAGAATCATTATTTCATATTAGCTACAGCCGTTAATTCCTTTTCTTGTATAATTCAGAAAAGAGTCGCATATCCTGTAATAGGTGCTTTTCTGAGTTTTCCAGAATTTCTGGTGAATTTCAATAGCACATTTAACAGATGAAAAACGTTAAGAAAAAGTATGTTTTCTGTTTCGCGCACGACAATCTAAACGTGATCTACTGATAATATTGTTCTTTTATCTAGCATTCTTATTGTCTCATATGTAAGGTACCTTAGTATAATTATTGTTCTTTCTTTTGCTTATAAATATTTTGTTGATTTTATCAAATATCTTTAAATAGATTTTGAGGACTGTACTAGTTTCAGTAGAATATTTTGTTTTAATTAGGTTATTATTTTTGTTAACAAAAGTAGGAAAAGTAAGAACTGTGTCATATTATTTTAATAAAAACAAAAATCATAAAATCTATATCTCTAATTATCCGACGTGTATCACTGTACAACCGCAATGCAAATGTAGAAATTGCGCGTAGGATAATTATATAATTACACTATTTAACGACATGTTAACTTCAGTGGAATATTTAATATTCATTTTCTAATATATATATTGCCAACGCTTCCTAATGCTAATTAATATGCAACATCTAATCAACGGTACATATATAACAAGTCACACTCGTGCTCCTGATTAGTTTAACAGTTCACAGCACATTTGCATTAAATTCACATAGTTACTCTACACACGCTAGAGGGATTTAGTGCTAGAATATTTTGAAACAATATACCGGTAAAGTGAATAAATTATCAATTAATGTTTAATTATAATTGTATATTCATAAGTTAACCTAAATTACATTGCAACTATTAAATTATTAAATCATCAATTGCTAAAACATCAATTACCATTATTTTCTGTTGTGGATTACACTACAATGCAACGGGTCTGTTAATCATAACCGATTCCACATTTAATGAATCTAAAATAGGCGTTTAGTAATGGACAATTCAATGTTTAATTACTATAATTGTTGCAATCAACAAGCTATTGGTAATATACAATTAATTATATCTCCTTTCAATAACGGTATATCGCATCATCTAAAGCGAACGTAATTATTGAATAAATGACAATATGAAAATTACATATGATAGATTTTTTCGGAAAATCACTAACTTTAAAAAATTTGAAAAATGGCCTTAAAACTTAAGTATTTGTAGTTGATCATCATATATAACCAATAAAATGATACTACTTAACAGGAGTAATGGGAGTATTCAAACTAGAATTGTTTTAACCCACTTTTAATAGAGCAGGGTAAACAATAGAGTGACTAGCACTTCACAAAGTAATTTCATTTGCTGAGAAAGAAATAATGTTTTCTTTGAAAATACTTTTCCTAGAAGTTTCGATTGATATACAGGGTGTCCCAGTTTTTTATCGCCAAACTTTATAAATATATATTATTCATAAAATATTAATATGACGTTTCAAACACTTTATTAAAAAGTTATAATAAAAGTACGAAATGGTAACGGACTGATTTGTTGTTCGATGTCACGTACGAAGGGTTTCTAATTTCGTCCGTACAACTTTACTAGCATATTCTATAAACAAAAATAAGAAAATGTTTGTATGAACGTAGGCTCTTGAATGCATTATTAAAAGTTACTAAAAAAAATATATAAATCGATAATTATTCGTATATAGTACATGAAGGCAATCATTGCATTATTTGTTGTTTTGTTATTCAATAAAGTAAACATCTGCACATTGTTTTTATATGTGTATATAAGTATTCGATTGTCCACACTGTAAAGATTTTGTGTTAGCGGAATTAACTAAGGTATTAGGGGTTTTCGAATAAACATGTCAACAGCTGACATTTTTCTAAACGGTAATGATTGGTAAATGAAAACATGAAGAATATTAAGAAAGATTTTAATTTTTTCGTTCCTGCAAAAATATTACATTATACTCGCTCACATCAACGGCAAAATGATTGAACAACGGGAGTTTCAACCCGGGAAAGAGAAAGAAAATGGCGGGCCAGTAAAGATTAATCTTAATGAATTAAGAAATTTAATTCAATAAAATTGATGATACTAGTAAAACTGTCAATATACTAGATATTCCCCATAAATCAGTTTCGTTATATACAAAGAATTGTATGGAATGATTAATAATATGATTTTTTGATTATTTTTTAATTAGAAAACAATTTATTTAACCCTATTTCAATTAGTACTTTTTTGATTCCTGGAAGGGAATAATGGATTTTTTAGAATATGGTAAGAAGTTAACATTAATATAAACATAAATTTTAATTTGATTTAGAAAAATCTCATCATATTTAATGAGATTTAAAAAAAATATTGTATTATGAATTTTTACCATATCATCAGACGATAAATATTAAAAAATGCCGTTGACAGCTAACTTATTTTACGGTAACAATAGAAAAAATATGTACCCATACATGCTTTTAACAGTCCCATAAATACATATTATCACAAGTTGGACAGGATGTTTTATTCCGTCCACCGCGTTCAACAGCTCTTACTTTGTGTGATTCCTATGTATTTCTGTGTAGAGTAGATACATAAAAAATGAAGACCTGAACGTGTCCAAGTTTAAATTTTTTAATGATAAAAGTGATCACTTTTATAGTGAAGAAATATTTTATTTATTATAAACAATCGCACATCATGAAACAAAGTGGTAATTACATCATTATTTGAATCGTATATCTACATAAAATTAATAATACTATTATATTATCATTAATAGATAATTAATATATTATATAACAATATTAATTGTTGTTACTTAATTAATATTAATTAGTATCAATTGTAATTTGATCTTTTTTAAAAAAACGCGAATGAATTTATTTAATAATAATGAATTTTTACTTGCTCCATTTATTTTCGACGTGATTACAATCTCAAATTAATATTTGAATTATTTTTTAACTTACCACTTTTATCAGCATGAAAAATAGAATTTTAGGAATGATGCGTTTAAATTTTGAAATCTATTTTTTTACATTGGCATTAGTACTTCTAACCTGTTAAAATAACTGGTTTCAAATTTCACATTTTATATTACAATATTTGGTTGTATTTCCATTAAAATATTTGTTATATTTTTTTGAGAAAAAGTATAGTTATATATGTTAACTGATGCGTCATTACTTACTTATTTATATGTCCGCTTTATTTTCAATTTAAAGGTGAGTATGCATTTGACGCTAGCAGTTCTAATGTTAATAGTTCTGGTATTTCATAAAATTGATTTGACACTTTCTTTCCTTTTCTTTGATTGTTGCATTAAAATTATCCAGCGAATCAAAATTAATATTAAATTTTTCATACTAAATAACAGAACTTTGATAAAGTGATTTTGTCCGAATGTACATCGATCACTGTTGAAATGAAGAATGATCGTATATCTATACTAATTTACGTTCTATAACATGCTGAGACTGCACATGGTCTTTACAATAGTGTAAAGTTTTAATATTGACCTTCAGTTGAAGGAAAGCAAATTTCTGGTACCATTATTGTTTAACTGATAAAAAAACTATTTCCAAGCTTGTTTAGAAGCAGTGTGGAGAGCGTGAAGCGATAGAGGTAACGGGAGAAGGAGAGGTAGACTGTAGAAAATTAGTTAATTAGTTTTCCCTGGTCGGATGGATGGGGTGGTCGTGTTGCGGCATGGATTTTAATGTGGTCATTTTCATACAAGGATGGGGCAGCGGTGGTCGTGGCGCTGTAAGCTAAAGTAATAGGAGAACTAGCAATTTAGTAGAAATGTAATCACCATTTTGATGCAAAGCAATACAACACCTCGTCGTACAGTCTCCATTTCTGTTGTTTCAACTGCTACTGTTTTTCTTTAAATTTAACGACTGAGACAGATACAATATTTGTGATACATCTTTTAAAATTGTAATTTCTAATGTATTGGTTTTGAAAACCATAAGTTTAATAAATTGTGCGGAATTTTTAGTTTTAAGTTCTAGATTCCAATTAAGAAGAAAGAGGTATGCATATTTTATGTTAATGTTAAACTAATATGGTATGCTGTTCCTAACTGTTCATTTAGTGATACTTTCGGACGCTTCATATAATTTGAACTCTTGTCCAACACCAGAAATAGATTAATACAGTAAGACGAACTTTATTACATACATACGTAGACGAAAGTATATATTTATATAGATTCTTGTACAATAAGATTGATAAATAAAATACATAATTAAACATAAAAACATAGGTACTTATTATATAACATAGTTTTATACAACACAATCTGATATCAATAGTATCACCAATAGAAATCATGAAAGTGCAAAAAGCACATTCCAAAAATGATGTTACTAGTATTTGTGTGATGATTCTGCATGCAGGAATGTCAAGAACAAGAATATTTTTTATATCTTCCCGCATTTTAAAGAAAATTGAATTTAAAGATTCTTGAAAATATTTATGAATAAAATTGTGTATGACAATAAATATGACAGTTCACACACTTACTTGGTTAATTCAACGACTGATGGGTGCTGTAATGATGGTTACAAAATAATGAAAGAAATTATTAATGAAATTGTTATTAGTCAATGCGCTTTTTGTTATTATTGCTTAGGATTAAATTCATAATATTATATATTGGTATATCAACAATATTATTTTAACGGTTTTAACATTTATATTTATTAATGTATAATATCTGTAAATTATTAAATTAATACAAAAATTGTTCCAACTGAATTTTTTTGAAAATGAAGCCAAAAATGAAAAAAGGTTATTCTTTTCTTTTAAGTTATTTTTTAATGTAGAATCATTATTTAATCAATTGTACTATTGTTTTTGTAATACCATTTATACTTGAAAGATGTCGATTCTTAAAGACATGACAAATTAAAAATGTATGTTATCTTCGCATACACGCGTTTGAACAACATATATTCGTTAATAGCAGTAAAGTAGTTGATCTTTATTCGCGTTATAACGGAAAACCATAGTATTCTTTAAATACTATTTTATGATACTTGTATAGCATTAAATTATGCCAGATTTTCTATATTCCGAAATTTACTATTTTTACAAAATTTTTACACGTATATCGGAGACACGTATCTGTGATTTGCAGGAAATTTTAACTTGGAACATATTCCATATCGCGAAAATCAATTTTCACGCGTCGGAGTTACGCGTGTGTAGACACGTTACGATATATCGATCGTTCAGTCTTTCGTGTTACGTTCGAGCGGCACGATAATTTCCCATGGTCAGGTCAGCTATTTTAGTGCGCAGATTGTAGATTATAGATCGACGTGAAATTTATTAATTAAACCGGAAGTAAAGATTTCATTTAACGTACAAACGCGAAAGATCGGCATTCGTATCGTTCGCGTTTCGTGTAATATGTACTCAGTTGTGCGATGTTCGTAAAATATTTTGTGAATGGTGCATTATAAATTTCCATATTATTCGTATATCGTTCTTCTCCGCGCCTTTTTCCTCACGGAATTTCATTTTATATATTTGATCGCAAATGCAAAGTATGCTATCGATGTATCGGGTTTTTAATGGAATATTTGATAACGATATGCAAAGCTTTTTATCTTTTTGTACGAATACGTTTGAAGAGGATCATTTTAATGATTTACGAATTGCTTATAAATTGTTGATAATAACACTTTCAATCTTTTAAAACAAACGTATACTATCAGCATAAGTATTATTCATTTACAGAGAATATTTGATGTTTGCTTAAATAAAATTGATATTATATTAATCTTTTGATATATTAATATATCAAAATGATATATGTCAAACGATAAATTTTCCTCTTATTTTTTTATATTTATGATTTCAGTGCAATGTATTAATTCAGCTTCTTTACGATAGTTTTTGTTTTTACGTATAATAGGCATAATGGAATTGATAATAACATCTAGTTTCTCGCTTCCTTCAGTACATACAAGGTCTTGTTAGTTGATTTCATTTTTGACACGTCCATTATTTGATGATTTTAGTTTCATTTATCATAAGTCCCCACTCGATAATTCCCCGATTTCGATGTTCTAGAGAAGGACCTCTCGAAGGGGCTGTGTAGACTCTAGACTAAGTCAGTAACCCATGCTAATAGTATTGGTAAGTAGTAGTAGTAGGTAGTCGAATTTTTTGCGTTTTTAGCTTTGCCTGTACCGGGTCTGTCGTTGGAAAGAGAAAATGGGTTCATTCCTTTCTTGTCTTCTTTTTCTAACGACAAACTTAATATAGGCAAAACTAAAAACGGAAAAATTTGACTACCTACTGGCAATGCTACTAGTACGAGTTTTTGGCATAGTGTAGACGGTCCTTAGCAAAGAAGAATATTATTAAGCACCAATAGCGTGTTTGTTTGTCATGTGTAAATTTAACAGAAGACAGATGGAAGTCAGAGCAGAGTTCATTCGCAAGTATGAGAAATGCATATAAACAGAACTGAGCAAAAATATACACACGGAACTTCCTGGAACAACTACAATTTACCTCTCTTGAAAATTAGCCACCTTCAATCTCGTGCAGCAATGGTCAACCTTCAAAACAGTACAAGATATTTCATTAAAGTAAGTGAAGTTACATTTTTAAAATAGTAGAAGATAAACAAGTTGTATTAGCTAAAACAAAATGATCTTTAAATGTAATGTCATTTTATGCAGCTGTTAACTTTGTACATAAAGGTATTTCAAAGTTACTTCAATTTTTTAAACAGAGTTATACAATATCGTTTAAAAGTTTGGGAACAATCGATGAGAATATTAACAACATTTTTTGATTTTTTGTTGGTGTCAAAGTTTCATATATCATGAAGGTTTGGACATATTTATATGTATTATATATGACAAAATAAATTTAAAAATGACCATATTGTTACATTTTTGACTGATTAAAGTGAACATTTTATAACCTCTGAATAATTTCTGAGCAGTCTACTTATTGATTTCTTAAAGCAATCTTCATATCAATTCTGTTCATTCTTCTGTAACATATTGTATTATATTTCTTTTTATTGAAAAATCTAACTTAACCTTTGGAAAGAAAGAGAAAAAGCAATGAAGCACGCATGCACGCAAATCTCAGCAAATTAAGAATTTGTAGAAAATGAGGTTGAAGAATAATTTATTCTCTATAAACTGTTCAAAGTGTACGAAGGTACAGGAAATAACCATATAAATACTCATCATACTAATAACATTACGAAGTACGTTGGTTAATAATAATTTTAGCAAAATTAATAATTATGTTTATCAATTTATAATTTATTAAACTTATATAATCATTTTATATTGTAGATATTTTAAATCATTATATTGAAATTTTAAATAACAAATGTTTCACCAAATATTATTTATTTTGTTTAAAGTTTAAATATTAATTAAAAATGTTATATAGTTATTTCAAAATTATCATAAATTAATTTTTAAATATAGTTTAATCGCATTTACTAGTACTACATTAAATTTTAATAATTTTATTTATTGATTTAAATGTTACTTCATCAAACAGTATAGAATAATAAGTATCAATATATTTTATTATTTAAATAATTATACAGTAGATTTCTGTATAACGTAAGTTTCCACAATGCGAATTTCTATAGTGCCCTAAAAGCATTGTGTTTACTCTGTTGATATAACACGATTCTTCGTACAAAGGACTAAATAATAAAATACAGAAATTACCCGCATTTGAGAATTACATTTGCTTCAGTTCAGCATTGTATTGCTTTTTTCGTCATATAAATTTATACCATAACATTTTTATTGAATTTCACTGAAATAAAAGATATTTTACATATATTAATTAAAAACGTTAATCATCTCAGTGAAAACTAATGTTTATGGTCGGATATGCTATATTACAGATTATTAAGAACAAGGGTACTTAATCCTTCAATTTCATCTTTTAATGTGTCAGTATATATATATATATATATATATATATATATATGTAGGATATATATATATATATGTAGGATAGGGAGATCCATTAAATATAAGTGTGTAGGTTAGTTAATAAGTAGGATATTCTATGATAGGGTCGCAGAGTACGCAGGTCTAACAGTACAAGGAAGGCAATGCGCTTGCTCCTCCACGTGGAGTAGTCCTTTTTATGTTTTGAGAAAACTCATCGGGAAAAGTAGGGGCAAGAGATCGAAGTGTCAATCAAAAAATCCTTCGAGTAAAGGGGGAGTAATAGTGAGAAAACGTCGTTGTGTTGTAACTCGAGATATCATACAGAGTCGAATTAGTTGTATTGTTTAGTACGTGTTATTTCTTAATAGTTTAAATCTATTTATATATCTAGTTTTAATTGAGCGCGAGTTTTTGTTTACCAACACCTAAATAATCCTACATATCATTATCTCATAATTAAGAGTCCTCAAAAGTTCCTTTTATTTGCTTTTCCTTTAAATAATTTATTTAACTACATTTGTACCGTAATGGACAACCTGTTAATTTGCCTTTTTCTAATCAACTTACATACATATACATAAATACAATAATGATTTTTATACCACAAAAATTCTCGAACGCCATTATTTTCTATAAACTTAATTTATATAGCGCATAACGGACGTATCAACCGCGTTACAGAGAACACTACTGTATATCATACAATTTTATATATGAATATTATATCATTCAATATAATTGTAAGATTAAAGATCTAATATGAATTTCAGTAGTTGTTAGAGGAAATGGGGGTGAGGCTTGGAAAAATGAAGAAGAGTGAAAAGAGTGGTTCGTCCAGGAACTGCTAGTGGACTCGTTAAAATAAGATATTCTAGCAAGTCCGTGCCTTAGAGGCGGGGGTGATTGATAGGGATGAACAAGAACTATTTGTATGAATCTGTGGACTTGTTGAGCACTAACGAGAAAGCTTGTCTCGATGTTATGCGCCATCTAGTGACGATGATGGTAGGAGTGAGCCGCCACAAAATCAACAACTACGCAAATTAATTTTGAAAGTGGAGAAAGTCAATTTTTGAAAAGAATGAAGCTAATGATAATAATAGATAAAACTTTACATGATATTTTTATCTGAAAGCAATGTGCACCCAATCAATGTAACTGAAATTCTCTAATATTTGGGTGATGAAAGTTTGGGGAATTAACAGGATTAGAAAGATGTAGTGCAAGTCCATCTTGGACTGAAATTATTTTTAACCGCATATGTTACAGTACAAATTAGCTCTGGTAAATTTGAGTAAATCTGACAATACTGCCAAAACTACAAATTGTATAATATTGGTGGAATAAGTAACTTCAATATGTGTGAGGATGTACTGTGCGTCTGTGTATCTTTGCTGATTTCTATTATCAACTTATAAGTTCCAGTTCAGTTACTAATAAATATTCAACAAACAAGTCGACATCGTTTTTATTTTAGTATCGGTACAAAAAAACCCTTTAACAATTTCACTATTATTTGAAAATTACAAATAAATGACAATGACATCTTACATGAAATAGAAAACCGGATTCGTTCCTAGCAGGAAAAGAAATGTAAAAATAATCGGGGGCAGAGTAGTGGGAAAAAAAAGAAATAGGAAGAAAGTGATGGGAAGGTGTTAGTTTCGGCAGACAACCGAAGCGGAGAATGCTCGAATCGCTGAAGGTGCTGAAAAATGCAAGCGTGTCTATCACGCGACAAGCAACGCCTGTGTGCGGTGGCTTGCGGTGTGGTTGCACGGAAATTCTACTAGCGATGTCTGACTACAAACGCGGGCGAACCACTTGGTTTCCCACGCAAAAGTGCTTACGTTGCTCCACCGAAGAGAATGTTCGAGCAGGGATTGTGGAGGCAGCCGGAGTTTTTGAGTCTTTCTCCAGTGATTCTTTTTGCTCCCCTTGCTTTTCGATTTCTCTTCCTGCACGCCCCTCTGTCCCACCTCCCCCGTCAAGCCTTCTCTTTCCCATTACCTCTTTTCTTTCTCTGGCTAAGCAAGGGAACGAGCGAACGAAATCGAAACTCGGTTCTCCTTTGTTCGCCACGTGAAAGTGCGCTCGTTATAGCGTTCCGCGCCGCAGGGAAACGTTATTGTTACTAATTTCTTTTTTTTCTCCACAACCCTCGACCTCTTTTGATTTCAATTTTCAACCAGAGAAATTATGGAAGAATCATTCTACGTCAAAATGCACGACTATTGCGGTTATAGTTGCTAATTTTTGTCATACTTATACGTATAAATACCTGGCTGTCAAGTTCAAATCAATTTCATAGAGATTCAGTAATAGATAATTTATAATTGTTTTGTATTAATGAACTATTTTCCTCTGATAAAAGGTACCAATTTACAGTATAAAAATCTTTAAGAAATTGTTATATATTATAATGCAAATTAGCAGTTTAATAAATGTTTAGTGTTTACCTATATACATACTCACAAAAGTATACACCCATCCCATATGTACAACGTAGTTTACTTGTTCAATTAACATTTTATAAATGGCTATTTCTTTTTTTTTCAGAGAATATACAATCTGAGGTATAATATTTGTATAACGTTATATTTGAACTTCCAAAAATTAATGAAGTTATAAATATTTGAGTACACTGATCAGCGTTGGAGGTTCCTGTATGGCACATTCAATCCTTATTTTCAAAAGTCTAAAAATACACTTTCGGTGTAATTTTCCTATATTCAATTTAGTTTAGATTCTGTCACCAGTAGGATCAAATAAAAGTTCGCAATTTAGTTAGCGATTAACTGTACACCTGAAATAAAAATATGGTGTGCATTAATTCATAGTCATCATCTTTCGAGAGTGTATAACCGAATGAAATGATCAAATGTGTTCTGGCATTGAATGAAATCTACGTCATTCGCTAATGTATCGAAAAAAAGATCATCGCATATCAAATTTCAATCCTCTATAACAACTTAGGGCGTAGTAACAGGTAAATATCGGGATTCTAGTTTTTGCCCTATTTTTTTCCATTTAATGATGTACAAAAGTTATGTAACATTGAGGATTGAGCGACACAATTATAAAATTTTGTCAAACTTTTTGGTTGCAAACTATAGTTATAAAAAGTGAGAAACCGCGATAAAGTTGAAAAGAAATGCGATTTTTTAATTGAAATGTAGGATAAGATGTAGGAATACTGCTTTCATATTATCGTAATAAGAACATATTAGTTTAATTATTATTATTCTCAAATTTGTTCAAATTTAACTACGACGTAAGATACGCCATAACTAAAAAAATAAAAAACTGATTAGTTTGCGTGCAAAAGTAACTTCCATTACGAATTAGCATGTTTTTTCTCGGTATACTTATTAAGTAGTCTTAAGTGGATTCACATTTAGAATATTTAAATTCAAAATCACAAATTCATAAAACATACATTCATGCATGTTTTAAATTTTTATCCATCTAATGCAATAAATAAAAACTTATTTTATGAAGGTTATTTTTTAAATAAAAGTGGACGTTTCCTCCTACATTTTTCTATTTATTTTCCTTTTTAGATAATAATTAGAAAAATAATATTTGCGGTGATCAATTCAACTTCAGAAACACAAATATACTTTTTCGGATAATTAGTTATAACACTTAAAAAGATTACTTCAATTAATATTAACAGTTACTGTATTTCATGTAAAAGAAATGTGAAAAAAATAATTTCAATATATATTAATTAAAATAAACCTTTACAAACTACTATATTTAGAGAAAGTTATTTCAGTACGTAATATCTGTTATTTCAATTATATTCAACACTGGCCGTCCGTAGTTTAAAAATTCCAATTTCATTAAAAGTAAATTTTAAACTGATATTTCTAATATCTAATAAGCGATGTATTCTAATACAATTAAAGCTTGCTTCGAATACTAATATCAGTCTTAAAATACATTAATAAGGTCCATTAGTATCAAGAAAAGCTTGACCCTTTTTTGTCGCGAACCGCGAATTTTAAGCGTTACAATCATAAACGTAATATTATCGCCGAAGTTTTCGAAGGATACCTCGAAATATATGATGATATTCCACTGCATATACGAACGATTCGGTTTCTCACGCAGAAATGCTTACCAAGCTCGAAGCGTTATGCGAAACACCGCTGTTCTTGCAAATTCTATTCTGCGCCTCCTGTCTGCTTCCAGAACATGACGAGTGTGATCGTTGTCTGAGTTGAAGAGACGCTGGAACGATTATCGGATAGATGTCGATGGTATATCGGTACATAGAACAAAGATAAAATTCGCTGTGCTGGTAAATATGAAAGTTGGAAATACGAGTATCGAACGGTGACAGAAACAAACAAAAAGAAAGAAAATGATGTAGGAAATGTAGTTTAGAAATACGAATGATTGATAGCAACGTAATGTATTGTTTTAATAAATAACTTTGATTGTGTAATGTTAGAAGAAACAAAAGAAAAAAAACCAGTTTTGTTAAAAATGTAGATATGTAAATCTAAACGACATACGAATTATGATTTTTTAAATGATAACTGTATGTACCAGTTATTTCCTATCTTGTCTCTTATTTCCTACCTTGTCCTATCTCATTCGCTGAAAACTAATTTGTTGATAAACATGATCATTCTATTTCAAATATTTTCAGATATTATTTGAACTCCACTGTGTTTAAACTTTTTTTCATTATATATTTACAATCCTTTTTTCTTAATTTTCAAATTTGCCAATTCGTTACATAAATCATTTATATAGTTGATTGACTTTTGTTGGATTTCAGTTCATTGCGAGGATTCTATAATTTGTAAATTCCAGAAATGTTTACTATAAACACTTTGGCGTTTTAGTCGCATGTTATAGCGCATTTCGTCATTTTTGACATAATAATCTTTTATTATCTAACTACGATGAATTATTGAATCATATATAGCCTATAAGATTCCAGGAGTAATAAGGATGCAAATATTGAAGGCTTCATGACAATTGCTAAAGTAATTTGTAAGTTAATTGTGCCATAAAAATGTCATTCAATTATATAAATAAGTCGTATTTTATAAACTCATATGTACATACACTTATAATGAAAGCAAAAACACAAATAATTTGCGTTGCAAATACGTGGTGTTACAATCTGCATGTTAAAACAATTAAATATACCAATGTATATTTACATTTCTACCATAATTTATCCTTTACAAATGTATACACCTAATAACATTTCAATTATAGATCAAAATAAACCGTTCTCCATCGGTCGTCCCAGAATGTGTAATATAGGGGCAGTTACCTAGTGACGCATACTTAAGTTTTTCTTAAATAAGTAAGAATAAATAATATTTTAGTCTTTTTATTCTACTTTATTTATTAGATAACAATATTAAAAGTCTAAAGAAAGTAATAAAATGACCAACATTATCATAATAAGTAACTTATATATCAATAATTGATAATATCATTGACTAATAATAGTTATTGTTCAGGTTATAAGCTAGTTATGGTTGACTCATAATAGTTAGTTAAGAAATGTTAAACAAATATAATAATTCTCGGTGCAGGTTTCATGTGACCATTTTTGGCATTTTGAACACTGAATCCAGTCTTCGTTTTTTTCCAGACAAATTATTCTGATTTATATCGCTTGGAGTAAGTGTTCTTGCTATTTTTAATTGTTAATATAACTTTTCGTATTGCTTATGTTGTTTAGATGCACTGTTAAATCATGAAAGCAAAATGGTAAACGGTAATAGAGCTTGCAATGTATAAGATACAATGTATATTGTCCGACGACAGGGAAAACGTTTTATCCAAACCAGTGAACCTGCTCAATAAAATGTTTCTTTATAAAAAGCAGTACATTATACGTATATGCAAAATACAGAAGTAAATAAAAAGTAATAATTTAAAGATATAATAATGCGACTTACATGCATTTGACCACGAAAATTAGCTAATATAGTAGTCTGTAATTTATACAATGCACCAAGTTTCTGTCAAACGAAATAATCAATTAAATCTTTAGTTGTACACACACGACTAGAACGAGTCAGAGACGCATCATTAGTTATTCCATCTTCTTTACGAATTTTGACTTCATAGTAATCTTGACTTACGAATTTGACTTCATAGTATTTTGAAAGTGATAGATATAGCTAATGTTCGATGCAATTAGTATGTACTGTCCAGCAGCAAGGAAACTGCCGTATAACTTACAATTATTTGAACATTAGACCAATATCTTATAAAGACTATTATTATAAGCTTATTGTTCGTCTATGATTTATATTGTAATAGATTTCGACAAATTAATTAATATACTTTAAATGATCTCAAATCACGTCGTTTTAGCCTCTATAAACAAACTAGCAATTTTAATACATTCAGCAAGACAAAGGAAACAAACAAATATTAGGTTACAAATAAAGTGTGACAAGTCAGTATTCAATGTGTTGGGAACTTGAACAAACGAACAATAATTAAAAAAAAGATTATTTGAAATCTTTTAAATTAGAACCCCACCTTAATAATCTCGTATGATCAGCCGTGATGGGCAAGAATAGATCTAGGAAGACGATAGTTCTGATACTATTATAAGAGAACTATATATGTTTTTTAATTGTTGGCATAGTAGCCACGGAATGAATGATACTAGACAACGATGGTCGCACGGAACGAAGCTTAACCGTACATTCCTGTGTTGGTTTCGTGTAAACGGTTGCGGGAGTCTCTAAAAATATCATTGTTAGAATATGCAGCGGATGTGAATTATAAACGAGCGTCTTACGAGCATATAAATTTTGAAACTTTTTGTACCGTTTACCCAGTTAATGCCGTGCTATTTCCTTTTCTACATTTGTACTCGGGTTTAATACTTCAAAAGTTTAAGAACGAAATCTTCAGTGAAATTATAAGAGAATATACGAACAACAATTGCATGTATAATATAGTCTTTTATTAACATGTGAGGTGTGATATACAGATATATTCAAAATTGCTTTCAAAGAATTATAATGTATACCGGAAGATATCGTAAAGTTCCTCGGAATGTGGATCCCGACTGATCAATGAATAACATGTTGAGTTTAATCAATGAATAACATGTTGAGTATAAAATATTAACATATAAACAATTTAAAAATAGTAGGTATAAAATTGGCATAAAGTTTGGGAGTATCTGATCTAAGGTCAAAACTTCAAATTTCTTAAAATTAAATTTGTTATAAATTATATAATGAAATAATATTTTAGAGAAGTCTATGATGTACAGAAAATATGATTTTTCTATTGGTGAAACATTTTAAGGTCAACTGTATCTTTATAAACGACATTGAATATTTTTTTACTTTGTAAAATAAAATTAAAAATAAAAATAAAATTTTTACTTTTATTAAATAAAATTTCTATAACAATTGTTAGTAGTGTTGAACATTATAGTAATTATTTCAATATATTCTTAGCAGTGCTCCTTGATCTTGTAAATATTAAACAAGTTCAATAGTTGTATATAAATGGTATTGCGTATAAAAAATTTTGCAAGAATTAGTTTACAAAACATAATTATTCCTACTATTTTTAATGATATAAAACATTGATCCCAAAAATTGATACAAATCGTGTCACGTTTACAAACGATTTTATGTTAAGAATATTAATAAACAATATGTGTAGTTATTTTTAGCAAACTTTAAGATTTTAATTTATTTGACAAAGGTATATTTTATTTTGAGTTATCTTTATGTCATCAAAGTTTAATTTTGATTAATATGTTGCTTCTTACGATATACATACTTATCTTCTACTTGTTAATTCGTTTTCTAAATTCTGTCACCAGCTTTAAGGTTTCATAATATGTATTTGCAAACGAATGTTTAACTAAAAATGTCTTGAAATCCAATTTGTACGTGATATTTGAACGCGTGCTTCCTTTTAGAGTTGCTTTTTCAGCGATTTCGTTGATTATAGTACTGGTCCGGGTCAGTAATTGGTCCGTTATTTCTTGCTCTCTTTACTATTCGCCAAACACAGAGGATTTTTTATCGACACTCATGTTAATGAGACGTCGTGTCTGTTCGATGATTCTCTCTAATTATTTTGCTGCGCGATACTCGAAACTCGTTGTATTTCCATTGTGGTGAGCTGTGAAAGAGAAATAGAGAATGGGAAAAGAGAAGGGCAATGGTTCGTCTGGTCTTTTTGCTTCTATAAATCGAGTTGATGTAATGTCATGTTATGATGTTTGTGTAAGTTACATATTTGTGTCACTCTTTTATAAGACGAATACTAGTCATAAGTTGACAACTCTTAACAAACAGTCACAAATAATCAAATTTGAGAGTTAGATGAATTTTCATACAGTCATTAAACCACCAAACATAATATATACACTGTAATTAATCTTAGTTTAGGTAACATAACTTTAGAAAATGAAACTATTATCCGAAATTTGATTTTCAAAGCGTTAACACAAAATTGATTTAGAGATAGGAAAAAATACAGAGTGTCATTAATATATTCTATTTGTGAAAATAAAAGGAAAAACGTTATATCAACATAAGGTTTCAAGCATTTTATTAAATAGTAATAAAAAAAATACAAAATGACATTGGATGGTGTTGTTGTTCGATATTACATGCAAGATGTTCCAGTTTTGTCTGTATAACTGCACTAGCATATTCTATAAATAGGAATAAGAAAATATGTTTATATGAACTTGGACGGATGAAATTTTTCGTATGTAATACCGAAATATGTAGTACTGAAGGAGAAAATCGTTCATTAACATTTCATCCATTGCTCATAATGAAACATAAAAGCATATGTTAATATAACATTCTTTTAAAATTTTATGTATAAAATGTACGGGTGCAGTTGTACCTATAAAATTGAAGCATACTGAAAGTGGTATTGAAAAACAGAGCAGTCCGAAGTTATTTAGTACTTTTGTTATAACTTTCTGATAAAGTAATTAAAACGCTATATTAATGTAACATCTCTTTCTTATTTTTGTACACGGAATATGTTAGTAAAGTTTGTCGATAAAAAGCTAGACCACCCTGTAATTTAACAGCAATTTAATGCTTTTTGACACGAAAACCAAAATCAACCATGTGCATACACTTATAACTTCTTTAGCGTTAAACATACAAAGCTTACACATGCTTGAACATGCAAAGTTTGTTAGTACAACGCGAGCTGAAAAATACTTATATCACCAGTGAGATATGGATAGCGAATAACTTAATAAGCTATTTATTTACCTACTAATTATTTCTACTACTCAAATGTTTTATTTTCTATTAAACTAATCTCTCAGCTAGTTCAATGTAAACGTTTGATTATTAGAACCACCATTAGTATTCGAGTGTTCCTCTTTTTTAATTCCTCCTTGTTTCTAAACGAAAAATTTTATTTTTTACAAATTTTTTTTCTTTACCATAGACTAATTTTCTTATAAATACTTCAACAATTTTTCAACAAATAAAGCATTTAATTTAATTATGTTTGTCGATAGAACTTTCTTTCCGGTTGTACTATCAGTTGCAAAATACCCTGTATATTTACAAGGGACGATACGAATAAACTAGTATGTTTATTGTCATTATTATTATAAATATTATTACATCACAGATTATTCTCATATTTCGATTTCATTTGATTTCACGCGATGTCGGCGATTCCTCTTCATATAATTTGAATAATATTATGTCAGTTAAACAGCATTATTCATTATTACTGTTCCATAAATGGTGAAAATCAGGACATACATAGCTTCACAATACATATTCAGTAAGCCTAGCAATATGTAAACATAATGTGGTAAATGTACTACAAATATTAAGAAAGAATTTATATACACGTTTATCCAATTGGATCTTGTTTCGTAGTTACAGATATTTCTAACTTTCAGTAAGTTTATTTGTTGCGGTTTAACGCAAGTAATTAATAATTAAGGGTTCGTGATGTGGAATTAATTAGTGAAATTGGAATACAAACAAGGTTTTCGTTATTTTTGTGAATTGATGTGTATATGTCGATAGAAGCTACCAATTCAATTTTCCACGTCTGCAAATATATCTGCGTCAAACCAATAGCGATGCCACATCCTAACCTCGTAACCACAACCCTTATAACCCTTGTTAGGTCCGAACTGACGGCTAATTAGTTATACTGACCAACTACGTCAATTTCCCCAGTTTTCATTTTGCACAACTAGTAAGTTATATAAGTTTTTCAACTTCCGATTTTCTAAATGACGAATTTTCAAATTTCTCGGCTTTCGTATTCCTAAATTCTTAAATTTATCAATTTTTAACTTGAGAATCTGAAATTTAGGAGATTTGAAGTTCCTAAATGAAAAGATTTCAAGATCAAAGAATTTGGACAATTTGAGATTTCTATTTTATAAATTTCCAACTTTCAGTTGAAAAGTAATTGAAAACTTCAAAAATTGATGAATTTGAGAAATTACAAATTTAGTAATTAATAACGTTAGTAACTTAAAAATTTGGGAATTTAGAAAGTTGGTAGTTGAAAAGTTTAGAAATTTAGGAATTCGTTATTCAGAAATTTAGCGATTAATAATTATATAAATCGATGAATATCGGAATTTCGAAATATAATGCTAGAAAACTTTAGAAATTGAAGAATTGTAAATTTTGAAGTTTGGTAATTAAAGACAAAAAATGAGAGAATTTCGGAGTGTAGAGATTTGATAATTAAGAACTTTAGAAATTCAGGAGTTTGAAAATTTGTTAATCTTGAAATTAAGAAATTGACCATCAATGCACGTGCTTGAATTAAGTCCGCAGAAGTAAAATTACTTATCTGTCGTTTATTGCACAGCAGTGGAATAAAGAATTTAATCGTAAACTGCATTAAACATTAGCCAACATTATGCCACACTATGTTCCTGGTATACTTCACATGTTGCTCGCGTGACATGCACGCATACCTACGTGAGTTCATGAACAGTTCATAATTTCCGTGTGGCTTGAATTTGAGCGAAAAGGCGGAAAAGCAGCTCGAAGAAGAAGAAACGAGACCGTCCCACGTAGAAAGAGAGTCGTATTCGCGTGTTAACCTAATCACTGGCGCACGTGCAGCTGCAAGAGGGGGCGTAGCGTCGCATTTTCCATGGACCATTGGGTTTTCTCTAAATGCATACTGTGCACAGGAAACGCTCAAAGCCACCACCGACTGGAATAACATTTCCGTTTGGACTTCTACTTTCTTTCTTCTTTCTTTAACGCTAAGGTGCTTACTCGCAATGGGTCGAATTTGAAAAGAAAATTATATTTTAATTCAACGCGTTGCACTTCGCATACGTAAAGATGCTTTCTTAGAAAATATCACATTGGAAAGCGTTACATGATGAGAAGATAACTTCTTTTACTCGTGTATTGAGTTTCATTGGGTGAAAAAGCAATTATATGTATTTATGCGGTTTGTTGACTCTTTCATGTTCACATTTCAAGAATCCTTAGTTGATAAAGTTCTTTCAGCTTAAATAAAAGTAAGTGAAATGTACTTGTATTAATATATTTTATGGAAGATATAATACGTGAAATGCATATGGCAAACCTTAGGAATAAAAAAAGGTGTTTTAGATGCAGATAAAAAGAAAATATAGAGTCGATCACCCGCAGTACATACGCAGGAGATTTGAAACCAGTGTACGCAGTTTGCGAATTTACAACATTAATGTGAATTATATTTTGTTACATAAACTCGTCACTTTTAAGATTGTTATCAATATTTTTTAAAAGAAAGAAAAATGTTTGATATAACATAATTATCTATTTATTGTTAAACTAGAACCAGGTAAGGAAAAGAAGAACGATGTTAAATGCTGAACTGAAATTTACTTTAAATTAATAGCATGTATGATTCTAACATTAAGTGAAAGGTTAACACTAACTGAGGCAGCGTATAATGTGCACATAATTTGAGATGAAAAATGAAGTAGAAAATAAAGGTAGATTAAATGTAGTTGATTGTACACATTAATTCCTTAACAAATTTTTTTATTTAAAGTACATTTATCAAATAACTTCTCAATTGATCATTTCACAGATTTAGTAGTTTCGATGTTACAGCGGTATTTGGCAAATATTAAATTGGTATGATATTACACATTATCTGTAGGAATTTAGGCAATTTTTTAGTCGTATAATGAAATCATAAATTTTACATTAAATTAATTTGAATACTTCAAAAGGGCAACTACACTTAATTTATTTTGTAATCTTGTAATCAATTTCAAATCATCAGTTTTTAGTTTTTCGTATAATTAACGTTTAGTTTTCGTGTTTCATTTTATTTGAAATTACACATATTATACCATATCGAATAGTGACTACTATCCATTTATGTATATCTCTCAATTACAATTTAACGGTTATAAAAAATTACCGAATGAGGTATAATTTTAGCATGTCTTATGGAAACATAAAAACATCTATGAAATACAAGTGATCAATGATATCAATAATAAATTAATATTAACTCTTTCCCGAACAACTACAAAGATTTTCATTTCGAGTAACAATATATTCAGGAACTAATTTTAAGCGGCACGGCAGCATCAAGTCGTCAAGATGTCAACTAACATGAGTATTCCATTATGCAAAGCAATTGTTTGCATTTCAAATTAGGGACAAACATCTCAAGAAATTGTGCGACACTGGATGCTGATGCATCGAGTTTCACTGATTTAGTTGATATCAAATACTGGCAATCAAACGTGACGGATGTAATATAACGGTGCGACACCCGTTTTCCATTTACGTTATTGATCCATTGTTACAGATTAATTGTAAAATGGACAAAATGCAGTAGTAAATCTTATCAGACATTAGTTTACTGTCACATGTTGAAGAAACTACGTGTATACACTCTAAGTTAGTGTCAGTTAAAATCGTATACCACATTGTCTTCATAATTTTTATTGCAATTAAAATTATTGGAATTGTATTAAAAATATACTATATTTTAGAAATGTACTACAACTTTATAATACATATTATATATTATTTACGGCATTGCTGGTTTTTATCGAATTTTCTTAATATTTAAGAAAAAATCAACTGTTTTAAGACATCATTAAAACGTGGTTTGCAATTAAAATCATACATCTATAAAATTGGTTAATAAATTACTACTTTTTTTTATTTTACAAAGTTTATTTAGTGATTCTTACAAGTTTTATTATGCTAAAATCAAATTCGGTAACCGTTTTTTTTTTAATGTCCACAGTTTTTGTGAAAATTTAACTTACACGATAATTGTGAAATGTTAACCTTGGAATTGTTTTTTGCTGTTTTAATAATAGGTATTTTGACACGAAATAATTCTATGGATGCTTCCGAATAAAATGATATAAATTGTTATTTGCATTATAAACATTATAAGCTGTTTTCATCACAAAAACCATGTTACGAATGCAAAATCAACACATGGAACATGAACATCACTGTAACGCCATTCGGGGCATCCAAAATGCAACAGTTACCCTCTGAAGAATAATCATATGAAAAATATCGTAACTTTTCTTATAACAAAAAAATTATTCTTAGAAAAAGAATAATTATTCTTAAAATAAGTTTTAGGAATAGAATAATTTTAAGAAAGTGTAATTTTTGTTTTGTCTAGAAACCATTCTTCTGTTAATATTACAACTACTTTTAATAGGCAAAAATCAAATTATAACCCGACATATCCTCATTTTTTATTTTAAAAATATTGTATCTTGAGTTGCAAAAAATACGACATGCAATACTTGTCCACTTCGTTATTCATATCACGATATAATGAAACACTATTATACTCAAATTTAATAAAAGTCGGTTACCTGTTATATTTAATCGCGTTATGCAATATTGATTCAATTCCTAAACAGTACAAAAGTTTTTGCATTAATTTCTTATTATTTTTACGTACCTAAATACAGCACTCATTTTTTATTATTTTTCCGGGCCATAACAGAAGTATTAATTTTTAATCTCACGTACTTTAATAAGTAAATAAATATATATATCTTTCTTTTTTTCGAGAGAAAGTCATTTTCTTCTTTTTACTTGTAATAAGAAATAAATTTACAGATTAATCCTACTTACATGAAGTATATATGTGATATACATTCCTTTTAGTAATACATTTTAGCAATAATGTTTAGGTATGTATACATACTAGTATCAGAAATTGACCAGTCGAGTTAACATGTTAAACCCAGTTTTGGTGGTTAAGGAGTAAAACCACTCTAGAGCCCGAAAAAAAGACCTAAATTTGACAATTTATTTTGGAAGTACGACAAACGGAAAAAAATTTCTTTTCAGAGGGTTTATTTAACACATATTGAAGTACGAAAAATAATTTTTTTTTTGTCATTTTCGTACAAAATGGGGGCGACAGAGCCCATCGGTGCAAACAGCTTTTGTAGAAACACCGCCACGGGAGGACGAATTTCTCGCCATGCGTGAGACTTGGAATAAAAAATAAAAAAAATTTATAATCTATATACAATTGGCCTTGGTAGTACGTAGGGGTTTTTTGTTTAATCAATTTTTGTAAAAGTTATGCATGTTTTAAGAAATGAATCGATTTTTTGCATGAAAAATGTGCATTGAATTGTTTATAAAAGAAAAGTTTACATTCAATCAAAAAACGGGTACGTGCTACCATAGAGGATATTGTTGTGAAGCTACTGTAAAAATTTCAATTCGATCCATACAATAGTCACCGAGAAATCCGTCCTGCCAGTATGACAAAAGTGGTTTCGAGAAAAACGCGTTTAAAGTTTTATGAACATTTTAATCCTTCAATTTCTTGTTTACCTCTAATCTGCGATTCCTGCACCATACATTTGGCCATCCAGGTCGATGTTCGCCTCCTCCTCTACATTCCTCTACAACCTTTTGTTTTGTAGGTAACAGGTAAACTTATTATTCTAAATGGTAAAAGTAATATAAAAGCCATGAATCGCAGCACGCCGCGTAAGGACTCAGTGCGCGCTCTCAGAAGCTGGGGCAAAATTGATAATTGAATCTTTTAAAATTTGTTTTCCACTATAAATCAAATGGCATTCTGTTTCTATGACCCTAAAATATCGTTTTAGCCAAAAAAATCGATTTTTTGAAAATCCTAGAGTGGTTTTACCCCTTAAGGAAATTGCATGGCTAAAGAGGACCTGAATAAAGTCGTATGTGTCATTAACCCACGACATCTTCAAATATAATAAATTGGTTAATAACGAACCCAGAATTTTCATATTCAATCTTATAATATGTGCAATATACACGGTGTACTTTTTACTGGCTTAGAAGCTTTATACTAGAGTATACACTAGTGATCATAACTATACGTTCACATTAATTTTTAGTTAGCTTAATATTATGAACAATATTACTACTTTCTCTCTTTGAAGCATCGCTCGAGAAAAACAATGCTGTGAAATGAGATTTCGCAAATGTTTACTTATAAGTTCACTTATTTAAAAATCATTTATTTAATAATTAATTACAACTTAAATGGTTTTTAATTATCAATTGCTCCTCCTTTACGATTAATTAACTACCTTATTAACAGGCTTTGCGATTAAATTTTTATAAATCCTTTCCCATGTTCTATAACTGACGCCTTTGAATTATTGAACCATCAAATAATTTTTGTAGTCGTTATAAATTCGGTTCATTAGTATTCGCTATACATTTTCAGTGATATGGACTTATATCTAGAGAACGTGTAGATCATTTTAAAATTGGAATATTATAATCATTAAGCTGTGCTGTGTCCTTGCGCCACAGTGAGTAAGAGGTGAATATCCTGATAAAATATGAATAATACTTCATTTCTTTAAGATAAGCGAGCAAATAAAATTTCTTAATGTTCGTACTTATATAATAATTGGGAGAATGTCTGATAAATTGGTGCTCTTCATTTCATCGTATTAGCTAGTAATAGTAATTTTGTGTCAAAATTACGCGTCAAAACAAATATAATCTTATTTTAAATTAACAATCTTCAACGACACAAAAGTATTCAGTTTAGATAGGCCAAATGATTGTATTTCTTGTTAGCACGATATTCGAAAAGAAAAAAGAAATGTCTTTGCGAGCATAATTTTATAGCTAACATTGAAATACTACTAGAAATTTTCGGTGTATGTCGAAAATTCTTTACTGTAAGTACGAATAGTCAAAACAAAGAAATTGTATAATCACGTTTGTTCTGTTATTTAAGAAAATGATGATATGGCCCTCACATTTTAACGGGAAAATATTCCTATTTATAGTAGTTCAAGCACATTATATAATTTAAGAATCGCAGCATTTAAATCTTAAAATGGACGACATTTCTCTAGCTATAAAAATCATTGAAAATATGCAGAGAATGTTGGCGAATCGTATTTGTAAAGAGAACGAAAAATATTTGACAGTCGAATAATTAAAAGCCGTTATTTGCTTAATACAAGTAAAAATTGATAAAAATTTAATTAAAATTCTTGTTGGGCGCATTAAGTTATTAATTTTCTCAGTTAGTTAATCACATTGGAACAGCAACTGATTATTAAGAACAACTTCTGTTATTATTAGTTACTAAACAAATAGCTTTTATGTAACATCATTATTCATAAGAGTGCACTAACCAAAACTGTAGGCAGTTTATTATCTTAACCTGGAATGTATAAGTAGTATTACTTCATCAGTTTTTACATATTTTTAAAGTCCTTCTTTTAAAAAATACCAGATAGTTTTCTAAATAAGAGAACTAAGTATAAATTTAACATTGACAGAGTGACATTTTTTTCCTATCATCTTGTTTAAAAGAAGAGTTAATATTCTGGATATTTGTAATATCCTGTTTTCTTACGTCAAAGATACACTTTACTTTTACACATGTAGTAGTATTTACTTTCGAGTAACCGCATAAACGTTGGATATGTAATGCTCCTTACATATGTCATAAAATTATTTCAATAGCCTTCGGTCTCTTTTTTCCGCTTTGATGAACGGCTCATATGTATAAACAGAAAAGTCGGTACTTTGCCTGCCAATCGAAGCTTCCGCCATGCATCTCGCCAACCCTGGGGCAAACGAAAATTCGTTGTAACAAGGCAAATAAGATAAATATCAAGCGGAGTCATCTGCGAGGAGAAGGGAAAGACGCGGAACGAAACTGAGCAAAACAGACGACAGAGTAGAAGGGCTGGAGGGCTCGTTCGCTTCGACAGAAATATTTGAAGCGAGAGACCTATGTAAACCTATCTAGACTCACGTATTGCACGCTCTCTGTGCTCGTGTGCCCTTTCATTCGCGATCAATTTCTCTCTTCGTTCACCCTTTTTGTTCGGATCTTGACAGAAATAAGTGGCGAGTACGCGGAGATACGCGAAATCGCGATACGCACGCGAGTCACTTCGTGACCCGTTTATTCAGGAATTTTAGCAAGTTTAAGTTCATGTTTGCAAGCACGCGCGTTATATCAAGTCTATTTTTAGATACGACATGTAGGAATGAGTGTTCATCATCCCTTTCCATAAACCGAGTATGACATGCACGTTTCTCGTACATTAATTTTAACAGATTTGAATATCTTCTTTTTTTACGCATATCAAAACTCATTATTTAATGGATGTATGGAAAGAAGACACATTGCCTTTTTTCTTTCTTTTTCTTTTTTAAGCTTTATTGAAGGTTCCCTTTAAAATTTCATTATATGCAAATATTAATTTTTCCTATTTCCAAAGAAGGATGAAATGAAACGTATTTGAGCGTTTGAAACCTCAAATTTTATCAATAGTTCTAATATTTTATTAACACTTTTGATGATTAGTATTTTATTAACACTTTTAAAGATCAGTTTAAGTATAATAATTTTACGAAACCAATTTATTTTTGTTCAAATATAAAAAGAGTTTCTTGGCGTATTTTAAAAATATTCTGATCTTTTCTTAATATTCAAAAATATTGATACTGATAATTTGTATCAATAACCATGTACATCGATTTTATTAATAGAAATTAAGTTTGAAAAGTCATCGTAGAGTTGAACGTAAAACAGTTATTTTCTGTTTCCTTAAACAAAAACTTATTCATCAAACGAACTAAATCATAAACTTTTCTTTTGGATTGACGTTAAAGGTTCATTATCATTTTTTACACATGCGTCTACGTATAGTTTTAATATAATTTCACTAACATTGTAGAGTGTGATACTCTCTGAGTATCAATATAACCAATTTTTTTTAAGATTTTGCTGTTTCATCATAACCTCTATCCCAATTATCGATGAAATTACAATAATGGAATTCTTAAAATTGATGATGCCATTTGTCCAGTATTGATAAATTTAAATAGTTTGCTGTTAATGTATTTGATATTTCACACATTTAATATATTTGACACATGAAGAGTACTCATTCTAAATTGTTACAACTATGCTGGTTTCATTAGTATCTTTCAATGCTGTAAATATATTGTATATATACCCGGATTATTCATTGCTGTTTTGAGATTAATTGTTAAATTATTATGTTACTATGCGCACTTTTATTGAAGCAAAGAGGTGCCGCAGAAATATGAACTGTATCCGCGGTATATCATTGAAAACTTTTTTCCATGGTTTTTAATTCCTTGGACCGGGCATTTTACTGTTCCACCGATTCTTTATACGAAACTTTTCCTATATACACACGCATGCAAATGCACCTGCTCACTCGCATCTACATACACGTATACGAATTGGTCGTTTTACCCTCCAATGCGGCTAATTTGTAAGCGTGTAACGAACATGCGTCACCCCGACTCGTTATAACTAACAAGGGATAACGACACCAGGTCATATTTCGTTTCGAGCTGCTCTTTTTCAGGGGCAAACGTTTGCACACGTACCATTTTCAGTATGTGGAAAAGTGAAATCCATTTGTGCTCTCACTAGCATCGAGTATTATTACATTTTTGTTAAGTAGCCTCGTTGCGTATACGTAGAATCGATACCTAAAAGACTCCTTCCGTTCAATTGTATCAGAAGAATAGTTTAAACTCGTATACTCTTCAAGATATGGAAGAATTGTTTATGATTTACATGAAAGAGCAAATTTATCAATTGATGAAAACATTTTTTTTTAAATAAAACATTACGAAGTCCCTGGAAAAATGGAGAAACACGGAGATTTAGTTCGCTTTTTTAGATGAAATTGTATGTACACGGACGAAGCATGTAGCGGAAATCGCTTCAATAATTCCATAAATAATATTTGTGCAAATATGAGTTGAGATGAATACTGCTATCTGGTAGATAAACGTCATGACCGGTGGATATCAGTGCGTTAATAATCAGTTCACTACAAATTACCAAATTTTGTTTTATTATGGTATTATCAATAATTCTGCTTATGAACAAAATACGATTTCCATTTAAAACCCTGACGGTGACTACGAAATTTCGAAAAATATAACTGAGAAGAAAAAAAATAATATTATACTAGTTTTTACTTAAACCGATTTTAAAGTTATTATTTAGGAAATTTGCAAAGTGGTTTCAATTACATGCCACATCCTGTATTCTGTTCCAGATTATTTAATACTATTATAAGATTAATTTAGTAACATATAATGTTTACAGTAAATCCTCCCACAGTGCAACACTTGTTTCCCTCCCACAGTGCAAAAGGTCTCTTCCTGCGCCTATGCGTGCGTTACTCCTGCGCCTATGTTATCCTCGCTCGAGCCAGTCCAAATGTAATACGAAACTCACCGCGGTTCTTTTGATACGAGCCGACAGATTTTCGGTTCCTAATTTAGCAATATAATTTTTTAATTTTTACATTTTTTTGACTGTAAACATTTTTAACATATTCGTGAAATTTTTCCGATTAAAATGACACCGAACACTATATAATTTGGATAATATTTATCATTCATTAAAAAATGGATTACTCCAACAGATTGACTCGAGAACCGTGACCGAATTCTCATTTTGTAACGAGGAGCGCGTATCCCTCCTTAGACCGGCCCGAAAACACATACCGAATTCTCACTTTGCAACGAAGAGCGCATATCCCCCCTCCAGATCGGCCCGAAGACATACCGAATTCTCACTTTGCAACGTATCCCCCCAGATACAATTTCCGTATTGCTTCTGGAAACACTGTTGGAACATCGTCAGACATTTAAATGTCTCGCCGTCTTATATTTCACTTGTTAGATTGGCGAGCCAGCGATGGCTCGCCTTTGCCGGCGGCGAACAAAGGACAGCCGCCGGGTTTCAATTTTCGTGTCCACTATTTCCCACAGTGCGTATTTTCGATTCCGACCTCCGTTGCACTGTGAGAAGAATTACTGTAAATCTTTTATTTGGAGTATATTATTTGACTTATAAATCGACTGGGTTAGCAACAGCAGATGACTTTCAGACCAGTAACGACAGTGATTTTGTTCACACTTAAAGAGCCACGTGTTGGACATCGCTTCTTCTTGTAGAACATATAAAAGATTTACACCCAGAATAGCGAGTCTACAAGCTGACAACCATCTGTGTTTCCTGCTCAGAAGGATTTTTATTACTGCAATTCAGTAAAGAACAATCATAGAAGTTAGCCAGACTGTTAGAGTAATGAAGAGAAAACAAAATTCCACATGATGTTATTCTATATCTTTTGGAGATTAGTTATCTGCTCTAGAATCTACAATGATTCGTTATCTAGAAATAATAGGAAACTTGAAAAAATCATAAGTGTTTTCATAATTGTAACTTGTGTTCTGAATTTTGTTTTCGTACTCTTTTGAATATCAACTGGATAGAAAAAACTGAATCTCCATCTAATCATTATTCCTTTTAAAAATAATAAAACAGTTGTAAACAACTTGCAAATATATTGGAATGTAGTGTTATTCCTAACTTGACCGCTGATTCTGCCGTATACACATATATTTTTAACGGAGTAAAAATGAAAAAATTCCTCCACCCAAATTATATTCTATATTCTATGAAAATGAAAATTGATAGCGATGTTTCCTTAACCTATTCTGAGGCAGTGACAATTATGTTATAACCAACTTTTATCTACATTGACAAGCATGTCAAGTTTTTTGGGAGAAAACAGCAATCCAACGTAGGGAAAAGGTACGCTTTCACATTTTAACGCAATCGCTGAAAAATATAAACTAAGGTAACAATTTTTAATTTAGGAATTTAGGAATGTAGAAATGTTGGAATTTAGGAATTTAGGAATTTAGGAATTTAGACATCCAGAAATTCAAAAATCCACAAATTTAGAAATTTATTCATTTTCAGACATACTTCATATTTATAAACTTAAAAGTTTGCAATAGGATTTGATGATATAAAAGTACTGCAAAATAGCATTTGTTGAAATTGAAATTAAAGTTGATCTAATAAAATTTAAGTTTATTTTTATTAAGAAAAGCAGCATGAGCCGTTTAGTTATATTCTTTATATAAGATGGCTGTTAGTTAAAAAAAACAATGACTAATTAGAATTCGATACAAATTCGTGACATAGGAGTATTCATAAATACAATTTATATCACATAAACTTGTAGTTTGAATGAAAATAAATTGTACGGAAATGAGTATGTATTTTATTCACTAATATATTTCCTCAAAACTGAATTCTTGTTAAATGTCATAAAATATCATAAAATAACAGTGTTATCAATTTGAAGCATAAAGTTTAATGAAAATATAAATATTATATAATTTCAAAACCTCTAAAGTCTGGTACAATTTAATTTAAGGAAATTTTAACGCTAAAATTGTTTCGAACATGTTTAACCCAAAAACCAGTTAAATCCTTCAAACACGTTATCGACTAATTGAAGATTAGAGAAAACTGGAAATGACGAAAATTATAACAAGGATAAAATTTACTTATACATATAATATTTATTTACGTAATAAAATTTATTTATTACTATCTGATAAAATGCAATAATACATTAAATTACCAGTTTATTTATTTTCCTATAGCTTTTAAGTGTATTTTTTCTTCCTGCTATCTATAGCAGATTGATCATTTAATTTTAGCAGAATCTATAGTTCTTTCATTCTTGTCAGTTAACAGGTATTAAAAGCGCTGTTATCTTTGCAGCCCGCTAAAAAGTGTAGTACTGCGCACGAAAAAAGAGAAAACTGCAGGTGGAATTTAAAAATTCATATTCTACATAAATTTTGAGTGATACATTACGCCCTACATGTGCACTGACATATTTTTAACAAGATAAAAGTGTTATATTACATTTTACATTTTTTGTATAATTTGCGAATAATCACATAGATGCATGTATTTTTTATCTTTTCGAATTATTCATTGCCATACTATTCTGTTCACACTGTCGCATTCAATATAGAAAAATTTATTTCATTAAATTATACTTTTTCACGTAACCCTTTGAATTAGGAAAGATAGGGTGAATTCATTAAGTAATGAGAATGATGAAAAATATAATGAAAAAGATAAAGTTGCACGTAAAGTAATGAATATTGTAGAATATTTTTCCATGCGAAGTTTCGTACAGTAAAATTTATGCGCCAAATACAAAGAATGATTCAAAAACAGATGTCCAAACTTTAGAATCATGTTGTATTTGCATCATCGCTAAAAAAAGAATGTATAAACATTTACTTAAAAGTATTCATATCCCAGAATAATACATTTTCGTTTCATGCGAGTATTTTAACGACTTTTATCGAAATATTCTAAAAACCGATTAGCTACACCTATTAGAAAAGAACTGGACAAATAAGTTATTAGTTTTAGGATGAATAATTTCGACTGAAAAAAAATATGATAATCCTCAGTATCTTTTTGTTTTGTCAATAAGGTGGAGTGAGCCTTCCGTTACTAGCAAATTCCGACGGAAAAAAAAGATATAATAATACTGCCAATAAATATGTTTGAAGAAAATGAAAAGTCGTTCTTTTTTTAACGCAATTACAATTATAGCTACATACAGCAGAGAAAGAACTACGTGTACTTCTGTATTTTCGTACATTAGAACTTTTTGTGTGTTCAAAAATTTTGTTACAGAAATAATTTTAATTAATATTCCTGCGTTATAAAATACCGTCTATATTCCTTTTAGTTATTCGTGCATGGAAAACGTACAAATAAATAACAGAAATTAAATCCGTTGGTAAAAAATTGACTGACAGTTTTTCGAAGCGTGTAGCATCGCGTTTTCTCTCCCTTTTTAATTCCACATATATTCTTTTTTTTTACACATATTGATATCTCATATTGTTTGCGCATATAAACAGAGGGTTTTGTACAACGCAGCCCTGGTTTTCTATACGTTCTGTTTAATTAACGCTCGTATCGGTATAAAATTCGTGTATCGCATACGTCGGTCAAAGGCAATATGTAAATCAAATATATTCATAAACAGTCAATGTCACGTTTATATTAAAAAAGTTTTAGTAAATCAGCAACAATGTTTCCAACACAATATAACGAAAATTAATTTCCAGTGATTTTTGTTTGCCCCTTGTACACAGAATATTCCATTTGTAAACTAATTGCTGTGAACATTTTTGAATCCACTGGAAAATATTTCGGATATGATTTACATATTTCGTGAAAACTAAATTTGAAATGTCATATAATTTCATAAAACCATGCAATTTTTTGTAAAAGAAATATTTATAAAGTTTTAATTGTTTCGCTAGAGTCCGTGAATACATATTACAATCAAATAATAATTGATATTAACAAATGAATATTTTGAATTCAGAGGTTAAAAAGGTTAATAAAATTTGTAAATTATAAGAATGTTAGTCTCATTAAAAATTTAGAAACTTAGGAATTTTCATATTTATAAGCTTGTTCGTCTAAAAACAATGCAGTGTGTTTTATCGCTCGCTTTCGATTTAAGAAGAGGGAAAAGGCTCAATTCAAATTTGATACATATTTTAATCTTTTTAATGCTAATTCAAAAAATTGTATCTAAAAAAAGAGTATGAAACCGATCTGAGTTTAGTAAAGTTTGAGAGAAAAAACGTAAAAAAATAATAATATTTACAGAATTAAAAAAGAAATATATTACGAAATAAAGGGAGAATAAATGCGTTCTGATTGTATTTCAATATTTGTTAAAAATCGTACAAATAATCGTTGACACTTTTCGCAGGTGTTGCTAATAACGATATATCGTTGATCAACACTAAAAGATTTAATATCGAAATAAAAATGATTTAAACAGTCCTAAAAAAGTACATATTAAGCTATTTTATAATTATTGGACAGTTCCAAAATTGTTGATGTATAACAATCTGTTGATTATGAAGGTCATAATTATTAATTAGCAGTTAATAAATTTTTTAGTATTTTAGTTTAATTAATACTTAATGTAATTCGTTGGATCAGAATCATTAAATATAAATATATTCTAACGAATAACTAAATTATCAGCGTTCTACATAAATCATTTCGATAATTAAAGGAGCTGAAAGTACACAATTTTGTAACTATTTTTAATTCTCTTTTAGTCTTTTCAGTCTTTTGTTCGACTTGTAAAACACTCTGGCAAAGTTTGCATGAAAACCTGTGATACATGCTACACATCGCGCAGCTTAAGCTGGATAGAAAAGAAAAGAAATCAATAAGCTGTACGATCGAGAGGAACGGTAAAATTGAAAAAAAAAAGCGTACCGCGTGGTTGAACATGGAATCAGCGCGACACGAATTTCACTGTCGTTTCATGAGTATTTCATTTTGAAGAAAGAAAAGTGACGCATCGTTTTTGTGGTTCGTAGGCTGTTATATGGATACAAGTGTACCTCGGCGTAATGACATATTGAGCAGTACACAATTGGTGGAATGATAGTCGTCCAGTAGGCACTCGCATAATAACGCACGCTGCACGCTGGAAGTGGAGCACATTCAGCATTATCTGGTTGCCGGTAATAAAATCTCCTCCGCCCATTTCTATGGGGGATGAGCAAGAGTGGAGGTGGAAACGTGTGTTCGTGTTCAATGTACGTGCAGATACGCTGCTGCAATCCCGCGTTACAACCCTCCACGGACCATGTAACCCACCTTGGATATGTTTGATGTAAACACATATTCATGCAGTCTCTGTGCATCACGTCTTCGTTCGTTCGATTCACGTGGAATCTGCTCCCTCTCATGGGTCCACTGAAATTAGCTTTCATATCCGAAAATTCTCGCGTTTCATGCATACAGCAAAGATATATTGATTGCAAACTGGTTTTTGAATGTTATTTATTCATTTCTGTTTCTTCTTAATAAATCGTCCCTCATTAAATACAAATACTTTTATCTTCATTAAAGCTATCAAATTTTGTAAAATATTTATCTATCCGTAATCAATTACAGTTTCGTATACAATAAACCATTCATTTTGAAAGTGTAAGATATTTAAGGGTTTGCATTTTATAATTTAAAAACGGTGATAAGTTGCTTGTATTTTGTGATGTTAGATAATGTATTATTATATGTTTTATTATCCAATAATGTTTAAAGTGCTAGCTAAAAACAGAAAGGTAATATATGATTGTATGAAATATACATAAAATATAATGTAATATATGATTACATAAAATAGATATGAAATGTATCTTCTATATAATTTAATGAAATATATGTAATATTTGAAATATATATAAAATATACATGAAACATATGTAACATATGTACAATGAAAAACATTATATGATGTGTATCACCGTTTCCGTTACGAGTAATAACTTTTTCACGATCTCATATTGTGATATGTTTAATTGTTTACGAATTATTTGCATTACTTATAGGCAGATTTTTAAAAGTTTGTCCTCTAAAAGTCGAAATTGCTGTTTCATTATGTGAAATTAACATTATCGAATCTCTTACTGTATTTTCCAGAATTTATGTAATCTTCTTTAATGATCGATGTATTAGATATTCAAAAAATTTTGTACATTTCTGTTACAGATAAGTTTGTCTGTACATGATCAAATTTTCTTTA
Source organism: Megachile lagopoda (assembly GCA_036983795.1). Lineage (NCBI taxonomy): Eukaryota > Metazoa > Arthropoda > Insecta > Hymenoptera > Megachilidae > Megachile > Megachile lagopoda. Next base: position 559,102 of record CM072790.1, read on the forward strand.
ATTCGTCTAAATCGAAAGTGCAAATGTTTACGGTTATAAATTGATTAATTGCATTCTAAATTTGTTAACAAAAAGATTAGCCAGTTACAAAGCAACAGGTAATCTCCTACTGCTATCCTGACACATTACGATTAAATTATTTTACATTTCTGCTTCATAAATTCAAGCTTGTTTTCCTTTAACTATATCTACTTTTTCTCTACGACAGATTTATTACAAATGAATACTACCTCAAAAAATATAACCAGGTTGGTTTCACAATTAATTCATTTTTAATATATAAAATTTAAGCTTTTCAGACTAATGGAATATGTAAATTCAAAAAACATTAGAGATAAGTTAAAAAAAAAGAATGGTAGTTATTTTATTACGTATAATTATATTTTTAGACAGCATACATTACTTGAATATTTTATTAGTTTGTAGATATTGTTTACAGCAGTAAATGGATAGAAACATTGGTAAATGTATCGATTAGCAAATACTGCTCCAATGACCTTGGTGTATTTTATAGAGAACACATATTGAAACTTGCTCAGCAATTACAGCAAATACCATCGAGTATAGTCCAACCACAACCACACGTTTTAAATCAATTTATCGTGCATTGTAATTAGCCGGAAAATAATACGTTTTCATAATGTCCAAACGACTTAAAACTGTATTATTTCAATTTTAACTCAAACATATAATAATTCTTCACTTCCTTTAGAAAAACGCGGTTTCTTTTGGTTAAAAATCACTTGGAGGTCAAAATACTAACATCGTTATTTAACAAATTTTTGTTTGGATCAATAATTATCACATTACAACAATAAAAATATGTCAACCCACTTGAAAAAATATGATTAATATTTCTAAAGATCACCTTGAAAATATATTTTTTCTGTGTGTGTAATTGACTCATTAAACAGTACAATTTTGTACGGAAACATACTTCCCTAATTTTTTATATAAGGAAATATTTACGTGCTCGAATATCGTGGTCCATACTACATATTTCAATATTAAAACTGATTACATAATTTAATTTAATTTCTATTTTGTAATGATAATTATGCGAAATAAAAATGGGGTTATGGTTAGTTTAAATTAGGTTAGGGCACTATTAGTGTTGGAGGTGCAGAAAAAGGACTTTTCTGTACAAATCCATTTCCACATTAAAATCAACACGTAACTAATATAACAAAATTCCAACTTTGACATTTTTGTAATGAAACCTATTCATAAAGAAAAATAAGCTTTTCTGAATACGAGGTCTGTCCCAAAAGTATCCGACCTTCCTTCATATTTCCCTGCTGGTGTTATCCTGCGTCATTGGGCGGTTGCATCCTTCGAAGTAGTCCCCATTTGATTGTAGAATACGTTGTCAACGACCTTTCCAGTTATGGAAACAGTCCTGAAACTCGTTTTTCGGAATAGAGCGTTCGTCGTATTAGTTTCGACCGTTTCTTTATCGTCGAATCGGTGTCCTTTGAGTGGCATTTTCAATCTTGGAAACAACCAAAAATCGCAAGGAGCTACATCAGGACTGCACGGAGGCTGACGGAGCTGTATGACTTTGTGCTTCGTCAAATATTACTGCACAAGATTCGATGCATACACTGGCGCGTTATCGTGATGAAGAAGCCAATCACCGCTTGACCAAAACTGAGGCCGTTTTCTTCTAATTGCGTCACGTAATCTTTTCATAACTTCAAGATAATATGCTTTGTTGATCGTCTGATCTCTCGGAGCATATTCGTGGTGTACAACACCCTCATAATAAAAAGAACAATAAGCAACGACTTGATATTGCTCCGACTTTGGCGTGCTTTTTTCGGTCGTGGCTCCCATGACAGCTTCCACTGCGAAGATTGTCGTTTTGTTTCGGGATCATAACCATACACCCATGATTCATCACCAGTTATAATTTTTTTAAGCAGGTTTTCATCACCATTAATCATTTCCAAATTGTCCCGAGCGATTTCAAGGCGAAGGTTTTTCTGTTCCATCGTTAGCAATTTTGGAATGAATTTCGCACACACGCGAACCATTTGCAAATTTTCAGTTAAAATCTTCCAAACGCTAGTTTTCGGTATTCCAAGATCACATTCTAATTCTCGCACAGTCAATCGACGATCTTCGTTGATCGCAAGTTGCACACGTTTGATATTATTAGGTGTTGTTGTCGTGGAAGGCCGCCCAGAGCGTGGGTTACTATCAACAGATGTGCGGCCATCTTTGAACTGCTTATTCCACTCTTTGATTTGTGTCATACACTCGTCCCCAAATGCCTCCTTCCTCATTTCAATGGTCTCCGCATAACTCTTTTCGAGTTTTAAGCAAAATTTGATGCAAATTCGTTGCTCCGATTTTTCCGTCATTTTTCACAACAGCAGAATGCGACGAACGCAAAAAACGCTTCATAAACAAATGCACGTTGCACGTGAACTAACGCGTCCCGACGAAAACTGCGATATCGTGGGAGTTCGTAAAGCTTTGCAGTTGATACTCATATCCGGCAAATGACGCTAAAATTACCAGGTGGGAAGAAATAAAAGAAGGTCGGATACTTTTGGGACAGATCTCGTACATCCATTTCGATACAAAAGTCTACATGCAACTAACAAATTTCAGCTTCGATATTTTCTTAATGAAACTTTTCCACCGAGAGAACGAAACTACTTACCAGGTAAATAGTAACTATGGCAACTGTTTCGTCGAAATCTTTCCAACATGGAGAAATTTCGTGTTTCAAAATAATGCTAAAAGATGGATGAGGAGGAGGGTTAATAAAAAATTAATTAGACAAATTTGAGCCTGAAAAATCAATAATAATTTATTGGCTCGAGTAATATGATTTAAGGGAAAAAGCCTTGCGGCATAAAAAACCCTTTTTAGATATGTATTTGTCGTGATTAAACGGTGAAAGTGTGTTCGTGTGATTTAGTATGTTTGATTGTTGATTCGAGGAGCACAAGGGCTCACTCGAATGCTATTTCGTTGTGTTACAATCTACATTGCGTAGGATTGTCCACGATGATTTATTCGAGGAGTGTAGGGTCCCACTCGAATGGTGATTGCGTTCTTTACCACCCTACATTGGCTTGTCCAAGGAGTGTAGGGTCCCACTCGGATAATGTTGTGTTGTACGATCTTTACCACCCTACATTGGCTTGTCCGAGGAGTGTAGGGTCCCACTCGGACAATGTTATGTTTGCGATCTTTACCACCCTACATTGGCTTATCCGAGGAGTGTGAGGTCCCACTCGGATAATGTTGTGTTGCGTTCTCTACCACCCCACACTGGCCTATTCGAGGAGTGCAGGGTCCTGCTCGAAAAGTGTGATGAATGTATTTGGAATCCACCCTGCACTGGATATTTTACTCCATGAAGCATGGAGTTTGTATGGTATTCCGCGATACACGGAGTTTGTCTGTTATTTCACGATGCACGAAGGTTGTACTCTCGATCCGACCCGCACAAGATTCAACGACTGACTGACTTTAATGTATAAAAATTCGCCCGAACACCCACGCACCTCATTGGGTGATGGTCAAGAAAAATCTATCTTTGTTTTTGAAAGAGCGAGAAAAATAATGTATCTCCGTTAGCCGATTTATGGCAAGTTCACTGTGACGTTGGGACCGGTCCGAACGGGACTTACTAGACAAAAAGGGTCCTCGGTGACCCGTATTTCGAGGTATATAGGTAATGACGGTGGTCTACGCGTCGCACCACTCAAACCCTATAATAAATTCTTTCGTCGCGGTAAAGGTCAGAGTTAGCAACGGAACAGCAACTATTTACTATCTACCTTCTACCAGGTAGAAAGTAAGCTTCTATTCATGTAGAATAAAAAGAACCTACTATATAATAAAAACGCTTAATAATTTAGAGACATACGATTTTAGAGATGTAGAAATTTGTGGACCCAGAAATTTAGAGACTCCGATATTTGGAACTTTGGGATTTGGGAATTTAGGGATGTGGGAACCTTAGTATTTTTAAATATATGAATTTTGGGCTTAGAAATTTTATTATTTAGCGATTTGAGGGTGGGGGAATTTGAGAATGTGAAAATCTTAACATATGAAACTATAAGAATACAGAAATTTGGGAATTTAAGAATTTTTAAGTTTATCTAAATGAAGTCTACGCATATTAGCGACGTTGTAATGATATTTCGTTACATTGAAATAATAATATCTTATAAACTAATTTTTCACTATAAGTGGTGTACTGAAGAATACATAGTTCCGTTTAAAAAATGGAAGTTGACTTTATGTGTGGAGATGAACTACTTTTCCCAGATATTTTGTCCCCTGAAATTATATGACTTTCCCCTACATTTTTATGTCATCAATATTTTCGACGATATTCGAATGAATCGGTATAAATAAAACATCAATTTTATTTATGTATTGAATCTACTGAATATAATAAACTTATTATATTTGAAAACGTGTATACGTGTTTCATAATTATATTACGATATATACAATTTTGTAACTTTTTAAACCCTCTGTTAGTCGCGTGTGTATGTACGAGATATATGCTTAACTTTTGGCAAAATAATTACAAATTTAATAATTCTAAAAAATGGAGATTCATAGCAGTTTTCGGCAGATGTTTCCCGAAGCTCTTCCTAGAAGACCAATTGGCAGACTTCAGTTTTACAACTCGCAGCCACCATAAAATTACCCGACCGCCGAGTTTGTACCTTGTTCCGCCTATATTTAAAATTACATGGAAATGTGATTTGTAATCAACGTTTTAATATAGAAATCGAAGCCTGTGATTCCTTTCATTACTTTCATAAATTTGTAAAATATTGTGAATAAATAATGTAACTTTTAACCTTAATATTGTCGTTAAACGTATCAAAATTTAACATGTAAGGAACACATATAAAATTAACATAAAATTTTTTTGATAAAATTTGTTTAACTTAATAAAGCTGCTAAATCAAAAGGAGAGAAAAATAATCATAAGAACTTTCATACATTAAAATAATAAAAATAATAATTGAAAAAAGGTGCGTTTATTTGACACATGTATTTGTTAGATATAGTGCGATCACGTAGGTAGATATGTTACAAATACTCGCACGCCTAACAGAGAGTTAATAACTTTCTAATAAATAATGATCGGCGTTTAAGTTATTAGAAAAAGTTACTAAGGAGACTGTTCTCTTTAATACATGTTAAGGTCAAAGTCATTGGAACGAGGTCCCCTATTCGATTTATTTACCAAAACATCTATATCTTTTTAATGACCTTACAAGCTCATTTGAGTGGAAGTAGATTTAGAGAACATTACGTAATTGACTATTCATATGAATATGTGTGTTGGTATGAAGAAAAAGAATGAAGATCGGTTTTATTAAGTATTGGAAGATATCAAATATCAATGATATTTCTTCTCATAAAGAATAAGCAATGACTCGTGAAAATATTTGAAACACTCTGTAAAGTAGTATAACTTTTTACAGTTGAAGTAAATGGCCAGTTTCTTTAGTAGATGGATTAATTTCCTAGATGACATGTGACCGTTCCTTTTAAAAAATTGCAGTTCATGGAAGTAGGAAAGAAACAGTGAAAGTTTTATCTGAACCTGTAATGAAAATTTAAAACATACTTCTTATAGATTTAAGTAAGTTACATATACGCAGAAAGTTTCATGGAAATCGGTTAACGTGTAAACATTTAAAATTTGTGTGTATCTTAATCCATGACGAATATTTTGTATATTTAACATTTTATTGAAATTCGTTTAGCGGTTTAAGCGTGAAAGAAAAGCAAACAGATAATGTTTCACTTTCATTATTTTAGTAGAGACTAATGGTGATAGAGATGCTATTTATTTGTTAGGGATATTATTTAGTAAGATATTATTTCCCAGTAAGGAAAGTTTTATGGTACACACATTAATTAGTCAATAATAAAAATTAATATTTACACTCCCATATAAGCTGAATATATCAATGAATAATTCAGCTAATTACAGTTATTTACTGCGTAAAATAAGTAATTCAACGAGGAACAAATATATACGAAACAGTGTGTGATCGAAAAGCCATGAGAGTTCGCTACCATACGTATCACCATTGGCTTTACGATAATTTTACGTCTGCACCTAGAAACTCGAAAATTCAATTTCATTAATTATCGTAAGTGGATCGGAGTTAATGCACAGTCTCCAGATGGACTCTATTTGAACTTCACCGATCGAAACTTCAACCTGTACCTACGTAACACAAAATTGTTCAGTGGCATCGAATTTATAAAGTGTTGAAAGAAAGAAAAACCGATAGTATATTTCTTTTACTAAACATATTCCGCTTTTTGGCTCGAAAACCACTAACAGGTTCAATTGAAATAATATGTTCAATAAAAGTAAATAACTCATCAGAAACTGTTATGTGTTAGATAAGTTTGAATAAAAGTAAGAAACTTATTGAAAATTGTGGTGTAGTAGGTATCTGTCTATATAGGTATTTAAGATAGATATCTATTTTAGCATTTCTAAAATACTTTGAACTCATAACTCAATATTTAAACAGTAGTCACTGCTGTAATGTACTCACTGATACTAATGGAACGGTTTTTTTTCAAGTTCGTTATTTCTGTTACATTAATCAATATATTAAACATTTTACATATTGATATGATCTTACAGTGTATACTATACTATTTTTATGTACCTCTTAATTAATGAATTTCAAGTTTTATTGTATTCGATTTAGTTCATAAATTCCAAGTTTTCTTTGTTCTTTATGGTTAATAAATAATTTTACTACGAAACTTTAAACTTGTTTTCATTTAATCTCGTTTTCTACAAAATTGCAACAGTAACTTCTCCAAAAAGTTATTTTACTACTTTCTTTTCTACTGTTTTATCTTACTATTAAATCAATAAATCAGTCGTAAAGGAGGTTTATTAAACCAAGATATTAGTCGAAGGTCGGAAAAATAATGTATTTTTTATTATCTACTGAAGAAACACACGAAATTAACAAATTTGTGCAATTTCATAAAGATATTTAGTATTTTCTATATTGCATGTATTGCAAAACATACAAGATAGTTTTCCGAACAAAATTATATTATGGATAATATAATTTGCATCATTACGGAAAATCGCTGAAATATATGGACGACTGTGTAATTAAATATTTGTTTACACGAATACGGTCAAATTTCACTGACAAACTTCATCTATTTTTCATACTATCCAAAATATGAAATCACAGAATATCTTTGAAACTAAACATAAATTAGTTTCTTAAAAAAAGTAAGGGTCGATATTAATTATGCTAAATGTTAAGGAATACAGACCCCTCACTTTTGCATTCCATACCCCTGAAATATAACTAACCTAACGTAGTTATTCTATCAACGTCTGTAAGATAATTATGTTAGATTAGGTTATATTTTATGGAGTAGAAATGCTTGGTGAAGTACAAGGCTCCTCTCCCGCTAACTTAATTAAATTTTTAACTTATTTCAAGAAAGTGTCTATGTATAAACTAAAGAAACAATATACTTTTATTTATTTTGACGAAATAACAAATTCTCGAATTTCACGATTTTTTAAAAATATAACAAATACATCATTTTTTAATCTCATCCCAAATTCTTGCTTTAGTAATGAAACAAAATCGGAAGTGACAGTTAAATTTTGAAAAAGTTGTTAAATTGTTTATCTTTTCTTTCAGTCCACGACATAATGAATAGGAATCTTATTCTATTTTGTCTATTATCACTTTATTATAATAACTTTATTATTTTATTTTATGCTTATCACATTTCTCTTTAATTCCTACGATTGAAATGCCAAAGGTATCTAATTTTAATTTCTTTAAACGTTAATGTAGTTTCTTCACCAATACTTCTTCTTAACCAATTGCTTAATATTTATAAATTTTCTATTATTCTTATTTATCTGTGTAAATGAAATCTCAAACACTTATTGAAATCGATGTGTATATAAAAAAATGGGAACTGTCAACACGTTTATTATTTTGCGACATTATTATTGTGTACAGAACTTACAATTTATTTTTGTCCATTGCACCTGTTGCACAAAATGAATTAATTGCGTATCATGTAAATACAGTCGTAGAAACAACAAAATATTCGTATACAACAGAGTGAGTGAATATCCTAGAATAAAAATGGTATTATGAACATCATATATAATGTTATATAAAATGTTATATACAATGTCAAGTGCATATCTTAAACTGTCGTTTGTTTCTCACACATACAGTGTAACTGTTTTATCTGGAAACACGCATATATTATTTTGTGAGCGATACAATAGAATAGCTTTGGACAAAAAGTGTATAATATCAAGAGGGGCATACTCGTTTGTCTGTTTGACACTACGATGGTCCAGGAATGTTTTATGAAGGTCACATCTAAATTTTTAAATATAATGGTCCATTTTGTTACATGAATTGATTCTTTTGAACTTTCTGCAGAAAACAGAAGCTGCAGCTTACAAGTGAATCCCAGTGATTGATACATGCCGATTTTTATGAAACTTTGCAAAACTGTTCAGTAGACATATCTATGAATATAACCGCAATTTGTTGATGCTTGTTTTTTACTTTAAGGGAAAATTAACACTTTATCCAAGCTGGTCTAATACTGTTAAAATCATACGTTTCTTTAAACGTACAAATTTATGTAAAAAGTTCAATAACAGGCAAAATAAATTGCATACACACACAATTTCTTTTTAATTACAATATTTAGTTGCGTAATACATTTTAAACGATCTATTATATTTTCACGTCCCATTAATATTCGAATACATTATGAAAAATAAATATGTTACATATGAAATTGAGGAAAAGCTATACTTTAGCAAACTTTATCAAAAACACTCGACGCCAAATAAGTTTGAACTTCTAATGGTGTATATTGATTTGTTACGAGCAAATTACTATGCTTTCTTTTGAAACGTTATTTACTAAACTTTAATATTATACATATACCTGATATTAGTTCAATAAATTGATAAATATATTTATGGCACACGTATTTGAATATTTTATTTGAGTTTTACGTTAAGTTTGTCAATCAGTATATCAGTTACCATTATTGTTTGCAAAATCAGAAATAAGATCGTCCACCGTTTTAAAAATAAAAAATAGTCTCACTTACTCGTGAGATTTATGAAGATACTTGTAAATTCAGTTGAAAAAGTCGTAAGAGCACTTTTGTAATTTCTGCAATGTAAAATGAAAAATCTGAAATCCGTCATTTCAACGGATTTGGATGTTCCGGTGTTAATTCCACCGAACGTTCATCGGCGAGAAGGGAAGAGAGACTCCGTAACGAACCATCTGTATTTTCCTTTGTTTTCTGTGAAAACGCTAACGACGAAAGGCTCTTTCGTGTTTAGAAATCAAGCAGCTGGTAGCGAAATCGCCAGCCACTAACGTAAATTCACTGGCGGAGACTGCAGGAAACGAGAATCAGGCACGAAACTTTTCTAGCGTTACCACTGTTGAAAATCACGCCGATTCGAGAACACGTCGACTTTTCGAAAAAAATTTCCTTTTTTGTTGGGGCTTTTATCTCTTTATTTTCCCAGCTGGCGCCAAGAAGGTTTGAGACTTGAAAAAAATACAGAGAAAAAATCTCTCGAGAACGAAGATCGATAAGCTGTGTCATTCCGTAACGATACCAGCTTTTATGGAGTTGCAATTGGTATGTGTATCGACCGCAACCAGTATACGCTGTTACGTCGAACATAAATACAGAGATCATTATACGAAGATGTTAAACCGCGCTTGATTCAATTTGTTACGTAACCAATTTTTATTCCTGACATGGGATACGATAATTTTCCTTCCGATGTTGTAAGCGGTAATGACGACAATCGATACAGTGATTAATAGACTCTAAGGAAAATTCAAATAAAACATTCGAATATATCAGTCATATTTATATATTTCATGGATAGCGGGCGTATAATCTAAAAGCATAGTAAATAACATTTCGAAGAAAAAGACATCAATCGAATCTACTGGTGATAAATCATGATATACCATTAGTGTATCGTCGAAATCTTTCCAACATGGAGAAATTTCGTGTTTCAAAATAATGCTAAAAGATGGATGAGGAGGAGGGTTAATAAAAAATTAATTAGACAAATTTGAGCCTGAAAAATCAATAATAATTTATTGGCTCGAGTAATGTGATTTAAGGGAAAAAGCCTGCGGCATAAAAAACCCTTTTTAGACATATATATTTGTAGTGATTAGACAGTGAAAATGTATTCGTGTGATTGAGTATGTTTCACTGTTGATTCGAGGAGCACAAGGGCTCACTCAAATGCTGATGCGTTTGTGTTACAATCTACATTGCGTAGGATTGTCCACGATGATTTATTCGAGGAGTGTAGGGTCCCACTCAAATGATGTTTTGCGTTCTTTACCACCCTACACTAGCCTATTCGAGGAGTGCAGGGTCCCGCTCGAATAGTGTTATGATTGTATTTGGAATCCACCCTGCACTGGATATTTTGCGTTACTCCATGATGTATGGAGTTTGTATGCCGTTCCGCGATGCACGGAGTTTGTCTGTTATTCCGCGATACACGGAGGTTGTACTCTTGATCCGACCCGCACAAGGCTCAACGACTGACTGAGTCTTCGATATATAAAAATTGCCCGAACACCTTCGCACATCATTGGGTGAGGGTCAAGAAAAATCTATCCTTGTTTTTGAAAGACCGAGAAAAAGAATATATCGACGTTAGCCGATTTATGGCAAGTTCATGGTGTCGTTGGGATCGGTCCGAACGGGACTTATTAGACAAAAAGGGTCCTCGGTGACCCGTATTTCGAGGTATATAGGTAATGACGGTGGTCTACGCGTCGAACCACTCAAACCCTATAATAAATTCTTTCGTCGCGGTAAAGGTCGGAGTTTGCAACGGAACAATTAGAGATTGAAATTTATTCAGTGTCTATCAAGTGTTTTTGACGAAGTATATGAGTTCCAGAATATCAGAATAACGGACTTTCTTAAATATTGTATAGGGTGTCCCAGTTTTTCACCGCCAAACTTTACCAACATGTTCTATGCACTATGTGATATTAATATAGCAGTTTAAGCTTTTAATTACATAGTTCAAAAAAAAGTGTAACATGACAATGGACTGTTTTGTTTTCTAATGCCACATAAAATGTGTCTCAATCCTGTATGCGAAACTTTACCAACATGCTCTATAAATAAAAATGATAAAAATGTGTTACATAAACATAACCTCTTAAATGCTTTATTGAAAGAAAAATATACGAAATGATAATGGGCGATTTTCTCTTTCAATATTAAATGATAATGGATGATTTTCTGTTTCAATGCTATATACGAATAATTGAGCCGTTTATATTGAAAGTGGATCCATGTTTCCATTTTTGAAAGAAATGCAGATAATGATAATAAGAGATAAAATTGAATACAATATAGTTATCTGTAAGCAATTTATAGTAAAAATTATTCAAATTCTCGAATATTTGGGTGATGGAAGTGTGGGTAATTAATGGTATTGGAAAGATGCTTATTTTGAAAATGGTACGAATCCATTTGAACATAATAAAATCTTTGAGCCAGCACTTTAAAAACTATTTAATAATAAACAAACATTGTGTTTATTAGTATCTATCGGTATTTTTAAATTTATTAAAATGCTAACCCTTAAATATCTTATAATAACAAAATCTGGACTTGCCCTACTTTCAACGTAGAACGCTCAGTTGTCGATTTTCATATATTTTGAATGACTTTTAAGAATACGTTTAAAAATCTGTGCTTAAATGTATGCTTTTTCTTATTTTTGTTTATGAAATATGCTGGTAAAATTACGCGGATAAAACTGGAACATTCTGTATGCGATATTGAACAACGAAGCAGTTTGTTGTCATTTTGTATTCTGTTATAACTGTTCAATAAAATGTCTGAAACCCTATGTTGATATAACATTTTCGTCTTATTTTTACGCATAGAATATATTGATCAAATTTGTAGGTAAATTGCTTTAGATAAAACACTTGTTTGCTATGAAGTGTCTGTTTTTTGCACGAGGTCGGGATATTAACCCTTTGGTTAATCCCCGCACTGCCGCGCTTCCTTACCCCTGTTAGAGTAATAAGGATAATACACTGCAACTTTTTATTGAATTATTCTTTATTATTCACTGTTCTTGATATAATGGTATCTATGAATGAGTTAGGTGTTGATATTTTTAATTGAAACGAGAAAAATGACTGAAAGGAAACAGTTTGATGTCGTTGACCACGAACCAGAGCGAAAATCACCTTGTTTGTTATCATAGCAACGATAGCTATCGATATCGGTGATAGTCAATTCAGCGTTTGAATGGTCTGAATGTGACTATTCGCTATTGATTGAAGTGCTCTTTACGATTGTGTGAACTGAACTTGTTCTCTTTTCGGTTTCTTGTAAACCAATTCACCTCTCTGTCCCTGCCCAACATAATTAGCGAATGAGCTTCAGGGAGTTGGTCTAGCATGAATGTCAATGAAGGTAACCAATCTGTGTGGTTTTTTGACCTTTGACAAAATGTGATAGGCTAGCTTGCTCTAGCCTCTTAAACGCTGTAGACGCTTCCCTTGTATGCCCGCTGTAAATCCTGCTGCTGTGGTGCACGTGGTAACTGGTAATATGGTTCAAGCCCTTCACGTTGGGAACCCACGTTATTGATAATGTGTTTAATGAGAAGACCCCTTAATAGATCTTATCTCTGACTTTGCGGAACGCACCACAGCAGGTCAGGTGAAGACAAGAGACAGAGAGTCAGAGATGGTGCAAGCCAGTTCAATGATGTGTCTTTAAGTTTTTTCCCGAAACTGAATGGAATTCTAATATGAGTGGACTGTAATTTAATGTGAAGATAATTTTATTTCTATTATATTGTGTTTTTCGCGATGTCGCGGAACAGTGTCCGAATATTAGTGACGCGAAAATATGATAGCTTGTTGTATAATATATATGATGCAATTTAATGTTAGAATTTAAACGAAATTGTTCCAGTATTTTCAATATATAATAAATAATTCATATTTTCACAAAATAGTTGACACAATACTACGAATTCTGTAAAACGAACATAATTCACGTATTCCGATTATAAAAAAATAAGGTGAGTAAAAATAAATAGGCAGGTTTAAATATTACAAACCGGTTATCTTTTACTGAAAAAGGGAAACATTGTATAGAACGAATGAAATTATCGTATGTAAAAGTTACTTCAGGGTATAATGTACATATAATTAAAAGGTATGAACAGAAGAAAGGAACACAGAATACAACAGATCTCGTTAAAGAGGTATTATTAAATTTATCAAAAGAATGGTCCATTGTTGGAAAAGTTAAAGAAAACCTTACAATGAGTTGACTTTTCGAAAACTTTTATCATGAAAAGTTTTCAACAAAACAGTTCGCAGAATATTGTGAAGTTACAATTATAAAAGCATAGATTATTAAACAAATATCCCACGTAACTCCAAATAGTGGTAAAAGAAAATTTATTCCTTAAAGAAATTATGTATTTCGAAATCTGTAAAATTTTAGCATAGTGTCATGTTTTGTGAGAAACGGTAATGTATTAGAGTTTCGATTATTGTTAGAAAATTTGAGGAAGAGCAAGTAAATGATTGGACCTTTTTCCTAAATATTAAACCACATCTTTAAGTACAATTTTTACAATATATGAAGGTTTTCCGTTTAAAAATTTCACTACGGTAATCAAACCGCAGTTTCTAAATAATATTTAGATTTCAAAAATCTAAATCACGATGAACCCTTTATCGTATTCTTCTGCTTATATATACATGAGATTATGTATTATGAAATTCCTGTTTTCTGTCTATTAAAATAATCGGAAATATATCTCACGTTTCGTAATTGCAACTTTCGTTGCGTCTTCTCGAAATGTTGCAAATTCGCATTATTATATCATTTTTCTTTCAATCTTGTGAAACAAAATATTTATATATTGTTATTTTTTGTTATTATTGTTTCTCAAAGTTCATAGATACATTATTCCAAAGTGGAAGATTATGTAATGATGGAACATCTTCTATTCAGGTTTACCTATTAGGGCTTCGATAAACAAACATGCTAGAATAGACATTTCTGCTGCTAATATAGTAATCATACTGGTGTGCTTGGAAATGGCATATCCTGACATATCTTAGCATATTGACAGATTGTCAGGGACCAATAGCTTGTGTCAATTTCGCTAAACAAGGGTAACAATAGTAAGCAAATTAATATCGAAGTGATTAATGAACATAAATTAATAATTAGAATAAGATTGATTATGCATGTATGACATATTAGAATATGGAGAACTGTAAGCAAAATGTGCATAGTATATAACATACTATATTTAATATAGCAATATAATAAGTATAACTTAACATGTTATATCATAGAAGACAATAGGGAATCAATAGTAGATATTGTGTCTATTGATTCACGTCTACTGTTGTCAATTTATAAAATAACTAGAAATCCTGCAGAGCATTAGAATTTCATTTGTATGTTTGTTGGTTTTAATTACTTGAGTTTGTGGAAATTTCTGGTGTTTCTTCAAGTATTCGGTCGGCAAGTTTATTGGAATGGTGTAAGGTAGATGTCCCAGTGGTCTAACGATTAAGAAAACAGATAGATAATTGAAATTTCTTTTATATTTAAATAATGTAAAATTATAACTAAATACGGTTATTCAAATGAGTAAAATTCCTACGTTCAGATAAAATAATAAGAATTTACATTTGTGAAAGAAAACAAACAGAGAATTTTCATATGACCCAGCAATTAAACAATGTTCATGGCACATCCTAGTCACTAATTATTACTGTAACATTTAATACAGATATTAAATACGTTTACTGTAATTGTCTTCATCAGTTTATAGCTAAACCATTAAGATGGTAATATTTTGTGGAATGAAAATATTTCATATACAATAAATTCATTTAATCGATTACAATGGTTTTTTTTCCTCCTAAATTTATTTTGGCACATGAAACTTTTCAAGCGGCAACTTTTAACGAAGTACCTGTTTTGAAGGTTTTTATTACTGAACAAATATCTTTTTGTGAATAATTTTTTCTCTTTTTGTTTTCCTTCGGCATTCTGAAAAATTTATGTGACTTTATAATATTTAATTTTCTATTTTACATTTTAGCAAATGTTTTTCTGAACGCATATAAAATTGTTCACAATTTGTTTATTTATACAATTGTTAAATATAACAAAATTCGAGGTTTTATGACTTCAAATGTATTTCAAGTGTATTTCAGAAAGTGACTTCAAGTATATTTCAATAGTTAAAAATGACAAAAGCATTTTTTGGGATCTCAAGTGAGAGCTCAGTACACTTCCTTGCGATACTGCAGACTTAATAAGTAATATAATAATCTTTATTATTTCACTACAATTAATCTATTTCATAGGTAGCCTTTGAATAGTTTGTCAGTTTACTAATAAAGTGCTTTTGAGATATGAATTGATGCTCACAAACAATATTTTCTTTGTTCAAACGCTTGATTTATTTATCTGAATATACGTTGTATTTGCCGAATTATACCGTGTTTGCACCTAAATCCAAATTGATGTCCCGGTGCACACTGGTTTTCTGCTATGACAGTGTTTATTGGATTACTAACATTTCTGAAAGAAGATTCATCGAGCGGTATGAATTTAGTGCTTCACAGTTTTTCGGGCTTTAAAATTAATATGATTTGAATTGCTTTACATAGAATTGAAAAGTTCTTTGAACATAGGATTGAATTAAAAATCTTATACCATGTTCTTAAAGCTGTTTTAATATCTCACTCCTGATTAAATCAAGACTAGGATACTTTTTCTATTGTTAGCATTCTGGTAATTACTTTCAGTAGAAAACTGAAATGGTTTCTGGATAGACGCTATTTGAACCTCGTATTTCAAACGGCGGCGAATCTCCTATTCCTCTTCATCTCTAATTTCCCGAGGAAATGATTCCAAGATTCCTCGGTGATTTACAAATGTTTCTGCCATTTCCAAATTATTACATGCGTAACCATTGTTACTAAGCAATGTATGAATTTGTATGGATCTTATTTTGGTTGTCACTTTCGTTAAGTACTAATCAATATTTATAATAGGTGTTCATTTTGCGGCGTAATTTTGTTATTGTTTATTTTCTCTGTTCGTAAATTTTAATTTCCGAATTGCTTTATTCAATTTCTCCTGATCTTCCAAACAATTGTCCTACACAATTATCATCATTTCTTGACCTTCCGTTATTCTAATATTGTTCGTTTAACTGTGTTGGAAAATGTGAGTTAGATTGTGCCCATTTGTTATTCATGTTAATGTTTGTATAATAATTATGAATTTTTTTCAATCATATTTCATTGATGACAGAATGATGTAGGAGTAATTAAGTTGCAAAAAATAAATCTTATAAGACAAAAAACATGTCTGAAGTGTATACTTTCCAAACGTACAAAATCATCGATATCTTTTTAATATAGCTATATAAAATCACTCCAATGATTTGTAATAACAGATTTATTATATAATTTTTTACGCTAAACATTCTAGAAATAAATAGAAGCAGTTGTAAGAAATGTATATAGAAGTACTTCAAAATCTTATTACCGAAAATCTCATAGACTGTTCACGTCTATAACCATATACCAGTAGTTTATATAACAATTCGTGTATATAAAATTACTTGCTTTCTTAGCATTTTTTAGTTTAAATGTTCATAAAAACTGTCACTGAATTTTTGGTATAATTGCGATAGTTGTGATAAGGTTTTATAACAAAATGTTTCATCGAAGTAAATTCACAAAAGTAACAATTTATTTCATTCTTTCAAATAATACAGTGTTTTAAACCTTAATGAAAACTTGAAGAAAGGTTATAAAATTCGTACGTTTTTTTAAAGAGATTTAATAAAAGAATAAAAATGCGATATTCCAAAAACGCAGTAACTGGTTTTGGTAGTCTATCCTATTAAATCCAGTTTGCATTGGTAGAATAAATAAAACTGGTAGGGAGAATCCATTTACTGTACTCAACGTAACTGATTATGTAAGTGGTTAGCAGAATACTAAAGGTAGAAGAAATGGGATAAAATACGAAACCAAGTTACATTCGCTGTTATACTCCGGGATTTTTACAGATCCTTTTTATTACTGTATCCATGTATATTTTACATCTGAACAGATAGATTCGGTAAAATAAATTAATGACTGATTTCATCTATAAAACCTCCAATGAACTAATCAGCAGAACCAATCAAGTTTTATAACTTTATTTTTAATCATTATTGTTTAACTATAAAATTATATATTCCCACAGTTTCGTCATTTTTTGAAGTTGTGAGTTGGTAATGTTTACTAATAATGTAATTATTAACTAATAAACTAATAATGTAATATTTTTACTAATTTATATAGCACCAAATCTAAACCGCAGTGCTTAATCACGCTGCTCCTTGAAACAGTCTTATTTATAAAAAAATCGAACTTAATTTTTCACTTTGAAAATTTCATTTCGAAAATTTTGCATTATTATTTTATGTCGTTACTGCTATGTCAATTTTGATATAATAAATCATGTCAATCAACAGGGACAACATGACGAATATTACTTCATAAAGATTTCGAATAATATTAAAATGAACTTAATGCAGTAACGTCAGATGTAATAGGACCTACAATTTTTACTTTATCTTTACTGTTAATTATGCGTAGTTACACTCCTGCAAGAAATACTACTACATCCGGCAGTTAAGCTTGAGACGGTTAAAGTTACGTAGATCGGGTTGCAGTTGCTTACAGTTTCGAATTGGTTCGACGGTGCAGCCCTATGTTTTACTAATTCGTCGGTGATATTACGTCTATCGCTAATTCGAAAACTCTGCAGAGGATTGGTTCGCCGAACAAATCATTGAACTGTTCACTGATTCAGATTTGCAAAGTAAACTAAGTGTTACTGATAAGTCTGTACCTAGACAGAACACTCTTTGTCATTTCTATTTCGATTTATCCATCCCTTCTCCACAACATGCTACCGCAACAGTAGGTATCCTATTAACATCACTACTCTGTGAAAGGAGGAACATTCAAGGTTCGTCAAAATTAGCAAACACAGATCGCGTGTATACAATTAAAAGCAATAAACGCGAGCTGAAAAGTAACGAAAGTCAATGGAGCGACTTGTGAGTATTATTCGTCATAGGAACGAATCGAATCGATCGTGTCATCTTCAGTTCATATATATATATTTGTATATATTTGTTAATATATATATATATACGTATCCGTACGTCAGGCAGTACCAGGGCTGGATGCAATTAACCATCGCAGCAAGGCTGCCTCGTAAAGCGTTCGTCGGTGCGTGTATACGGCCGATAGGGCGACAGCCGAGAGTTCGTTTTGCGAAACTGTCGATAATTAACGTCCGTACGAAGCCTCGTCTCCAGGCGCATATATGTTTGTGTGTACGGGAAGTGCCTACGGGGAGGACATGCCTGTCGTGTAACGAACTTTCGCGGACGGACTTCGGCTTCGCTGACCTGCCAATAATTATAGACTGCGCCACGGGCGTCAAAGGTGAACGCCGCTGCACAAGAATCCGCTCGATGCATCTATGGAGACTCTTCACCTCTATCTGCAGACACTTCTGATCCCCTTCAACATCGAAGCGCTAATACCAAATAACGAACGGACTGTGGAATCTTTGCGTTTGATAAAAGTGTATACCAAGATGATACATTCTGCTACTCTTCTTGGATCCCTCGTTCTTCTACCCTCCATATCAGATCTGGGCAATCTTAACGTCCCTAGGCGATTACTTACCAGCACCAAATGATAGGGCAAGACGACAAAATATAATAAAACTTATCAATAATCTGAAAGACACAAATATAATAATCATAGCGAAGTCCATACATATGAGAACAAGAAAACATCTGAAATTATTCAAATAGGAAGAAAAAATATTAACTACATTAATACTTAAAGAAATATTGATAGGAAATATTAAATACATTATTACAAACATAACAATTACAGCTTTTGAGGTACAAAAATTATTAAAGAGCGATTTTGAAAATAGAAATGATATGTAAACGGCTCGAGGTTGAAGAAATATAATTTTACAGTTGTTGAAAAGAAAATGTAAGTCGCTCTTTTGAAGAACGTCTGTTTGATATTTGCATAAGAGATGAAAGCTGGGTGTTCAATCAAAGGCAAAAAATGATTTGAAGCTCGTTGAAAAAGACAGGATGAATTTATTTTATCTAACATATCAAACAGATATTTAGTACGTTATGTGGAGGTCAGATAAAACTTTGTTTTTGATGTGGTTTTATCTGCTTGCAGGATTCGTTAAATACGGTTTCGGTATATCCTCAATTAATTTGGAGAACACATACAAGTACATAAAGTAGTAAATAAATGTTTAATTTTTATTGTTATTGAAAAATCCTATTTGTAATAAAAATTGCCAAATAACGTACATATTGGATAATAAGTAAATGAAGAGACTCCCACACACAATGTGTTAAGTTCTGTAGAAGTTTTATTATGGTGTAGAGATGTCAGACACTCTAAATATAGTGTAATAATAGATATATTGTATACTCTGTATGAATATTGCATGCCATACAATATTATTATGAGAATTACCGTGAACGAACATTAATTTATTGTCAAAATATTTTTATGTTTATGAAATTAACTTTCAGTAGAAATGCAATTACCACGTTGCTGATTTAAGAGATGTATCTATTATGGTGTAGAGATGATACTTCGTCGATACGAATGCTGTTTATGACAGTTTGTGATCATTCATTTGATATTGACTTCCATAAACATTAATTATATATGAAACTTTAAACCAGTTTTAGTTTCACTGCCAATTATGGTTCTGAGCCATAAACTTTCTGCAAAAAATCTTTTCAATCTTCTACATTGTAGTCTGAAGATGTTCGCCTGAAGTTCATCTAATTTTACTTTCTCGAAATTCATTATATAAAATCTACTAATTTTTAAGTATTATTAAGAAGTATAATTAATGGCCAAATATATTTGATGATGTGTGATAATATCTTTTAAAGTCGGAATATATTAAGCACTGCTAATATTTTTTCCTCGACACAATTTGAAAACATAACTGAGTGGCCAAATATGAAAAATTTTAAATAATCATTGTGGCTACATTAATTTGCATAATACTGTGTATCAAATAGATGTTTGTACTGAACCAATACGCATATAAGAATATTTTGAAAAATAATGTGTGGCAGTTCCAGAATACTTATACATTATATATTTATAATTATGAAACTGTATACTCACATATTTTTGTGATATTTATACATGTTAATGGTTCAAAATATCATATGTTAGTAAAAGGTGTGAAAAATTAGTTGCACTTTCTACCATTCAAAAACTTAAAATGATCTGAATGATAGATAATATTTATATAAACAATAGTAAATTATTTGTTGGGTAAAGTATACCATTATACACTTTTGAGTAGAGAAAATACTTATTTTATTTCGATAGAGTCAAACCTGATCCTATCACAGTATTTAATAGTTCAAATGAATTTTACAAATTGGAATAATTAATGCTTCTTTATTATCATTGACTAATATATGGCACAGAATATATAAGCGATGTTATGCCAAAGAATTTCCGAGTGATTAAAAACTTTAATCGGAACTTTCCATTTAAAGAATTTAACAATGGACGAAACATTAATTGTACAGAAACCTCATTAAAAATGAGTTACGACACAAAACTGATTTCACGATGAAAATTTATATTAAACACATTGCGTGAATATTTCTCAGAATAAACCACAGCATTGTACAGAATTTACAGTTTCTTCTTTATTTTCTACACTCAGCATTGGACAAAATAGGTTTTATATTATAATTTCATAAGCGTGTTCCATTTTTTCCTGTAGATTAGTAAGTGTATACAAATGGTATTTGATTTAATTCATGTAATAAAAATTGGAGATTTGATATAATGTCTAGCAACAGAACATGCGTTATAAATTGACAAGTAACAGAATATACGTTCACGCTATAAACCGGGCTATTTGCCCTCAACATCGATTCTCATCCGACGACATCGAGGAATGGCGTACCGAGCCGGTTAAGAATACAACCACTAATAGCAGATATCTATCCCTTAATCCACTTAAGCCGCTTAATTCACGTCACATCAACGTGAAATATTTACAATGTACGAGCACACAAAAGGCACACACAGGTGTACAGGTTCGCGTATAGGTGAACGTTAGTAGTCTCACAGGTAGCGAAGAGGGGCAAGGGAAACCTTAGCCAAGAGTTGCTAACTCCGTCCGAGCGATATAACGAACACATGTTCCAACACGAGTCTACATAATCCGCAACAAGCTATAGGGACACACACCCTTGCATTTGAAGCCATCCGTGTGTTCTTGCACACGTGTAACTGGTCTTTCTCTTTGTTGTTCATTTTTGGTTTCTCTATTGCTGTTTCTTTCTTGCCTTCGTCTATCTTTCTTCTTTCGCATTTGTACTTTCGTATCTGATTCCTTCGTATTCCTACAAATCCGATATTTCATTCGCGGTTGTTCTATTTGGGTCTATTTGCTTGTAATACGTTTATATTATGCACGCGTGTTATTCTGTTTCATGTCTGTTTTATAATTGATGAATATTAATTTTACTACACTGCGGTGCATAATTATGACACCACCTATTCTGGACGGAAAGTTTGAATGATCTTTTTGCAATTCTTTTTGACATTTGGTATCGTTAAACGTATGATGCTCTGGTCAGTATGAGACAGTAAGAAGAAATTGGTATTTTAGTAGTAACTGTCACATGTTATTTTATATAAAAGATTAACATTGTTAGATTGTTCAAGAATTTTTGTCATGTAGGTTAATTCTATCAAGAAATTCATAACACCTGGTTTTATTGAAATTTTATTAAGGGTTGCACTAGCTGCTCCCCGGAATATGCAGATTGTTGGGAAATTTTGAACAATATTGAGGATTAGCAAGTTTATGGATATGGTGCCTTCGTTCCAAGCTTATATCCGTTCTTTGTTATTGGCTAGCATCTACGTATCATACAGTGAAGTAATGAAAAGTTTTTAGGATAGGTAAACTAGACAAAATGTTTTCAGGTAAATATTATTACTTCAATGTACGTGTATTCATTTTAAAAGGTATACTAACAAATTTGTATTTATAAAGCCTAGTTTAGGGCTTTATCTTTTTGTTCATAAACACGCAAACAAATATTTAAAAATTGTTTGTAGTATGAACTATGCTATCGAATAAATGTTTGCAAACAAATATTTTCAATGTTTTCACACCATATTAAATAATTTTTATAATGGACTTAAATATTTGTTTTCGTCTTTGCAGACAAAATTTATCGGTCTGGATTAGTAATAAAAAAAATATTTGGGAAATGTATATATTTTTGTGTAAAATGCATTTATTCTTTGTTTCGCGCCAAAGTTGGAATGGAAACAAGCAAATTGAAAAAATATTATTTTTTAAGGAATTTCATGACTCTTTTATATGTGCGTATATTGCATCAAGAAATTAATTGCTATAATCTATATTCGATTTAAAAATTAAACTTTAATTTAATTAAATTTAAAAACTGGTTTCCCTTAAAAAAAACAGGGTAAACCTCATACAAAACCTTTTTGTTGCGCTAGGATTACATCAAAGCTATTTTCCTCCAGTTCTGATGGTATCTGAAAGCGAATAAGAAAGGTTCCAGCTGTGGACTAGTAATGGTACTCATTACCGGTAGTCTGCCATTCAGCGTTACAAACCCGATATACACGCATGATAAATGACCACTGCCGTCTCCACACGTTTTATCAAGTTATGCGGAATTTCATTTCTATGCTGAAAACAAAAGCGAATTAGTAATTATTTCTTACACCTTCCGTAATATGTCTGCTTGTTTGTGTCATGTAATTAGGTTTTCTCCTAGAAAATGTGACCAAATTTTTATGATATATTTTATGTGTTCGAATAAAAAAGGCGTATTAAACATAGGTCTTTTAAAAATGTATTAAAAAGTTATGGAAATAATACGGACAATAACGAATTCACAGTTATTGTGAGATCAGGAATATTTAAGTTTACTCTGCTTATGCAAGAAACAATTGAGCCGTTTATTTTGAAAGCCAGGTGTTTCGTGGCAATCTCGCGTCGGTTGATTGCCCGTCGCGATTATCAAACGCGGATTAAATTCCTCGGCTGAAGGCGTAACTTTCGACCTATCTTTTAGACTCGTTGTCTAATCGCGACGCGTTGAATTCAAAAATTAATGTGAACTCAACTGGTTCAAGACCTAGTATCGGTCACTAGAAAACTGGCCGAACGTTGCCAAGTTGAATTGCTCGAACGATTGCAAATGTTTATAAGTTCCGAACGATGAACTGTTTTGCTTGCTGAGTAAATCTATCCTGTCCGAACGGTTGACTAGGTAGTATACTTTGCAAGACCGTTTTTCGAATGAATCTCCGTGATCGTCTTGACTCCCACGAAAACGACGGAGTCAGAAATCGTTCGCTGATTGGATTTGACAGTTTTTCTCAAATTCCAATCAGCGTGCCTCCTTGATGATTGGGCCCACCCTTCATAGCTCCCTTAGAGCGTCTTCGTCTAGAAAGGGTGGGGACCCCGGTAAGTTGGCGGGAGGACCCCGAACGTCCGGCAATGCCGCGATTTTTTCTTCTGGGTACACATTTGGCAAACATCAATCACCGTTAGGTCCGTACGTGACCTTTTCTAAAGTTACCCTTCGGAAAGAACCGTGTTTATGATCGAGAAGTGGCCGTTGAGGACGAAGCGAAAATTAACTCTAAATTTATGGCAAGGACATGTAGTAAAACTAAGTGCTGGAAAAACCCGAAATGTTTTGGCTCAAAAACGGCTATCTAACGGTTCGATCATAAATAAACTTTCGAAATCCTCACCCAGATGTACCGTCGAACGGAACACCAGGTCCATTTAAAAAAAAAAATGAAGATAATGATAGCAATCGATAAAACTTAATATAATATTTTTACCTGTAAACCTATAGCCAAATAATTCAAATGCCCTAGTATTTGGGTCATGGAAATTTAGTTGACTAACTGTATTGGAAAGATGTTTATTTTAAAAGTGCTGCAAGTCCACTTTAGATTGAAATTATTTTTAACCGAATATATTACGGCACACTTTAACTCTGGTAAATTTTAGTAATAGTGACGATACTAATAATAAACTACAAAGTGTATCATGTTAATAATATAGGTAACTGCAATATGAGGCTGCGTTGTAGGCCTGTCTCGGTATCATTGCTGATTTCTATTATCTGCTTGCGAATAAGTTCTAGTTCAGTTTCTAATAAATACTCAACAAAGTTGACGTGGTTCTTATTTTAATATCTGTGCACAAAACCAATTAGCAAGTTCACTGTTAATTAACAATTAATTATGATACATGAGAATTGTTACATGTGCTGACTCGCGCACAATCAGCAATTACGTCCGATTAAAAAATGGTCGAGCCGTGTAAAAGGCCGTGAATTTTAACCGGACACGAGTTTGTTCAAAAGGATTTAACCTTAAGAACAATGATAAAATGCATCCGAAACGAATGATGCGATGAAACTTTATAAGTGCGTCCGAAACGTTGACGCTATGAAATTCTAAGTCCGAAACGATTGACTTGTTTCTTTCTATGTTATCCGAAACGAATGACTTGTAGATTCAATTCTTATGTCCGACCGAGTGACTAAGTACTTTAATTCTTATGTCCGACCGAGTGACTTATTATTTTGAATCTTATGTCCGACCGAGTGACTTATTATTTTGAATCTTATGTCCGACCGACTGGCTTAGTATTTTAATTCTAATGAGATGTTCTTATTTTAACTTCCACGAAACGTCGGAAGTTTAAGGAAGCATGCTGATTGGTTTTCATTAGAAACGTTGATTTTCCAATCAGCATGCCCCTTGACGTTGGGTCCACCCTCTCTTGCACCCTTAGCGCGCCTTTTTTGGAAGAGGGTGGGAAAAATACCGAAAAGTACGGGAGGCTCTCGAAGGTTAGCAACGCCGGGATTTTTCCCTCCAGGTGACACGCACGTTGTCCAAAAAATACCGCTACGAAAAGACCGAGACCCGTCCTCGGTACCCTTCGGGAAAAAACCCGTTTATGACGAAAGTAATTATTGAAGACGAAACGAAAGTTAGAAATTCTAAAGGCATTGTTCGAAAAAATGTAAAACTAAATTGCCGACGATGGCTAAAAACTCTCTTTCAAAAATAACTGCTAGTCCCGGATCCATCATAAACTACTTATGAAATCCTCCACGTATTGTGTTCCGTCGCACGTTCGGAACATTACAGAAAGGGGAATCTTGGAGTCAGAATCTGGATATAAAAACAATTCAGACTCAAAATTATTCAAAGGAATTAAGAAGAAATAACTGAATAACTGAAATATTGTCCGTTTAATTAACGATTACAATAATTCATTAATTTTGAAAACGGGGCAAATTTATTTGGTGTTAGACTATATTAAACTTATGGTAAGTTTAGAATATGGGCCCAGTGTCTAATGTGGGGGGAAGACTGGCGGCGGCGCCACTTACCCCCTTCTGTTTGTGTTGTTCAGGGTGTGCGACGCGTTCCTTTGCACGTAGTATAAAAGGAAAAATGTATCCGTGCAAATCTAAGTTTATTTTATGTGTTCTTCGATACAGAGTATTATAATTTTGTTTTTTATTATATTTGTTATAGTTCCATTTGTGTATTTCCCTTCTTTGCTTGTTTATTTTGCGTATACTATTAATAAAGAATTGTTATATTACAAGATTTGAGTATAATAATATCTTCATTTTTTGAAGTCAGTATTTAAAACACTATTGTATCTTAAATATGCATTACCTAACACCACAAAATACAAAAAATTTGTCTATTAGTGCTTATTAATATTTCTTAATTTATTGAAATGCAAATCCTGAAGTAGATGTTTAACGAGTTCGGCAATAACAAAAAATAGACTTGCCACACTTTGAAAATAAACTGCTAAATTGATACTCGATTTCAAAGTGTCTACTATTTCTAGCAATACGAGATTCATATCGGTAAAAAATAAAATGTAACACTTTCCAAATCGGTAAATAATTATCATATTTCGGTACATAACCTATGAACTTACTAATGGGAATGGTACATGTCAACCTCAAACAGTAAACGTAGCTTGTATGGACACAGTAAACGTAAATACTGTTGATGCGTTTCTATATCACATCGAATTAACCGTGTGATTACCACTGTCCTTCTTATTTTGTATTACTGTCATAACTTTGTAATAAAGTTTTAAAAAATCTACGTTTATATAACATTACTTTCTTATTCTGAGTTAAAACCTGAAACACCCTGTAATGTAAATATTTTTAATGCAACCGGGAGTTCCAATTGACATGCAATATTAGTAATTGGCACGGGCACTAATAATACTGGCTCACGCAGGTATATAATTTTTCATTGTTTGCACATGGTAGTATGTATTAAAAATAAAATTCAGAAAAAATGGAATTTTCCCAGTATCGAAGAAACTGTATGCAGAAAAGAAAGTGTTATACAAGATTGAGATGCAACAGTGAACTTTAACCTTAATTTAAGTTTTCGTAAAGTGCGAATGTGAAGTGAATGTATCAAGTAAAATAATAAGAAAAAATTATTTAAAGATATAGAAATGATTCATGAACCATTTAAATGATTAAAGAAATTTGTATATCCCTGATCGAAAAGAAAAATTGGCGGTTTGGTAAATACGATTGGTAAGACGATTATTGTTTACATACTACGTATGTAAATAAAAAAACACAGAATTAATTTGAAGACAAAGTGTATATAAATCTATTCCTTTATTTTGTTTTCGCTTGCATCACAAATGATAATCATATTAGAATTTACTACATTTTGGCCTTAGATCATATGGCGGGATAACGGAATTGCAACAGTATATTCCTACACATAATGTTCAGACGTAATGTCAATATTTTTTTCTTTACGAAATCATTTCTAAATAAATTTTCTTAGTACATATTTTGTATAAATATACAATGCCATGTATATTGGCATGTATCATATCTATTATGCAACCACGAGTGCCCACATTTTCGCGGTAGTAGCTTTTTCTTTTTATAATAATAACACATTTCATTTTATTCAGTGAAATTTATTGAGTAATTTCATGTTAAGTGCAATCGAATAATCAGAGTCCTTAGAGATTATTAGGTTCCGTATCATGGAACTGTTGAAAACAATTTTTTTTAAAGCGAAGGAATTGTATAGATTTAAAAATTTCTACCTAATTTCACGTCCAGATGTAACTTCAGATTTGTTTGTTCATACAGATGAATGAAGTGTGAAATATTCTTTTTGCAACAAACAGTACTTATCATTTTATATTTTATTTTGTACAAATATCGGTTTCAAAAAGAATGTTCCATGCATCATTTAATGCTAAAGTAGTTGTTCAAATTTCAAATTTATAGGTACATTCAAATATTTTTATTTTTATTTAATTATTTAAATAATTTGTCTCTTAAAAAATTTATCGTTGGTAGTTCCGCGATTAGCTTTTACGTTTCTAATTAATTTTCCAAAATTTTCGGTGGGTTAAGAAACTTTTGATCTATAAAAGTCCTAGGCTCGCGCTCATTAGGGCCGTGTTTAAAGGTCACAATTGCGAATAAGTAAACAGATTGGTTACTGAACCACAAAACATTTTCCAAGCTGAAAATTGACTTTCCTTTCTTTTTAAACACTAAAGCTGTTTGCAAAAGACGGTCTACGGACTAGATGTTCAGCTGAATATAAAAATGTTCTATAGTGATATCTTTATGCTGCTATGTACGTAAAATATGCAACTATATTTAGGTCTTTTGTATTCTTTGTACTCTTCGTGGTTGTATCCAATTATTTTATGATAAGACGTCCTTAATACCTATACAAGAAACTTAAAAAAAATTCTGTGCCTCAAAGAGTTAAATAAAAATTAAATCAATAACAAAAACAGTAATCTTGGTTTAACGATTACTGTTAAACCACAATCAACTGTTGCTGTTGAACCAAACAAATTTAAACTATTTGGAAAAACGAATATATTATTTCTGCTTTTAATTCGGCAACACGAAGCACGTACTTACTGCGCAATTTCGTTTTGAGGAGCTTAAAAGTTCTTCCAAATTTTGTTCCTTGCCTGTAAGAGAGGGTGTTCCTTTCTTTTCGGCACGCGTCAAACAAGGCGGTTCCAAGGCGGGAAACGCATTTCTATCGAAGCATGCACAGAAGAAAGTGCACATGCACGAATAGAGGTGCTCGCACGTGACACGCAGTCCAATGTGGGGTTACACGTAATGCACGAACGGTTTCGCCTGTGAAGGGCCTCTATTCCAAAAATCGACTTCCAATCGAACCTAATAGCTGGAGCTCGTTAACGAAATTGTTTGTACTTCGTGATTATGTTACTAAGGGGTCGTTCTATGCCAAATCGATCACTTTTTTACGTCCATAGCAGAGATTTTGTTTATAATGGAATACGATGTAGTGCAGGGGAAATTAGGGGAGACTTACATCATCGTTTCGTTAGAAAAATATAGTCTTTTGAATTTTGTTGATTTTCAGTTTACTCCATTTTATTTCACCTTTGAAGGCTTCACTAACTTTAATAAGGTAAATATTTAAGTGGTCAAACGATTATGGAAATTGTTAATATGATTGCATTTCCTTTCATATTTGGATACTGCAAAATTATAGCTAAATACGTTTATCCGAAAGAGAAAAACTTCTGCTTTCAGACGGAATAATAAAAATCTCCATTTGGGAAAAAAAATTTTAAATTAATTAAAATCTAAAAATTAGTCATTAATTATTACTATCCCAAATATTAAGTGTATATTGATTTATTTATTTTCATCATTTAACAAAAAAGATTAGGTACGGTAATATTTTGTTGAATGATAATTTTATTTATAATACATTTATTTAACCAATTATAATGGGTTTTTCTCAAGAATTAATTTTACTACATGAAACTTTTCAAATTGCAACCTGTAACGAAGTGCTTCTTTTAAAAGCTTTTGCTGCTGCATAAACATCTTTTTGCGTGTAACTCTTTTTCTTTTTCTTCTCCTCCGGCATTCTGAAGAATTTATGTGACTTTATAATGTATGAAAATGATTCAAAGTATATTATAATATTTTAGGTTTATTCATATAATGACGAATTTACAAATAAACAGAATCATTAATATTCTGTATAGTTATTATCAGCATAAATGTAGATAGAATGCAAAACATACTTATTTCAATACAATAAATATTAACAATGTAATAAATTCATTAAGGGGGGCAATACCTTTAGATAGATGAAAATAAGCTGATATTTGTGAATTTTTTTGTATAGGATATCTTTGTCTTGTATTTTCGAAATTTTAGGTAAAATTGATTATAACTATTGCCTATTACAACATATTTTCTTTTTTTAAAAGTATTTAAAAATGGCGGAATTATGATAGTCTTTCCTGGAAGTGTTTCGGCGCGTCTCGTGAAACGGCGTGACTTCTAGCTTTACTTACATTGGTCTGAAACAAGTTTGCAAACGATGTTTCGATTATTAACATTCACAGTTAGTAGATGAACCTAAGAAATGTGAAAAATATGGAAAATTGAAGAGATGGCGCGCTTTTAAAGAAAAACTTTGAATTTTACTGAAAATTTTCGCAATATTTTGCAATAAAAAAGGACTTTAATGTTAAATTAATTTCGTACATTTAGGTTCATATGTTAGATGGTATTGGCATGGATATGTGCAAAAAATTTGAGCGTGATTAATAAACTAGTTTTTGAGTTATCATTCACGCCAATTTTAAAAACGTAGTTTTGAGAAAAATGTGTTTAAAGTTTCGATAAGTAAAACCTGAATAATTTCAATGATTTACCAACTAATCTGCCATTCCTGCACCATATAGTAATCCTTCGGCTTACCCGTAAAGTTGATTTTTCTCCATAAGCTCATTCTCCGTAAAAATACAAAATTTCAAACACAGCAATGGCATGATAATAACAAATCTGTTACATAGCCCTCCGCACCGAGCGCGTGAATATCTACGGCGCGATACCAGACATGAGTCACGATAATCGGTCATAACATCAAAAGGGCTCCGTATTACGCTTTAAAATTTTGAGACTATATTTTTGAGATGTTGCACTAACATTTTATAGAAAAAAAATTTTGCAATTTTTTAAGATTCTAAAGGAATGTATTTATTTACAGGGTAAGCCCCCCATACGTAAAAAACTTCGATTAAATTTACAATATACAATTGTATAAATAATACTGCACAGTTTACTGCTATACATATATGCACTATACCATTAATTTGTTTTTTATTTTTAGCACTAGGTTTACAGAACATGACGCACTACAAATTTTTTATTTTGTGGAAATTATTAAAATATTTTTATCAAAATGTATGATAACATTTTTTGTCAGATAAAGAATAACTGCATAAATTAATTTATGTTTTATCCTTTATTTATTTATTGTTGTACTTATAATCTAAAAGTGATTTCCCATCCAATGTCTGTAAACCGAGTGTTAATATCCGTAATATAATATAGTCAAGTATACTACGTTTCAACGGATTACCGTTGAGCATGTTTTCTGTGATACGGTGTACCTATGATAACAGAAAATGTTATATTGAAATATAATATACTTGGGTGTATTATACTACGGATATTCTAAAAAAGAACAAAATTATAATGTAGTATATATAGTTGTAGAACATGCTAATCAAAATATACACTTAATTAGAGTTTATTTTACAAAATCCCCGTAACTACAGCCGAGGGGCGGTTATATCTGTAGCTAAAAACGACTCAGGATTTTGTCTTTAACAACACATTTCAAGATCATTGAAGCCGATGAGATGTACCCTTATTATATATATAATTTCCGGAAAATTAATTTTGCAATGTTGACAATTGTACATGAAGTATATTTTTATACAGACTTCTCTGAGGTTGGATATGTTCGATTTTAAAAAATATACGACCATTTTTCGTGAAATTTTATCTTCAAAGTGAACTATATTTTTAGGCATATAAACTTACTTTTAGGAACGCTAGGTCCATATGACTCATATTATGTATTGCATTCGGTGTAGTCTTCAAAGAGATATTGATGTCCGTCAATATTGTTTGTCCGATTGTTTTTGTTGATTGTTGCTTCGATTCAATTTGATTGTTTCTTTGTAACATATATGGTTTTAAAGTTTAATATTTCATTTCGAACGACATATTTTATATTTTAGTAATTTCGTTTTAAAAACTGTTATTTGAATAAATATTGATTAGTAATGAAAAGTTTCCAGTCAATAGTCCGATGAATTTTTGTATTAATTTTATGTTTTCAATTTTTCAAAGAAAATAAAGATTTATTTCTATATACTTTAGACATGGTTCATAAATTCTTGAAATTCGTTTTAAAGTGGAAGGTTCAGTATGTTCAAAATTGTATTTAGCGTGGTGATATTTGCATGCAGAAGAACACTGGTGAAAGAAACTTATAATCAGCTGTTCGTGACTATATGCGTACCAGTAAAATTAAATAAGATTTAGCATTTTAAGATCTTTCCTTCTTGAAAGTTTCATTAATGTATAGTCAGGCCGGGGCACACTGTGTGTTTTTCACTGCAGCGACGAAAACGGACGCGATTTGATCGGAGGGCTTTACTACGCGACGCTGCTGCGATTTCAAAGCAGTAAATCTCGTTTAAACAGTTAATGTTTTAAAAAAACTAATGTTACAGCAAAGCACAATTCTAGCATGTCTTCAAACGTTTCCAACGCAGCGCGTGTGTTCCCAGTCTTACACGATCTTCCCAGTTTAAAAAATGCATTTCTCAACTTTCAAAAATAATACCAATATGAAAACAGCACTATACACACGTTTTATATTAAACAAAATTATGTAAAATTGTTTTATTAACATTTTGAGAAAGCCTAACAAGAGATTGTAATTACAAAACTATTTATTAATTAATTTTGTTAATTATGACGTTTGATATTTTATTTATGTTAACAAAATAAAAGTATTTAAACTTTATGTAACATATTTGCAATAGAATAAAACAAAGAGCTCATATGTTTATAACGTTTTTGATTCAAGTAAAATATAATTACATTCTAATTTCAATTTTTATACAGGAATAAGAATGCGACACCTAATAGTACATGTGTGTTGCGACGATAGGGACGTATTTCTATATTCAATAAGAATGGATTAAAAACATAACATAATTTAATAAAAATAGTTATTTTATACAATAGGCCGAAAGGTTACAATATCCATTTTCTGGGAATAGTTCAATTACTTATGTAAAAAATAAATTTTCCCTATTGTGACTCTAAACTGGTGTATAAGAGCAAATCTCACTTCCCCACGAAACATTAGAAATTTAATGTACTGTTTGATCGAAGGTAGTCGCGTCGCGAATTGACCGCACGGTTTCGTGACGCGCTGCTCTGCTGAACTAACTTCAGAGCAGTAGTTAAAAAACGTTAACTCCCTTTCGAACGATAAAGGGTGGTTAGTTACGTCGAATAATTTCGAAGTCCCGAATGATGGACTTTTTAAATTGCAAAGAGAATCTATACTGTCCGAATGATTGACTAGATAGTTCTACTCCGATGATTTGTTTTCGAATGTGACCACGTTGTCGTCTTCACTCCCACGAAGACGACGGAGTCGGATATCGTACGTTGATTGGATTTGAGATTTTTTCCCAAATTCCAATCAGCGTGCCTCCTTGACGATTGAGCCCACCCGTCATACCTCCCTTAGAGCGTTTTCGTCTAGGAAGGGTGAGAAACCCGGTCGGTTGGCAGGAGGACCCCGAACGTCCGGCAATGCCGCGATTATTTCTTCTAGATACACATTTGGCAAACAGAAATCACCGTTAGGTCCGTACGTGACCTTTTCTAAAGTTACCCCTCGGAAAGAACCGTGTTTATGATCGAGAAGTGGCCGTTGAAAATGAAGCGAAAATTAACTCTAAATTTATGGCAAAGACATGTAATAAAACTAAGTGCTGAAAAACTCGAAATGTTTTGGCTCAAAAACGGCTATCTAACGGTTCGATCATAAATAAACTTTTGAAATCCTCACCCAGATGTACCGTCGCACGGAACATTTAGAAATTCAAAAGTCTACAAATTTAGAAAATTTTAGAACTTAAAAATTTAGAAATTCTGAAATTTAAAAACGTGAAAACATGAAAATTTAGAAATTTAACACTGCTCAACATATGGATGTGCGAAATTTAAAACTTTGGGAGTTTGAAAAATGTAGAATCATACGTATTTGAAAATTTTTGAATTTACCAAATTTAAGAGCTTGTGAATTTGAAATTTTTAAATTTGGAAAATTTAGGAATTCGGAATTTTTCAGTCCTGGAAGCTTACGGATTCGGCAGTTGGAGAGTTGCAAAGTTGCAAATTCGCGATGGTTTCTGATTTCCATATCCGTAGATTACAAAATCCCAAAGGACTCTTAACCTATTTCCAAAAATCCCTAAAGATAAATGAGTTATAAGTTTCTTTTCTCTTAGTTCCCATATTTTTCCCAAGGGAAGCCAATTTTGCACTTAATGGAACCTAAAGATTCCATTCCATGTTGCTTCTCAATAAAAAATAGTAATTTATTGTCGAACAAATTAAAAGAAAATGTAATAACATATAATATGATACATACTATCCTACAGTAAAATTTTCACTTCAACCCGAATATCTTGTGATGGTCGGAAGTGTAATTACATCATCTTACTCTTAGCTATTTCTGTTCGACAAGAAATAGTAATAATTTCTTTCTTTCACACTCCTCGTACTCCGTTAAAATCTATCACTATTACAAAACATTTAACACGAACGATTCTGCTTCGCGTGAACAGAACTTCTGGTATGAATGCTCCACCCTGTGCTCTCTGTCATTCTCTTTTTCTATCTACTCTGTCACAATATATCACCTATAGTGCCTGGAACGATATTTTTCGACATTTACTTTATCATCGTCGCACAAAGATTTTTCTCGCGTGATTTTGAATGCGGCACTGGATGAAAGTAGATCAGGCTTTTGTAGCGTCGCATCGGCAGCCGGTTCCAACGGGGCGCTTTTGTAACGAGCAATCGATAGTTACGACTTTTTAATACATCTGGCATCGATTTTTTTTGTCGGTCGAACAAGGACCCGAGTCAGAAAGCTGTAGGCTATAGATGCATGAATCTCGGCCGAATCGGCTGGAATAAAATTCGATAGGAAACTCTGACTCCGTCCGGTTACGAAGCTTGAATTTCTGTTAATTTCTTGTTCTGCGATATGTTGCAAGATATGCGTTCGACATTTGCCAGCAATTGTGAGGTAGTCTCATCGTCAGTAGTATCGCGATGCAATTGACGCATGGAATCCAATAAAATTTATTGGCAAACATTCACTATGTTATCGGGATAATTACAGAGCAGCCAGTGATTAATTAAATCTAGTTTGATCGGGGAAGCTCGGATCGCTTAAAAAACATTGCACGTCGATGAATTCGTTTAGTCGACAGGGTGTTATATTCACGGGTATTTTATTTCACGGTGTGCGAAAATACGCGTCGCGCCGAGCCACGGCGTTTGCGTTATTCGCTTGCAAGCGGAAGCTTTAATTTATTGTACATTGAAATCTAATCTAGAAAATTACGCGCTCGAAAGCCTTATAAAGAATAAACGCTTCGTTTAATGCGAAGTACTGATTCGCGCTGCCCATACACCACAGTTTAAGAGTTTCGATGCAGACATCTGTGTATTTGTTAAATATGTATTTCTTCGATAATATACTTAAAGTAGTAATTTGTAAATACAGGTATATTGCATACAGTGAGTAGTTATTGTGTCCGATTGCTGCTTTTAAGTTGATTTAATCGTGTATAGTATTATACCGCATAATTCTGGAGACGAGGACAGATTATGGTTCATTTTTAAGTAAAAATAGGAAAAAATCATATGCTAATGCATTCTAACTTTTTATGGTCTTGTTTGTAATGCAATTGCACTTTATTTCTTAATGCAATTCATTTTTTTTTAATTAATCGATCGCTGTTATTAACCTGCATATAAAAATACTAACTCAAGGTCATTGAAATATTAACACTACATCAAATATTTTACATTTTATATCCGAAAGGCACGTTAAAATATATTTTCGAATGTCCTACAATTGCACTCTGAACATTTTCTAATATGTTTTTTTTTTACGTTTTATTGTCTGACATTGAGACAATTTGAATGCATTGAACTATCATCTTTGGGGTTGTCTAAAGAATGTATCGAATATACGTTTTTTTTAAGGAGCGTATCAAAGCGCATTTTACGAATATAAATGCAAATCAGTTAAAGCATATAATAACGGAAAATGCAATTGTGGAACATTCGAACAGATATTTTAATAACGCGCGTTTCTGATATAAAATATCAGATATCTCGTGAAGTATTGACATTTTGGTAATAAAAGGATAATAAAAGAGATCGATTGGTTTAGCAGAAAAATTGAGTTTTATTAAACAATAAAGTGGAATTGCACTTGGCGAGTGAGTCGGTGCATTCACATAAAAAATAAGGTCATAGGAAGTTAGAACGTATTGTACTATATTATGACATTTCTCTCTATGATTTTCTTTTCAGTTTTTACTTAAAAAAATAACAGTAACCTGTCACAGTTTCTAGTATCATGCCGTATAGGGTTTCTGATAACTGGTGATAAATTCGAATAGAGAGTGATTTTACGTAAAAAAGAAACACAAATATAGAATTTATAATTACTTTAAATATTTCCGAAGAGCATAATTTTCACTAACTACCGTTAATCCCATTATTGACGCATATTATAACTTGACAAATATAATTATTAATACTGCGAAAATGTATTATTAATCACTGTTTTTCATTACATTATTGCTGTGGTATATAAAGTGGTAGCTTTTGCTAGAAATCTGATATGTGCAGTCGGATGTAATGAAAACTGCTTTGAATAAAAACACATTTGGAAACTTAACACTTCTTCGATTTCTAAATTTTCATTTTTCCAAATTTCCAGGTTCTTTAGGTTTTTAAATTTTCATGTTTCCAAATATTTCGAAATGTTTCTAAATTTTCTTGTTTCTACATTCTCAAATTTTCCATTTTTCTAACTTGGACGGTTCTAAATTTCGAAAATTCCGAGTTCCTAAACTTTCAAAATCCCAAAATTTGTTGATTATTATACTTCTGTATTTCCAAATTGTTCCTGAATTCCTAAATATCCAAATTTTTTAATTCCAATATCTCCATTATTTTTCAAATTCTCGAATTCCCCAATTTCTAAATATTATATATCTAAATCTACAAATTTGTCTATTTAGATCCCTAAACCGCATAATCTTTAAATTCCAAGCTCTCCAAACACCTACGTTCCTAAATTCCGGCGGAAATTCCTAAATCTTCAAATCCCTATGTTCTCAAATCCCTAGATTTACAATTTTCTACCTCCAAATGTTTAGATTCTCTAATTCTAAATCTCCAACATCTTAGATTCCCATACCTCTGAACCTCAAATCTGAAGATCTTCAAATATTTATGTTCCAAATTCCTCGATCCTCATATTTCTAGATCTCCACATCTCTGGATCTTCAGGTCATAATGTTCCCAAACTCCGACGTCTTCGAATCTCCAGATGCACAAATTTTGGGATTTAAAAATTTCTAGATAGCCAAATCCCTAGATTTCCGTGTGCTTAACACTAAACTTACTGTCGTATAATATGCACTTAATTCGAAACGAAAAATGAAGTTAAAAAATAAATAGACAATGACAAAACATAAATTAGTACACACATTAATTCTTTATCTTGATGAGAACCAATACAGATTTCAAGAAAAGTACTTTAACAAATTGTGGAACTTATAATAGGAAACTTGTGAAGTGGTCATTTGACCGGTTTGTTAGTTTTAGTGTTAAACCTCATATCTGATATTCTATGATCTAGAAATTCCTATCACAAATTTTTAAATCTCAAAAAAATCTCAACTAATTGTGGGAGATTACTTCCTTCTTAATTGTTATATTTTTTGCTGAGAAAGCAGATTTACATTTGACTTTATATGTGTATCATCCAAATCTTTCCGACATGGAGAAATTTCGTCTTTCAAATTATTGTCTGGATATAATTGAAGAGGTCGGTGAATAAAAAATAATTTAGACAAAATTGAGCCTGAAAGATAGTAATAGTTTATTGCCTCGAATGATACAACGTTGGGGAAAAAGCCTTACAGCATAAAAAACCCCTTGATATGTATGTTTATTCGTGATTGAACGGTGAAAGTGTGAGCGGTTTACGCGTATAATGTGTATGAGTTGTGTCTGATTATTTGATTGATTATTTTGATTGATTTTTGTGAGATACAAACACCGAAGTGTGATCCCTATTCGAGGAGTGCAGTGTCCCACTCGAATAGTGTTGGGCATGGCGTGTAAGGAGCGCAGTGCCTCCTTAATAATTCTACGTAATTTAGAAATCACGGTGGGGCAGTAGAGCGTCTCGCAAATGTGTCATGATCTGGATTATAATCTACACTAAACTACTCACGAAACTCTACGATGTACGATACTTTTCAATTCCTGATCCGACTCGCACCAGATTCAACAATCGACTGACTCGATATGTAAAGATCGCCCGAGAACCCGTACGTATCAGAGGGTGGCGATTATGAAAATTCTGTCCTTCGCTTGTTAAAGACCGCGAGGAGAAAATATACATATATTCGTTACATGATTTATGACAAGCACGTGCTTACGATGGGACCGTTTCGCACGAGACTTGACAGACAAAAGGTCCTTCGTTGATCCGTATTTTGAGGTGCAGGGCTATTCATGGTGGTCCAGGCATCGAACCACTTAAATCCGTAATAAATTTCTTTAATCGCGACAAAATTCTACGTTCGCGTTCAACAATATGTATACGGAAGTAATAATATCATCAAAGATATTTATTTCTAATACGGTTTGAACAATATTAATAATTGCACTTAAAAATTAATAATATTCATTCACCATTGAATAAACGAAATAATCGTTGAAACATTCATCTTCTAAGTCATAAACAAATTTTCTCATAACCCTTTTGAACAAATTCAATTTCCTCGAAAATTAAGTAGTGTATGAAAAAAATTTTATTGGAAGGGATTTTATAAAAACGTAATAGAAAACTGAGCAGAAAAATAAGGAGCGTTAGAATTCAAAGAAAATATGCCACTGCTGAATTATTGATAGTTAGTTGTTTATTTTTATCGAATATACGCGTCGAAAAAAAACTGTGATATTTACGGAATGTTCTAGTAATTGATTTTTAACTGGGTTTCTGTACTCGGTGAGGATATAAAGAAAAAAATGCGGTGTAATTTTATTGGGCTTTCCATTTGAACAGAGAAACGTTCTACAAATAGATATGTACTTGCTGTTACAAATCGTTGTGCCGCAGGCAATCCAAGAGTAACGTTTATTGCTTGTCTGCCAACGTCCAGGATGTCGTCGCCTAGATGTTCCATACCTTCAACTTTGAAACAATATCCTTCCTGAAATTGCAGGAATTTGAATTATTTTGAAGAGTTGCAGATAGTTCGGATGTGAATAATTCACGCACTTTCAATGTATTATTAAGTCTAGAAATGTGTGTATCAGACTATTACATATTAAATAGCAAATTTTGAAACATAGAAGGTCTAACATCATTCGATGTCATAAAAGTTTCACAAAATATTATTGTAAATCTGAGGCTTATAGTTTGAAAATAAATGATCTCATGAACAATACATTAATATTCTTAATACAAATTGAGTAATATTTCGTTCAAACAAATAATAAATTTATAGGTTACATTTGGTAACATTGTCCATTAATAAATATCCAATTTCCAAACGCCCTATGTTACGCCATGTGTTATGAATTGAAATTGCAATTTTCGATTTATTTTGCCTTAAAGAATCCGCATTTCTTAGATTATACCTTCTTCTTTTCAGAACAATGTAGGTAATAGAAGACTGTCCGTCATATTCAACATTCTCTCTAAAAGTTATATAAACTGTTGAAGCTGAAACTTCAGATAATTTGTGATCTAATAAATGGAAAATTCCACTTAGGAATATTATCAAGTTGCGATTGCATACTAAAAGTTCTAAACTTGTTGATCTATTGTTTTCAAGCGCTTTTATGTTATCAAATTATGTTATACTCTGTGTCTCAAAATTCATCATTTGATACGCAATAACCTAATATCTACAAGTGAAACTATAATAAAAATACATAAAATAGCGAATTGTATAAAAAATAGAAACTAGTGCAAAGTGTAAGAGTTGGAGGTAGAGGATATAGAAAAGTTTCTGTTTGTAAAAATATTAAACGAAAAGAACTGTATATTTTAAAACTTTTTAAACACGTGGTCAAGGTAAACCAAATTACAGTATACGTTCCTGCGGTGTATTAACGAAGTTATAAACTTTTACTCGACTTTTTTGAAAAAGGATATTTAATATCCTTTAATCTAATATTAATCTTCGATGTAACGAATAAAATACACTATACAATAATTTAATAATTTATAATCTTTTCGTAAATGCGTGTATCACTAATCTAAAATTAAAATTAAAATTAAAGAGTACCTGTACCAACAAAAAGTATGTGAATATACGTATAGATTCTTAAGAGAAATTGTATAATTAATTACACTACTGCCATATTTTTTTCTTTTGCTTGGAATAGATTAATTGTACAAAAATAAGTACATTACAACATGTATTTAAGAAACAGTATGATTTTTAGTAAACAAAATAATT
Organism: Megachile lagopoda; assembly: GCA_036983795.1. Taxonomy (NCBI): domain Eukaryota; kingdom Metazoa; phylum Arthropoda; class Insecta; order Hymenoptera; family Megachilidae; genus Megachile; species Megachile lagopoda. The sequence continues at coordinate 599,140 of CM072790.1, forward strand.
TAATTTAATATGATATTTGGGTTTCCTTGATAAAAACTAGTTTCTGTAAACATACGTGGATCTATTTTATTTTGAATGTAAATTTTTCAATTTAAATTTTTTCTTTTTTAAAGTTGAACATAAAATTTGGATCGATAAAATTGTTATTAACATATGTTACAGAAAATATTTATGCATAATTTGTAGAGTGTTTAATAAGTCTGTATTTCACAATAATCAAGAATGGAACTTGGATTTCAATTGTGGGGAGTATAAATAATGTTATAACTTTAACATAAATATAAATTAGTTACAGTGTTGTTCATATGAAACATCAATGATGGATACTATGTTTTAATGTGTTTGAATGTAGATTATACTTCTTTCTTTTCTTTTTCACATATTTATTATAATCAAAGAAAATTTCGATTTATTCGTATTTTTAATATTTACACTTTGATCATATAGTGTGTGGCCAAATTATTATACTCAAACAAAAAAATTCATATTTTATCGTTATCTTTAATCGATGGAATAGAACAGATATTATTATTTAAATATTACTTATTAATGTTATATATTATTTTTACAATATAACGTATTTTTACAGTATGACATATTTTGTTACCATTACCACTTTTTATCAATAATAAATGTAATTAAAAGTAAGAATTGGACATTTAAATATAAATCGAACATATTATGCGAAGAAATATAATTATTTAATATTTCGCCCACCCCGTCTTTTTTATTTACAATCCTAAATACGTAAAAATTGAACAGCTACCAGGTATAATGCAGTTTAAATTGAAATTATGGTTTTCGTCCAACCACAAACAGAGACACGGAACAGAATGCTTAACATAGATTTATATCCACACCAACATTTTATTCTAGAAATGAGATTTATGTGTACATTATTCACAGCTTTGTCATATATTGTAGCTTATGAATATGTAAAGTCTCAATAACTGTTAAATTAATTAAAATCGCATCCTGTGATTTGTCTACCAACTGAATGTACAAATTTTGATAAAATGATTTGATATTTTATCAGAGATTACCAACATATATTTCTTAAATAATTTGAAAAATTATTTTGTCAACAATTCGTTTGCACATATGAAGTTATCGTTCAAAAGCCCATAAATCGCTCATATTAACTATATGTGAAACATTGTTTCAAGTACTACTACGGTGGTATCAGAATCATCCTATAGTAATAATTAACCTCTTAACATATTTTGACGAGTTTGACTCGTACATATAGTTCAAACGTGACGAATCTTACTTGAATTTTTAATATGCTTTAATTTCAACTTTAAGTTCAATTACGATTTCCATAGTCAAGAATCACTGAATACAAAATTAACGTAACATTTTAACTTTCTTCATTCGTTCCAACATTGTAGCTATAAATAGTTAGTACAGCCAGACTCGTCTGACAACTAAGTCGTATGCCAAGGAGTTGATTTGAAATAAGACTTATGGCAGATATGTAATATTTTTCAAGTTAGAAGCGATGAAAATTCGTGTCATGACGGTAAAAGTAGCAATTCACTGTCACGTAAAAATATACATTAGCTGTAGCGAGGGAAATGTATATTACCCGTTCCCATTTTCGTCATCGTCATCCACGCGTCAGTTGTTTCCACCGGTCCTGACTGTAAGTGGGTCAAACTGGAAGCAGTGGCTTTACCAAAACTCCACTCCACGGGACGGCTAGGCAGACAGGATTCGGTAGACCGTCGGGGGCGGTACGTTTCTTCGAAAGAGGATCGTTTCTCGTATACATGTACGTGTACATACCGTGACCACTTACACGGAACATGGCCGATGACATAGCGTGGTCACAGTAGTCACTCCATCGTGCATGCATGAGACGCGATATGAATTGCAAATGCTGTAGTCCGCTGGTGGGGAAGTTGGGGTAGGTAGTACGTAATATTGGCCGATGCTCGTAGAATTGGTGTCTGAACGAGTAGTTTGTTGGACTGTGTCCGACAACCGCCTCCGTGTCTCCCTTTAAATTCAACGAAATAACTCGTAATATATCACGTGCCGAATTATCGATAGCAGCAGGAAAATTACAACGTTACCCACGCGTTGTTCCAATGTACGTTGTTAAATTATGCTAATTGAATATTTGTCATTGGAAACATTTGAAATGCAGTAAAGTGACGTCGCTCCAGTAATTGGTTACATTCTTTATGACCGGTGTACGTCACCCACTGTTCGGTGACAGCGCACTCGTACAACTGGGCCGACGATTCTCGGCTGAACACCGTAAGGGCGGCCACACACATTACAATTTGTCCTACGATTTACTTGTACAGGCATAAATTGCAATGCAAGATCAGGTCAGACTGTGTGTATGTTGAAGTAGTTCGATTTTGCGTGTGTGTACTATTCAGTTTCATACGATAAACGGAATTACTGAGAGGTTGATTATCATTAGGATTGCAGTAGTGTCAAGCTTTGTACTGCAACTTATGATATGTTGATACAGTCAGAAGAAAATTTGGCTTTTCTAGGATGAATACAGCAATCGTGAGAACCTTCCACTTTCAAATTTTATACATTTTTGGAAATTTGAAGATTTAAAGATGAGTTAAGAAATTTGGAACATAAGAATTTGAGGACTATCTGATTTGGGGGTATTCGGGTATGTAGATAATGAGGATTTAAGGGTCTAGAATTGGTGGGCATGGAAATTGGAGAAAATAAGGATTTGGATGTGTACAAATTTTTAGACATAAAAATGTGGTGATATAAAAATTTGAAGATACAGGAATTCAGAGATGTGGGAATTGAAGGACATAAGAATCTAGAGATATAGAAATTTAGAGATATAAAAATAGGAAAGAGAAATTTAGAAATGTACAAATTTGCGCGCCTTGAAATTTGGAAACAATAATTCAGAGCTGTAAATCTTGGAATTTGGAAGATATGAAAATTTGAAAATTTGAAAACTTGAATATTTAGAAATTTAAATATTTAAATACTTTCAAGTTTGTATATGTATTTTCATCCAAAGAAATTCTACCCGAATGCACAAATAAAAACCAATTTATGCTATACTCTTGCGTTACTATAACGTTACCGTAACCGAAAAAGAGGCGAATAACATTTTGATGTCGAAATACAGATCACATATAAAAGTATGTATATCAAGGAAATGAACGTGCAGGAAGGGAAATCACGTCGACGGTCTAGAGTAAATTGGCCTTAAATCGTGCGGCAAGTTGGAGAATATGTGCCCGTCATAAAACCGTTCGTCCACGAACCGTCATATCACGTCATGCGGACCATATTACGCTTCCTTTTCTGTTGTTATCTGGCTTCGTGAATAGATGACCATTGTTTTAAGCGATGGATTTATAATGCAACGATTCGTGAACAGCATAAAACCTGTCTAGCATAAGGGCCCATTTTGAACTGAGAAATTAATCAGTTGATATTTCATCATTTACAAGGAGACATCATAGTAGTTGGATCGTCGATTTTGATGAAACTTTTTTTTTATGAATCTAGCACAGAAATAATACTATCCATATTTGCCCGTTTTTATCAATACTCATAATCTGGGAAAATATTTAATATTTCATTTTTTAATTTACAGAAATACTAAAATACTTAATCAAACTACAATAACTATGGTAGTGAAGCGGGTAAAGTGATAGAATCTTGAACGAGTCTTCCGTAAGTTCAAATCCTCTTATGGTCAATAATTTGTTCCTGTTTTTATACATTTTCTTTCTATTTTTTTCGGGATGTATTTGTTCAAGTTTAATATAAAGGAAATAAAAATGAATACATAACCATACTTAGATATAATAACATAAGGAGATGATACAAAAACTTAATGAACACAACTAATTGAATGATATAAAAGAAAAAGTATCTTTGGTTTAAACGCACATCTTACATGTCTAAGCGTCGTAGCGGAAGTGGGTAGAACAAAGGATGAGAATAGGCAAAAGCGGTTCGCGCAAAACTTAACGAATCTAAAAAACCCTATACTCTTCTGCTGCCAATCTAATATCTAGTAATGGGGCGAACAACTCTCTTCAGTATTTATAAAAAGTGTCCTAGATTTTAACCGCAAACTTCACCAACATATTCCATACGCAAAAATAAGGATGCTGTATTAACATAGAATTTAAAACATTTCATTAAAAGATTATAGCAAAGTTATAAAATGACTTCGTGATGCTTTATTTTACGATGTCACATACAATGTGTTCCAATTTTACACATAATACATTATCAGCATATTTTGTAAATACAAATATAAGAATATGTTATATAAACATAGGGTCTTAAAGGTTTTATTGCAACACTTTGAAGAATATACGAAATAATTAGAGATGATTTCCCTTCAATAGTTCATATAAATAATTGTCGGATTTCATACTGTTTCAAATAATTTTTAATAATGCATTGAAAAGCCTATATTTATATAAACATCTTTTCTTATGTTTATTTATAAAATATGCTAGTAAAACTATACGGACAAGACTGAAATACCCAGCACGCGATATCAAACGATAAAGCAGTTTGTCGTGATTTCGTATTTTTGTTATAACTTTTTAATAGAGAGTTTAAAACCCTACGTTATTATAACATCTTCTTTCCTTTTTACTATTATAATATCTTAATAAAGTTTGGCGATAAAAAACAGAAACACACTGTATATATTTTTTCATTTTTCAATGTTACTCTTTACTTTTTTCATTCATTTTTTTATCCTCTTTTTAAATCCACCGTAATTTTGTTCTATTATTCACAGTAAGTTCAAAGAAGATACAAAGTTAATTAGAGAAATGTAAAATAATGTTAAAAGATAAAAAAAACATATATATGAGAATTTGAATTTGTCCACTACCTACTTTTCTACTACCTTAAACATGATTAAGTATAATTTAGTACTGTTGGAAATAAAAAAATTCAATGTTAAATATTTCTGTAAATAATAAGTATTGACAAAAATGTCAAAATATGAGTTGGCTTATTTTTGTTATCAATTTTTCACGGAATATTTTATCAAAATCGTCGGCTCAAAGACTGTGATGTCTTATTAACCGTGTTTCCGTACTCGTAGTAACGGCAGACGACAGTCAAAACGACGTTTGTGTCTTGGGAGACAACTTTGAACAGACCTATTATAAGACACTGCAGTCGAACTAACCAACTGCAACTAGTTTGTGCAGGATTGTAACAATTCAGTGAAATTTGTGTAACAATATTATGAAATTTCATAAATTCCACCGAAAAAGATCACAAAACGTTTAAGAAGATACATTGTTAGATGATCTGCAATGATTGCTTTGCTTGAGACTTTTTTAATAAGTATCTATAAAGTGAAAAATTGCACTTTTTTAAAGCACATCTTTTGTCTTTATTTTCCAATATTTCAAATAAAAAATGTTAGAAAATGGCAGAATTATTCAATAACTCTAAAGCCGCGTGTTTCTACATAACTGCAGTCGTTGTCAAGAAATAGTGTCTAGAACTAAAAATTCTTTTCGGTCTATAAACGAAAATATATTACTTTAATATGATGTATGATTTAAAATTTTGAGATAAAATTATAATTAGATATAGTTACAAATAAATATAGGTATAAATTAATATAGTTTAGAGTTAAACATTTTTTACATTTGTTACAAGACACGAACTCTAAACATTTCTATAAAATTAAGTAATTCATATACCAAAAAATCTTAAATTGTAGAATACATTATAGAGAATATTTGCTTTAAGTATGACCAAAATTGGATGAGCAATTTTGAAAATCTAATGTTACTTTCAAAAGAATAGTTTCATGAAAAGTAGAACAGAAGATTCTTTTCACTTCACCAGATTCACAGTACATTAAACCGGTTACAGTATCCGATTCAATCCAATTCATAGTTCAGCGGATATAGCGTGTAATAAAAAAAACCTTAAATTACTTTCTCGCAAATAATAAAATATTGGTTTAATACAATATTTCTGTTTCAATATAGCATTGTTACCATTTCGTTCAATATTGCAAAATTGCTTTCACATGATGTTGTATAAACTTGAAAACTTATAAAAGTTAAAACAAATTGGCTTTTTTGAAACTTCCTGATAGGAATACTCACTTAATTGTGATTTAAAAACACAAAAATATTAAGTCAGAACTAGATCATAATGTAAAATATGAATGTACAAAAGAAAGAATTTAAAACTATGAGTTATATTAATTTACACTTTATAATTTCTATGCATTATATCTTTTTACTGGTGGTAACCTAAAACATCTGAAAGATATTAATGTAAAAATCTGATCGGATTAATCTACTTAAGTTGTTATAGCAGATAATTGGATAAATTACATCTTAAACAAGACAAATAATAGTCATCGTTGACATTTGATGTCCCATTACTCAATAGAGACACATTTTGTTGTCTGAACATGCGTTTCATCAATTTCTTTAGAGATGGAATAGAAAGGAGTACTATGGAAAAGGTCACCGTTGCTATGACACCGTACAGCACAATATGCAGAAGCTTTTGTACAAGCACTAGCATCAGGAAAACCTTTCTGAGCAATGTGATATAATAAAACAGGCTTGTCTACGAAATGCTGTAGGCTAGACCTGTCTACAAAATGCCCTCGAGTTTCAGGGTGCTATAGTTATTCCACGAGATAAGCCTCGGGTCAGCGATGATAGAAATCATAACGTGAGTGGAAGAAGTCACCTACTTTAGCCACTTTAGATTTTCTCTTTCGTTCTTGCAACATTACCTCTGTTCAATACACATCAACCTAATTCGCCATTTCAGAATTGCCTATGTTTAACTGTTACATAAAGTGAATCCAGTGAATTCATATATCTACTTTTTATTGACTAAATTCAGAATATAATTTAAGAAATAAGTTTGCAAAAAGTTTTAAGTATGTATTCTAAAGACAAATTACAAATAATATTCATACTATCAAATTTGAATATTAGTGCATATATGTTGTAACAGATTCCATTCATTCACCATCATATAAAAGCTAGAAGAAAGATGAAATATTGATGTACTGAAAATTTCGGTATTTGTCAAAATTGGCGCTGTATCGATCTATACAACTCGATGAACAGTCGTTCAAGCATTAAAATCTTGTGCGGTTTTCTCTACTTCCTTTGACATGGAAGCAAGGCCTTAATACCATTAAACGATCCAACTGCTTTGATTAGATTTATCAAGAGGTCAATAAGAAATGTGGTCTTGGTACTATTAAAATGAAATCGTTATGTAATAGATACTATGATCAAAACGTACAATTATTGAAGAAGAGAACACTCGTTCAAAATCATATGTGCTTAATCGTATCGGAAGTATTTTAGATTTTATTTTATTCTGGCTTACGATGATTAAATTCACGGTGAACAGTCAATTATTTAAACCACGCTGGTGAAATAGATGGCAGCTCAGATGTAACTCTATGCAAGCGTAAAGGCCGATATGGTGCTCCGACCAGTATCTAGCATAGCGTGCTCAACTACACTATCTCAATTACATATTTATGCGGCAAAGCCGCATTGAAACGATAGCGAATCACGTAGTAGTAGAGAAATGCGAATTTCTTAACTATGAAGTTTATTGAATTACCATAGCGGTGTGACGATAAACCAAATTGGAGCGTAACTGCCTCTAAACGATTGAGTCGTCTTGACGATTTAAAAAAATATCGCACTTTTAGACATTTATTTCTGAGTGTCAAGAATATTGCGTTTTTAGAAATTTATTTCCACGTGGCATAAACACTACTTCATAAAAATATTAAAATAGAAACGAAACCGTATGTGCCCGTAATTATGAAAGTAGTCTAAGTCAAGATTTTAAAATGATTGAATTTTCCAATAATTACATTATTCTCAAGTAAAATATAATTCAAACTTTGTTCAGTTGTAGGCGAAAAGTTTAATTCTTTTGAAATCTTAGAAACTTAGACCACTTTCATAATCATTATCACATATATTTTCCTAATAACACTGTTTTAATTTCCGTTCAGTGATTATTATAGCTTGTCTTGCGTTGTTTACGCATCTGCAACCCGTTTATTTCCAGCACGTACAGTTTTTAAGATATTTAATTTTGAAAAAAAAACACGTCTTTCAAATTCAAACTAATTTTGTGAGGTAACTATAAAAGATTCTAAGATTCCCTTTATATGAAAAGATTCTATAGACTTTCCTGAATACAACGGTATTTGTTTTTTTATGCATTCTGAATATTTAAACTTGTTCGAACAATTATTGAACGCGGAGAGAGATCGATTTTGCACCAATTTTTAAGTATATTTTTCAGTTTATCTTAAGGGGGGGCAATACCTTTAGATAGATGAAAATAAGCTGATATTTGTGAATTTTTTTGTATAGGATATCTTTGTCTTGTATTTTTGAAATTGCAGGTATAATTGCCTATTACAACATATTTTCTTTTTTTACAAATATTTAAAAATGGCGGAATTATGATAGTTTTTGCTGGAAGTGTTTCGGCCCGTCTCGTGAAACGGCGTGACTTCTAGCTTTAGTTAAATTGGTCTGAAACAAGTTTGCAAACGATGTTTCGATTATTAACATTCACAGTTAGTAGATGAACCTAAGAAATGTGAAAAATATGGAAAAATGAAGAGATGGCGCGCTTTTAAAGAAAAACTTTGAATTTTACTGAAAATTTTCGCAATATTTTGCAATAAAAAAGGACTTTAATGTTAAATTTATTTTGTACATTTAGGTTCATATGTTAAATAGTATTGTCGTGGATATGTGCAAAAAATTTGAGCGCGATTGGTAAATTAGTTTTTGAGTTATCATTCACGCCAATTTTAAAAACGTAGTTTTGAGAAAAATGTGTTTAAAGTTTCGATAAGTAAAACCTAAATAATTTCAATGATTTACCAACTAATCTGCCATTCCTGCGCCATATAGTAATCCTTCGGCTTACTCATAAAGTTGATTTTTCTCCATAAGCTCATTCTCCGTAAAAATACAAAATTTCAAACACAGCAATGGCATGATAATAACAAATCTGCTAAATAGCCGTCCGCACCGAGCGCGTGAATATCTGCGGCGCGATACCAGACATGAGTCGCGATAATCGGCCATAACATCAAAAGGGCTCCGTATTACGCTTTAAAATTTTGAGACTATATTTTTGAGATGTTGCACTAACATTTTATAGAAAAAAAAAATTTTGCAATTTTTTAAGATTCTAAAGGTATTGTCCCCCTTAAAATGTAAGGATCTAGTGGAAAATTAAACCATACCACCGTATGGAGCAGATTTTCACCTTTAAGAAACACTCAAATAAAGCTGCAACCTTGCTTTTTTTACGATGCCAGAAAGCAAAATAGCAACGCGGGTGACGAAGCGAAGACAGTAGTGCTCCACGTCGCGTCGGAGCAGTCATTCGATGTCCCGTCTGTATTAAAACGTGTCGCTTTACATGCGGGGGCCCGCTCCCCAGACCCCCCGTGTGTCGCCTTCGGCTCCACTCATCTACTTCACGACCCGATTAGGCTTTTCTTGGCCTCCTACCGGCTCAGGATGCAAATGTTGAAGGTTTGGCAGTTTTCCTGGGGTTTTCAGGTGATTTTAGGAGTGGTCCATTCTATGGAAAAACGTTTGACCAGTGAATTTGTATACGTGAGTCAGTCAGTCGTGAAGGGAGTTTTATAATAATAGTGATGCAAATGCTTTAATAAACTGTATCAATTTATTTCAGTTATTATTATTACTGTTATTTTTGTTGTTGCTATTATTATTAATATTGATGTTATATTATTCATTGCTATGCTATCTATTTATTTATTATTAATAAATAGTAGGACCCAACTGGATCGTAAACCAAAACTGCAAAACTATGAACCCAATATTTTCGTGCCAGGATTAAATCTTGTTATACACAAGTGACATTAACTAAATTCTTTATATAAATTATATTTTGCAAAAAAAGTTTTTTATATCATAAAATACATTACCTAGAAAAAATGACCATTTGGAAAGTATAAAAGGTTACATAAATAATGAAAAGACTAGTAGTATATCAATAAATAATGTAACATCAAAATTAATAATAATAGCAACAGCAGCAATGAAAGTAATAACAATAACTGTAATAAACTGATGTGGCTTATTAAAGCACTTACATCGTGTTAATATGTAAACAGGACATTAAACGACCGCTCCGACGCGCGCGGAGCACCACTGTCTTCATTTCGTCACCCGTGGTGCTATTTTGCTTTCTGGCATCGTCAAAAAAGCGACGTTGCAACTCTCTTTGGGTGTTTCTTAAAGGTGAAAATCTACTCTATCGCGTGGTTCGATTTTTCACTAGACCCTTACATTTTAAAATATGGAAACATTTGTGACCAATGTTTCCAGAGTAATGTTTTGCATACAATGAATGCCGTCACTGGATTTTTCAAAATTTCATTTTTTAGCTATATTGTTTAAACAATCAATATTTTTAATATGTTTAATTCACTTCACATAACTAACAATAGATACCAAAAGTTGATGTTATTGTATTTTGGAAGTCGCTTCTCGAGTTACTATCTCTTCAATTAATTTTTCGAGCTTTCGTCCGCTATATTGGATCCGCCATATTAAATTTTGAAGATCTAATTTCAGATTCAGGTTCAGCGATTAAAAAAACTTATATATTAATTAAAAAGATCGAACAGTTGAAAAATATAGTTTCGCAAGGTGTTTCATACGTAATGCCAAACGAGCGCAGCAATTTAGGAGTTGTTTATTCCTCAAATATATATGTGTTCCTTAATTAGCTTTTCTCTGGAAGTTTTAATAGATTTTATTTCGATCAGATCAAAACTGATTTTTTGCAGAAAAAACTTGGTCACATTAAGGGCACTTCACTCCCTTATTTTCACTCGCCTTCCAACATACCTAGGACCATTTTCGTCTTCTATCGAAAGATACTTTCATACAAAAAATCATCAAAATCGCTTCAGTGGTCTCAAAGATATTGCAATTTTTCCATTTTATTCCCCCATTTTGGAGGGTTGTTTCATTCCCTAAATATGCTTTTCAACAGGTAAAAAAAATACGTGTTTCTTAGATTTTCATGTATTATAACGTATCCAAATTTCAAAACAATCGTGGAGTGAAACTTCCGTAGGTTTACTTGTTGGCTGGTTTCTCTTTAAGAATTATTATCAGTGCTTTATTCATTAATTTCATATCATAATACAGCAACCTTTCCGATTTACGTGAAAGGTAACTATTAATTAGATATGCTTGATGTAATAGTATGTCCAATTTGTCTACATACGATTTTTCTTTTACTAGTTGATTTCAATTCATGGCTTATCATAACTATTCCCTCAAAATGATCCAGATTTTTAAACTATATTGGAAAATATGATCTTAAAATGACCTTCAACCTCACGCTAATCTTCGCCCTAAAATACAATAACTTCCGCTGAAGTATTCTTGTTTGTATTTTTATAAACACAAATCAATTAAGGATGATAAAGTTATGTGGAGAGACCTGTGTTTAATATCCTGTATAGCAGCTCTGTACAAGAATTTGCCTTGGTGACAGTGGGCTTATCGCTCATGGCAAGTATAAGCTAATGTTGAAAGAGAGAGGAAGAAAATGTAAAGTAAGCTGGGTGTCTTCCTCTAATTATCTTACCCTGCCTGTCATCGCTGCCTCGAGGCTTATCTCGTCTGCTTCTGGTCTATAGAAGATGCGATTTTCGAATATGTATTTCTAATAGGCGTTATATTATGGCACCTGCTACATGACAAGATTCATTCTATTATTGTAATATGTATAAAACCTATGTATGATTAAAATGTAACCTCTTAACTTTTTCTAGATTTCAAGATACACAAATAATTAACTGCATATTTAATATTTTAATGTAATAATAAAGTGTAACCTCTATACATTGATATCCTTCATTCATTCGTGCTACATGCGCATTTTCAACTTTTATGTGCACTCCAGTTTGACTGTAGATTCACAGTATCCCGAAAACCGTAACCGTAACTGTAACAATTGTCAGAAGTACGATTGTGAAGTGAATTCACAAAATCAGCTTTCTGTATGTTGCTAAATAAAGGAAAACATATACATATATTAGCTTGAATTTCATAATAGTTTAGTGCACAAAGGTATTTGCTTTTAAATAAACATGAAGACACGATCAAAGAGACTCAAAAAACTACCTAAGGGTTAAAACTAAAACCTTCATCGCAACTAATATTATCAAATGTTTCAACAATTACAATTTGTTTATGTTTAGATTTTATATCATTTCACTAGAATCAAAATCAGGAACTAAACTGAGTCTATTCTATCATTTTTACATGAATTGAAAATAACGTTTATTTTTTTCAAATCTATCAAATTTACATGCAATCGATGCGACATAAAACTTCGAAATAGGAGAAAAGGTAAAAATAAAATGAAAACAAAGATATGTTACGAAATTTATGAATTCAAATATGTAATAATGTATCGATGATGCAAAAAATAAAACTTTGCAAATATTCGTACAATTAGCAAGTACAGGTTTGACTTGCTTGTTAAATCATTCAATGATTTGATATATAATATTACTATTTCTATCGGTCATTTGACATACTAATATGTTATTCAATCATTTGATATATTAGTATATCATTTATACACGTACTTGATACTTGACATACCATTACATTAGCCGGTGCGAATGGGTTGAAAATTAAAGGTATCAACATAAATGCCGGCGTGAGTGGTAGGTCGATAGGTGTACTCGCAAGAACGAAAGTCAGTAGTTTGAATTCGGTCGTATCCCGTAAAATTACACTGCATCCGGAGCCACGAACGGGCTGCTGTAGAAACTCTTCTACGGTAATATCTGGTTGAATCGGTCTCTCAACAAGTAGTGCGCTGGACCGAGTAGAAATGCTGGAACGGTCAGAGGTTCCTTGGACGTTTCGGTCGTCGGTCCGTTTCTTTCCTGCATCTCGTCTTACATTTATCCTCCGTTCGCATTCCGGCATCCATTTCCGTAGAGTTTTACTGGCTACAGTTGGAAAAATCTTAAGAAGGGTCCAGAGTCCGTCCATGTTGTTTGATCCTTCGTACCGCCAGTGAAACCTAGAATCTACTAGCGTCCACCAAATGTCCCTTGTAAAGAAACGCGCTCAACCATTTATTGTATATATCCGGGGACTAATTTTCGAACCGAATGTCAGATTGTCGAGATCGATGCCAATGTTATAGCAATCTCCTCCAACTTTACGAGGACGAGAACAGTCACTCACCTACTTACAGATCTGAAACATGTGAAAATTATGATACAAGGTTTCGCCAGAAAGTTAAGTTGTACAATGTTCGTTTATTTAAAGAGAAATATCTTTTTACTTATTTTTGTTTATGTTTTCTTTTTCAACTTAATCTCACTTAAATATAAAACACTAGTGGTAACTGTTTTTTCTTTTTTTTTTTAAAACATGTGTTTTTAGAATGCATTTTCTGGTATAGTTTTCAATTCACTCAGCGACGTTTCTTTTTATGTTTTTATTGTTTATATAACGTTAGTCTTTAATAATAACAAATAACATTGTTCTGAAAACTACCATAGGGTGCTATGTGTAGTGAATGTTTTTGGACTGGAAATGACACTGTTACGGCGTCATGGTTATGGTATTGTAAGAGTGTTACTTTTAGTTTAATACTCTCGAACAAGCTTGACGTTTAAAGTGGTGCATTATCACGGTCAATCTTGTACCTGCCATAAAAATTTATGAAGCGCAATATCCTAGTAATCAGAGGAAGCCTTTAACATTTCATCAAACTTGTTAAATTGCTTAATACACTAAAACATAATTTACTTAATTGACTGCCAGATCCAAACTATGTATCCAATGTAACTACAAACTTTTACTGAAGCCCGGAACAAGTATACCAACATCACAAAGAAACAACACGTTTTTAGTTAAACATTTATAGCATTGAAAATTGAAGTGAATGTGCAGTAGAATTGATGTTTTATATTTTTACCATACAATCTCACATGTACTACATTTCACTATTTGATAAGGAACCTATAATGAAATGCATATAATATGCAAATATATAGTAATTGCATATAATACTTACGTAAACCTTGTATTCAAAATTAATTACAATATTTTATTATATTCTGAAAGAAATGTGTCTCGTAATGCAAATGAACTGATTACATTTTTTGAAGTTATGTACGTGAAACTGATACAATTATGAATCTACTAATTAAAAAAAATATGCTGATTGCGAAAATAAAATTAAGAAGAAACATATAATTGAGCAAATAATATGATTAGAGGAGTCCATAAAATTACAATGAACCATAAACATTTTCGCTAAAACCTATTCTACTATCATAACATGACATAGACAATTTATGTTTAAGGACTTGAAATTTGGACTTTAGGATAACTTCAATATCGGTCACATCATTTCCTTTGAGTATTCGCACAAATTTAAATATTGAAGCAAAGTGTCTTCTTATCTTTCGGTTCAAGTAACTTCTTACATTTTCTTGTCTTGAAAACGATGTCGCTGTCGGTAACTTTTCCAGATTTTGATCCCCAGAATAATTTTCAAAATTATCTGACTCAAGTCTTTCTATGCTCACACTCGTGAACAGCTGAATTTCTTTAATTAAATGTTTGATGTAAGGTACATAAAGTATTGTCATTATGATAAAGTATGGTCATTAAAAATATGTAAAATATTGTTAAAGCACTTCATTTACAAATGGTAAATCTATTCTATTCAAATAACTCTGGCATTCTCCCTATTTTCATTTATAACATTACAAATAGGATTAAGTAGTGACTTTCAGCATTAATTAATTGGTTTTTAAGGTATTTAACTATTTGTTTACATAATACATATACATAAGAAATCGTAATATGTATACATAGCAGTCTCAAATAAGAAATTCAGTCCGCAATGTTTGCGAATCCATTTTGTTAAAATGATAATTTGAAATTGTCTTCTCCTTGATACTAAATACGATAGATATAATTGCGTCTTAATGATAAAAACACCAATTTGTAAACAATATATAAACAATATTAATATACAATTTATAAACAATTTATAAACAATAAATCGTATTGAGTGTTTGAATTAATTAATAGGAGAGGAGAAATTATTAATTATTATATTTTGCTTTTACATTATAATAATGAAATATTTATTATTCTCGTGTTATTTCAAATAATGACATAATTAAAATAAAGCACAAATAGATAGATCGATTTTTTAATAAATGCCTGTTACGTATGTTATAATACTGGAGTTCTCATATTTTTTATTTCTTGTTGTTCAACGTTCCAAAAAAAACACGGAAATACTTCTGTTAGAGCTTTAGGTTCACTGGAAAATACTAAAACTTAAAAATTTTAATTGAATGTATAAGTTTGCCTTGTTTTAATCGGGTCAGTAAATATCAGTATAAACGCTTACACCCACTGCGGAACATTATGACAACATTTGTGAATTAACGAATTAACCAATCCTTTGTTTCCTTGTTTCCGAAAACACTGACGTGTCTTTAAATGCGTTCAGTAAGAGAGCAAGCATTGTGTGTTCGCAAATACACATTCGTCTGTTTTTGCCTGGCTGAAAAAGTAGCACGGAGAGAACAGCAAGAAGATGCATAGACCACGAAGAGGCTGAAACTTCGCATTGTGTATTATGTAATCGTAACGGGCAGAACGTTGAGATAAGTTTATTTGCGTACAAGCAACAACTGTTCTGTTTGTATGCTTTTCTAAATACAACGACTTTCGCATTTTACCGGGTACATTCTAACATTTCCCATTTTATAACGTAATTCGTTTCCAAACCTTACTTTTAAGAGGATGAGAGAAAATACATATTTAGATGAAAATTATTACATATGGAACAGTGCAAGTTTAAAAAATCTAACTGATGAATATTTCGAACGGTCAAACGCTTATAGATTATGTCATTAATTGATTATGACACCACATAACGCTGTAGGTAATTAATTGACCGAGTGTTACTGACGTAGCTGAGATATTTTGTTTTGTAGCTGTTCGAAAACTTTTTGACGCTATAAAAATTTGATGTAGTTGTTATTATTCTATTATGCTTCTTTATTTTTGCTGTTGCAATACACGCCAGTAATATACGTAAATATTTCTCAGCTGAACACCATGTTTATAACTTCGTGAAAGTTAGTATAGATCGTCAACAATAGTCCAATTACGAAGTATGTTATATTTCAATATTAATTATTCATTTTTGTCACATTTTCCGTTTTTTCATAATGTGCTGATCTGGAAATGTGGATCATATGCTTAACATGCGAACTCTGAAAATATAACAAATATGTTGATACAAAGATACTTGGATATATAATTATTTGGTGATTGTTTGGGTGATGTCCCCTGTGAGAATATTACTAAGGTAATATACATTCTAACTGGTCGAGACACCATAAATTAACATAGCAATTTTTGTTATTGGCCAGTCTGACATGCAGGCTTATTTACATTCAGGCCACGCGGATGGCAATATTAGCCAGTTTAGGTGACCATCGTTCAATTAACGATTCATTCGAATGTTAAAAATTCAGTACCATCATAAATTTATCGCCGGAACTTCCTGTTGAGCTTTACAACTCAATGACGGTTAGGATTTTTAGGAAAATGTATTTAAGGGTTTGTTTTGAAATGACCATGTGTCCACCAGCGGCCAAGTTGCCATCCTACCCAGGAATTCACACTGGAAGGGATGAAGCAACCTTTTTCGCTGATTAGTTAATTTTCGTAAATTTAAGATACGCCCTCTCACCCTCCAATGTGCTTGTGGTAGGGATAGAAGTACACACGAAGCTACAAGGGTGGTTAGAAAAGGTAAAAGGCAGTTAGTCATCAACCTCTGAACATTCAGTTAGCAATCTTTAAACCATTTAGTTAGCAATCCGTCAGAGAGGAGTTAGCACTTTCTTGATCAATTGGAACAATAGTTTGTCAAGTTTTAAATCAGTCGAATATCAGAATAAAGTCTAAGATGACTACGAGCACCGAGTTTTATTGCATTGAATAGTGAGCCAAGATGACCTAAGCGTGAACTCGTTACGTATATTACACATTATACTTACTATTCTGGTCCTTCGAGAAGATGACTACAGTCACATCGAGTAGGAACAATCACGAATGTTAGTGTTAGTGTTGTTACATTGATTTTATTAATAGTATTTTTAAGTTGCTGTAATTATTGATATAACTATGGTTGTGATCTGGAATGGTGCAGATCCCAAAATTTGATTAAAAACATTAAGTATGCGGTATGTACTTAATTCAAAGTCATAAATGTCATTCTATGTATTCTTAATTCAAAGAGTAAAGCAGTTGATTTTATGTTTTCGTCTGGCAAAAGTGTACAGAGAAAGATACGTTATGGAATGAAAAATACTAAGTAAAGTAAACATAATAATTTTGTAAGATATGTTACAATAAGAAAAAATTATTGTAAGAAATTATACTAATAACATGAAGATTATAACATTCTGCAAACATTGTATCGATACACTTTATCTCAATATAAACAATTCTTTTAATTTTTTAAAAGACATGTTTATGAATATTTTATATTTTTAATCAATAATATAGGTATAATTGATATACAAATAGATTAATTGAGAATACAAATTATATGGAATTATTCAGTGACATTACATTCTGTACAGTATACATATGTAAACATGTATATTATTATGTTGGTATATGTATTCAATACTTGTTCACTAATTTCTTAAACTGATTATTAATTTAGTATATAAAAGTTAAACTATACTTTAAATTTTAAGTCTAATTAACGTTTTTCTTTTTTTGCAGGTAGGTGCCCACGGTGATTTATTAGTAGTTATGGGCGGCCAGGAGTTTCTGCATCCGTAACCCTAGATGATAACTGTAAGAATGGTATGCTAGTTTAACATTAAGAAAAATTATATCGAGGAAATATATTAAAAAAGTTAAATATTAGAGGAGTTGGTTCAGTGGTTGCATGAGGATTAACATAAACAAATCTAAAACTAAGAAGGAACATCGACAGATTGACACGTGCAAGTTTTGATGCAATGTTGGTATAATATAGAACTTAAAAAGCTATTTAAAAAAGTATTTTTTTTTTATTAGTGAACATTCATATTAGATGAGAAAAAATGAGTAACAAGCTCAAGTATATGTTTTTTAAGTACATTTGAACACTGATTTATTAGATGAAAACTCTTTATAACAGAAATGAATATTGAGGTAAAAACTCATACTTAAAAATCCAAAAAACACGTTCGAGATGTATTATTGTTGTCTTAATACCAATTCGGAAACGGTCGTATGTATCATACTTGTACTATCAATGTAAAACTGAAAGAAAAGATAACTTCGGTATCACGTATAAAAAATTTATATCCATGTATCTACAGTAGTTTGCGGTTAATGTTCGCAAGTTCAGGTCCGCGTGATGAATAATATCCACAGAGGTTAGTACTATAGGAATTGCTCGAACTGACCTGAAAATTTAGTTGATATATCGTACATGCATCTTTTATATCATACGTACCTACTTTAACGATGCTCGTAACTCATATATTTTAAAAATTGCCACTACTAACGAAATAAAAGTTCTCAGTGGTTCGGAATAATGGAGGAATAAAAAGTATGAAACATTTTTTTTATTTATGGACTATATGGATTATTCAGTTTTCAATTTTGAAACACCGAAAGAAACTGGGAACGAGACGACGATGGTAAGGTGGCAATGGTGTTCTCGAACGTGTTTATTCCACTTCTCTAATATCATATTCTTACCCCGTTGCTCATCTCTGCTTTATAAATATTTCTTAAGAAGGAAGCAGAATTTTGCAGTTGACTTGAATCTAAATACGACATATTCACTCGGTCACGTTCGTTGTATGATCGTCGTTCTCTGTCATACAATTCGTATAGCACGAGCTCACTCTTCATTCGTATTTCAGTCTCCCGAATTGTGTTGCACTCCTCAATCATATCATTTATAAAAATATTCGATCATATTCAATCATATAAATAATTAATAGCTTGCATGGCCGACGTATGAGCCGATTATTTTGAAATTAGGGCAAGTCCACTTTTTGTTAATACCAGATATTTAACGGTTTACATTTCAATAAATTTAAAAATATCGGTAATCACGTTATATTTATTATACAACGGTCATCACACGGTATGTTTATTATCCAATAACGTTTGGAGTGCTGGCTGAAAAAAATGTTTTATTATACCACTACGATCTGTCTCGTTTTCAAAATTAGTGTAATCGTTAATTAAACGGATAATATTTCCGTTGTTATTCAGTTACTCTTTTTCCAAATTTCCTCGAATCATTTTGCTCTAAATTGTCTTCATATTCAGGTCCTGATTCCAAGATTCTCCTTTTATTACCACTTCTCGTTGGTCTTATTTTTATAAATATAATAAAAATAGTAAAAGGGTGTAGCTGAATAAGATAGTCAAAAGTGCCGGAAAAGATAGCCAAATGAAACACCCAATACGTCAATCGATAGCATATCTAAAAAAAACATCTCACACCAAGTTTTAATCCCCTATCTCATCTATGGAGGTAATAAAAGGGAAAAGTCGAAATTTTGGTTTTAGGTCTATTTCTCCTATTTGATTTCGCAAAAAATAATCTTAAATAATTCTGAAACATTGAGGTCCACGTAACGCATATTATGAAATTTTTTCAGATTCTTTGATCGCAAACCGTAGCTGTAAAAAATAAAAAACCGAAGGAAATTGAAAAAAATGCAATTTTTTATTGGAGATATCGAAGCACTAGAAGGAAATACTAATAAACATATATACTATTATATACAATCTTTTTTTACCCTGTGAATATAGAAATGTATAACAATTATTCAGAAACACTTTGAACCTATATTAATATTATTACAAAAAAAAATGAAAAACTTACAAAAAAAAAAAACAGTCCAGTGGGCTCGAACCGGCGCCCAAAAAACATATAGCGATTATGGGGTAGGACCTCTTCGCCAATGATGTCGTTGCAATATCATTTTACGTTCCAGAATATACCGAATTACAACATAAAATTAATTAATAAATGAATTTTATTTCTTTAACTATTATTTGATTTGTATCAACTATGAATGTGAATCTATTTAAGATTACTTAAAGAAAACTTCGTTATCACTAAATCTTTTAGCCCAGGGCAGGGTAAGGGAAAGTAATGAGAAAGTTGCATTGTTTTGAACGAGTGCAAATTTACAAATACTGATTCGCTCAAATCCGAGCTGGGAAAGTCCTTAAAGCTAGACGGTCTTTTATAAAAAAATATGGCAAAATTGCTACAGCATAAACCTTAGTTTTGCTATAATGGTAAATACCACTTAAGGGGTAACACGACTCTAGGATTTTCAAAAAGTCGATTTTTTTTTTTTGGCTTAAATGATGCTTTAGGGTCATAGAAACAGAATGCCATTTGATTTATAGTGAAAAACAAATTTTAAAGGAGTCAATTATCAATTTTGCCGCAGCTTCTCAGAGCGCGCACTGAGTACTTACGCGGCGTGCTGCGATTCATGGCTTTTGTATTACTTTTACCATTTAAAATAATAAGTACATCTGTTACCTACAAAACAAACGGTTGTAGAGGAAGGTAGAGAAGGAGGCGAACATCGATCTGGATGGCCAAATGTATGGTGCAGGAATCGCAGATTAGAGGTAAACAAGAAATTCAAGGATTAAAATGTTCATAAAACTTTAACGCGTTTTTCTCGAAACCACTTTTGTCATACTGGGAGGGCGGATTTCTCGGTGACTATTGCAGGGATCGAATTGAAATTTTTACAGTAGCTTCACAACAATATTCTCTTTGGAAGTACGTCGCCGTTTTTTGATTGAATGTAAACTTTTTTTTTTAAATTGATTAAACAAAAAACCTCTACGTACTTCCAAAGCCAATTGTATAAAGATTATAAATTTTTTTGAGCTTTCATTCCAAGTCCCACACATGGCGAGAAATCCGTCCTCCCGTGGCGGTGTTTCTACAAAAGCTGTTTCCACCGATTGGCTCTGTCGCCCCCATTTTGTACGAAAATGACAAAAAAAAATTATTTTTCGTACTTCAATATGTGTTAAATAAACCCTCTGAAAAGAAATTTTTTTCCGCTTATCATACTTCCAAAATAAATTGTCAAATTTAGGTCTCTTTTTCTGGCTCTAGAGTGGTGTTACACCTTAAGTACTTTACAAGTTTGCTATATCATCTATACCGATAAACATAATCATATCAACACGTGTGTACGAAACACACGTCACAAACATAGGGTTGCGTTTGCACTAACTAAGCGAATGCTCATTCTTTTTCCACCACGGTGAAATTCAAGTCTTAACGAGCATTCCTTGTTTCTTTTTCTTCGAATTAAATAGGGACGAATAAACGCCTCACCCTTGCTGTACGTTCTTACTCGTTTAGCATAAATGCATTGTAAGGGTAAAAACATAGCGAGCAGGCCCCGGTTTAACTGACTACTCAACTGATAAAAGAAACAAAACAAATACGTACAATGCAGTGTATACTTATGTTATTTTTGCAGTCAGCTGAATAGTCAGCTCCATCATGACCTGTTCGTTATGTAATATCAACCAAACCTTTGACATTTGTCCTCCAATATTCGAAAAGATAACCAATCAATTCTAGTTTGAATTATTCTATAAACTTATTATAGACATCGTTTGATTTGTTTCGAAGGAATGGAAATAAAAAAATATATAATCGTCTTTCAGAAAATTGCATTAATAGCGATATCTTTGTCAATAATAATTAAGAAAAAGATGGAGATGTTTTATTAAAAGATTTTTTCATTAAATTAAATAACTTTAAGATGGAATAGTTTTACATATTTTTAATAATTAATAATGGGGGTTTATCTGTTGAATGAGCAGTTACTATTAGATCAAAAATAAAGCGAAACAATAAATAAATAAGGCATGAAGCATAAATTAGTTTATACGATTATTCTTCATTTGGATGAAAGTTCACTTATTTATGTAATAATTTATTTATGTATGTAACTTAGTAGTTACAGTAAATGTGTTACTTCAGAAAGTGTACATACAAATGTATCAAATGAGTGAGTCTATACGAAAAAATAAGTTAAAAAAGCAGAACAAAATATTTCGTATGCAGCTTAATTTTTCAAAAAACTGAATTTTAATAGATCCGAGAAATTTTTAAACATGCACGCCTCATACAACAAAAAGTGACAAATATAACATTTTTCATTAATTTAGGGATGAACGAATGCTATTAAATAAATACACATATCTAGTCGTTAATACGAAATTTATTATCGGCCATTCTTCATAACATTATTGATGTATGTATTATTAGTGTATAATGTGATGTGTTTAGTCGATAATAAAGACACGCATAAGTAAAAATACATATTGAGTAACAAAGATAAACATACTTTATAGATGTTAATAATTACATTTATTGATTAATATTTACTGTCTATAGAATGGACAAAAGCTCAGTTGATTTTATCATTTTCTACATTGTAAACAAATTTCTTTTACACATACTTGAAAAATGTTCACATCCAATTTTCTTGAAAACGAAACCACATACAAAATTTTATTCTGTATCTTTTACTTATTTTTTAAAATGGGATTTTGTTAACATTTGACATCCTAATTTTATAAAGCTTAAACAGTTTTATGAAATTCTTAATTCAATTTTGAAATGAAAATATACACGATTTTTTATTACGTATTCTCGTAGAATGTGTGAAACTGCGAGTTTTTGAGCAGTACGTACTTGTGTCTTTTGTACGAGTTAAAAGCTAGAAAACCAAGGATTACAGAAGAAAGCTGACAGCTGTTTTTTGTCCTCATTAGCGGTCTTTCACATAAACACGTTACTTTATATGAATTTAACTTTGTATAAAAGGTTTTATGTCTACTTGAAAATACAATAGTTATTTAATATAAGTAAAAAAATTTCAAATAATTTTACAGAATTGAAACAAAAAAAAATTATATAATTTATGAAGATAGTATAAACGTACTTTTGGTCAATTATGTTAATAGATTAATTGTATTAGGAAAACTACATATTGCTGTTTATTAGTAATAATTAAGTTTGAAAAGAGCTGTAATTGGTGTATGAAGATGAGAGGAAGCAATTGTTGATCAATGGACAGTTTGTTTTGTAATATTGTGTAGTAGACTACTAGACTAATTGTTCGAGTATTACAAAATAACAAGGAAACCGCATTCCTATGTTTTGCTAATGCTGTACTTCACGACTAATTAGAAAAGATCTTCGTGTTAAGTGCAAACCTTTTCATATTGTTGTCACTTTTTTTACAAGAGAAATTGACTATTGGTTGTATAATCGCAAAGGGTACCGTCTTTAACACAATCGTAGGAATGTGATTTTCATCATTTATCAGCATGGCTACATAAACGAGAGATCGCTCTTATCTCAGTTCCGACTTAGCTAACTGTCTTATGTGACGTGAATACTACATCCGCTAATAAAAATGCTTATTTAAATTAATGCATTTTTGTTCATTTACACTTTTATTGAACAAAATGCAAAAATGTATGCCTCTACTAGGAAACCAGTTCATTTCTTGTGGATACATTCGCTTATCTTTCTAACAATAAGTGTATACATTAACAAGTGAGTACATATATTTACCAAATTAATGATTTTACTATGACACACAGTAGTCGATAAGATTGTAACAACTTAATATTTTCTGCGTTCATAACATCAAACATCTCGTACGATTTGATAACATAAATGCGTCATAAAACAGATGTATATAAACTTCAAATGCAAAGTTAAAACTGAAATTGTCTGTATACATGTTGTGATGCTTTGAATATAAAATTGTTATTTTTTAAGTAATTACTGTAATATGTATTATGCATAGATAACCCATAAGACGATTCTCTAACAACCATCCAGTTTGTATTAAAAATCATTTATACGATCACTCATACTGTTGCAAATCATGATGATCATACTAATATCAAAGGGAAAGTTATGTTTTATGTTGATGTAAAATAAGTGTCATTTTATAGTGCTCTTATGTCATTAAATGGTATCAGATTTTTAATGTTTTGAATACAAACAGATATCATGTTGTTATACTTTTATCCACTGCTGTGTTCATTATACGTATATCCAGTTTTTCATTTAACTGTGATCCATGAATACCTTTTTTAATTATGAAAGCACAGAAGCTGCTGCAATTTTAATGAAATTATGTATTACCATTTCAATGGAATACATATATTACCATTCAATGTAAACACTAATATCAAGTATATGGATAACAAAATATTCAAAAGTATACAATTCACTATCAGGGCTTATTCGAATTATTCGCTCGATTTACTATCATAACCTTGCAGGTGTTATAGTTTTGTCGCTGGGTGTGGAGTTTGTGAACCGGCGTAATATAATACCCATGTCATGTCGCAAGAGTTAAAGATGATCGTGCAGGTAGATCGTGAACCGAAACGATTAGCATTGGGAAGGAGGCTCTGCGATGCAAATGATAAGCAGGGAATCTTGTTACGGAGATTTATTGATAACGAGTGCATGTTTGCATCGAAGTTCGTGTAAGTGGTAATTATGATCAGAAAAGGCCGAACGACGTTGAGGTAAATCATTTCTGGTCTGGTTTATCGATCGACCAGTGTTTGACCAGCAAGCTGACATAATTACCAGGGGTACACGATCGGCGCGGATGAAGATGTCCGAGGAGAATTATGACTTGTGCTGTTTGCACACGGATCGTCGTTTCAATTTACATTTTCGCGAGTCGTCCACGCGCCTCTTGCTGCTCGTATATCTTCGTCCTTCCGTTAAGATTCGAAGCCGCCAGCAACGCTCGGTCCCCTCGATTCCACACGCCGGAAGAATGGAAAAATTATTGCTTTTCCGATAGCACGATAACACTACGAAGGTTATTACTTGCGACAGAAAGAAGGGGGGGAATGAATGGAGTCGCGTTCCACCGGTCGAGGAAGCCGAATGGTCGATACTCGGGCGTGTGTAGTCGAGCTACGTGTAATGCATGCCTGAAACGGAAGGCATACTTCTGTAATTGGGCCATGCTTGGTTAGGTGGGGTAAATTATACAACGGCCGGTATATATTTTCGCGAGGAAACCCGTGTCCCCTTCGCGAGAAAATTGCACGTTCATAATGGCTCGCTGCACCATGATATTCGAGCTAAGTGGATGCCGTTTGTCGGACATCTTTATTACATTTTTTTCTATAAACAACATACTCGATGCGAATATAATTATATTGTTGCATACAAACGAGATCTCGATCTAGATATCAATTTTGAGAAATGTGTTTTTCAATATTACGAAATTAGATATTTTTTATATATACATATAAAGTAAACCCATAAAATAAGATGAATTGTTAAGATGTTTTGTTAATTAGAAAACTTGTTGATATTTTCGGGGTCTTAAAAGTCAGCTTCCTGAACTACTTACTGTATTTTAGCGTCACGTTTTCTTTATAATTTAAAGTGGCTATATAGTGACAGTCCACTTTAAAAGTTAGAACCAAAAGTAACCTTAACTAGGTTGGCAATCTTGGCGTTACTTGTTAAGCGACGTGACTTTAAGTCGGTGTCTATCAATCATACAAATTTATGAACCAAATAAGCTTTTAGAAATTAGTTGAAAGTTATTTTTTAATTTTGCGTATGTGATATTATTTGGATATTTTTAACGTGAACTAGTAAATTGATTTTTGTCTCTCGACAACAAAAGCTTTTTTCTTACAGAATATTAATATGTTTGAATAACGAATTAGTTGTTATTTCAATAAATATTTATTTGTTTAATTAACATTTAATATTAATAAATATTTATTTATTTACTTAACAGTTAATCTTTAACAGTTAATATTTATTCGAATAATAATCAAATTTGCTATGGAGTGATGAAGTGACTAGAAATATTAATTATTTTTGTTTCCATCACTTGTATTTTATCTATACCTATAAAATTAAATTTTCTAAATTTCTGTAAAGTAATCGTAGTTCACTTCTCTAAACGTATCAAACAATTACCATTTACGATGATTACATTCGAAGAAATTTCGAAAAAAAGTGGATGAAATCTAGAAAATACAGGCAGTTTATGTGCATAGTTAATACGACAGTGGTTATCGATAATATTTTGAGTTATATCGTTTCCAATGATCTTAAGTTACTTTTAAAAACGCGGAAACAAATAATATCTACCAAACAAGATTGTATAATTAATTATTTACTTATATTTAAAGTTTTGTTTCTAGTAACTCCATTTTATGATATTATGTAAATTGTATTTACATTGTATTTAAAGTTCGTTTCTGAAGTAATGTGGACTTAACATTCTTAAAAATTCGCACGGTTTAATAGTCATTGGAATCAATTATAAGTGATGATCATTTAGTAATTAATTACATTTAATTACATTACATTAATTAATTACATTAATTAAATTTAATTGAATTTAATTACATTTAGCACCGACTACATTTAATTACATTTAATTGTATTTAACACCAATTACATTTAAACTTTTTTTCCAATATAATTTGTAAAGAACTATTTCTCACGAGTACGAAATAATTTTGTTTTGGAGAGGAAGTCTCTTTCATTTCGAAAATTGCTGATTTATAAAGGAACTCTGCAGCATGATATTCGAGCTTTGTGAACGATGTCTGTCAGACATTTTTACTGCAATCTTTTCCTGCGAACAATATTGTTCTTGATAGAACGGTTCGATACGAGGACAATCGTGCAGTGGAATTTCATTTATTTTGTTAATATTATCAGTAATGAGAGGAACGTGAAATACGAATTCAACCTTTCAAAGAAATCGAGTTAAATATCATATTGTGCGATTTAATATGAACACACATTACCTTACTGTGAAAATACTTTATTGCGCATAAAATTAGTTTTAATATATTCTTATATTGTATGAGAATTTATTATGTAATAAGAAATATACTATTTGCTAAGAAATATGTCCTTGCTTAATACCAATATGTTTTTGTTTAACTCCTGTTAACAATTTTTACGGAAATATTGATCATATTTTTGCATTAAATAGTGGAAGATTTGCTAAAAAAAACTTTTCGATTACGATTTTTAAGTGATTTAGCATCCATGAATAACCGAAGCAATCAATACAGATGTAATCAGCGGGCATGATTTACCCACTAATTATTAATCACCAAGTGATTGCGCTTAGTGACTAGGCGTATTATCACCAATTGATTAGGATTAATTTAGAAATTCAGTATTATGGTAGCTGTAACGATTAAACAGTTCTTAGAAAATTTGTATTTATTGAATAATTCAGTTAAGAATCGATGATATATAAAATAAATATAAAATAAAATATAAACTATACATATTACAACGAACATTAACATATTAACAATTATAAATTACAGATTGACACAACGACCGACCAGTTAAAATAATGATTTCAGGTTTCAGATTTAGTAGTGCAAAATTAGAATCCAATTAGAGTGCAAAATTACAGTGCTTTTGTTAAAGTGTCTGACATATTTTGTTGACATAGAGAATGGTTGTGTATGTTAGTTAATTTATCAGTACTTATTTTTTTTTTACTTTATTTTCAATTTAAAAGTAAATGTTCATTTAACGCTGCTAAATATGATTATTAATTTCTTCGAGAAAAGATCAATTAATCAATGATCATGATTATCATAATTAGTCTTTAACATCTAATTACTGATCAACTCTGGTCAACTCATTTCATAGTTTTTCTAGTTATTCTTAATATTTATTATTAAAATCGGCTACTTGGAGATAAAAAAGTATTGTTAACGGCAGAATATACCTTTTAATAATATTTTTTACAATAAAAGTATATTAATACTTTCACATTAATATTTTACAACATTAATACTTTCTTTGCAGCATAAAGTGAATGTGACATAAAATTGTATTGTGTGTCGTTCATTTGCCAAAGTGATTAAGTCAATAAAATAAAACAATTACTCATTTTTCTTTTTTCGATATTTCATTTTTAATTAAATACTTACATTAAATGCGAACATTGAAATTACAAAAAAAAAAATAAAAAAGTGGTATTAGCCACTTTGGCCTCTGATCGATTCTTGTAAGAAACTAAAATAATCATTGTGTTGGCATTTATTTACACAATAAGGTTTCAAATTGTTTTATATGTATTTTGAACGCAATATAATCTTTACGTGGTATAATAGGTAAATTGACAGAAACTGTTTTACTTAAAATAATTTTACAATAAAATATATTATTCTCGGAAGCATTCATATATTTTGCACATGCTTAGGATACCAAATTTTAGGCCAATGATCATAGCAATAAAGATCCTAATAAAATTAATAACAAAATCAATTTAATATCGTAATATTACGCAGAATAACGTAATGCGTTCTCGAAGTGAACTTTAACAGACAAGAAATTTATGAATAATAATTGTATTATAGTGGTTACGTGACCGATACCAAATTTCGAATTAAATTTGTCGCCAAGAATTTAAAACAACAAATAAAAGTAGTATCTGTATATAAGAGAAAAATAGTTAATAATATTTAATTAATTACTTCTTATCAATATTAAGTTTTGATAACGAAGTAAAGAAAAGCTCTTGAAAATGACAGTCAACATGTTTATTCGAAATTCTCACTTAATACTGCTTATTATTTTAACATGGTCATACAAATTACATCAAATAAAACTTTATAAACTGTTTTAATCAAATCATCAAATAAAACATTATAATTTATTTTAATTTCTTTTTTCAATTAATCCTTGTGTGTTATTCAACCTGACTATACATTCATGATCTTTTAAATGATATTAACACTTTTTTAAACATAAAACAAATTTTCATTGTATTATTATTATTATAAATATATTATAGTGTAGACGATAATTATAGATTTAGGAGATTTTTGAATATTGAAGGTTTACCATAGCAGCAATAAGAGACCAATGAACCATTACTTGTCCATGTTTACCCGGCTGGTTATCACATTGAGCCCGAGGTTGGCGTATTTTTTTTTTTCGGTTCCACATTTAGTTTGAAAAATTGAGGCGATCCTTGGGTTTATTACTGTTACGGTAATTTGCAGGAGATTGAGTACCGGATGGGTCACCGTGCAACAGTTTGGGCCGGATGACCCCTGGCAGGGGAAAGTGGGAATTCCCAATTTGGGGAAAGTCACCCCCTTTCCCACTCCTTGTTTTTTTCCCTTCCCTGCGTACCGGGAAGTTGTATATATTTGTTGTGTAGTCTGTAGGAATCGTGTCTGTCTTGATTTACTCGCCGAAGAATAAAGTTACTCGTTGTATGTGCGTTGCAGCGTCAGCAGTATTAGTGACGATTAAACAACGCGTAGAACTAAGTAACTAAGTGGACTGTATCTACAGAAATTGTATGTGACTTCGGGTGACTAGATTTTATTTGCAATGCTAACCGTTTGATTCTTGAATCGAGAGTGTCTCTTCGAAGATAAGTTACATTTTATGAAAGCTCGGAGTGGGCGTACAATTTTTGTATATAGGAAAGGGAAAACACTTTTCTAATTTCCTATTGGCTAGCTAAGATAAAGTGGAGATGGTAAAAAATCCGTGACGTATGAAGTGTTTTGGGTTTTTCCAAATTGACCGTAGCGAGTAATAAACCGAAGGAGTACCTCGACATGAATGGAAACTGCAAACAAAAGACTCTACGGCTAAGGCTAAGGGTTCTGACACCAGATGTGACCTACAATAAATCAAGAAAAAACTCGCTAGAATGTAATGACTCCTTGGGTCCTATTTCTGCTACGACTAAACAACTATAGATTGTAAATGGCAAAAGTTTCTAAAGAACTGAAAAATACGTTAAGCTATTGTATTGCCAGAAATTTGACTGAGGTCTAATCCTCTTACTAGAAAATGTATTTTAAGACTTAACACTCGTTGTTATTTTGTTATCGTTAAATAGGTGTTTTCGGCCTCACTTTGAATCACGCCCATCTCTAATCGAAAATAGTCAACAAATTCAGAAGTGAAAGAAAATTGTCAACAATAGTGTAAAGTACATATAAGTATTTTTCGATAGTTTAAATGGAAATGTTCTTCATTTGTTGAATTAATATAAGAGAAACGAGTTGATCTGAAATCAGTGTCTTTACATTTTGTTATTTAATTCTATAGAGTATGTCTTGACCCCAAGATGTCTATGCTACCATGTTTTATATTATAAAGTACACATTTCTCCAACTACACCTGTTGCATCTAGAATACGTATCTAGCATTGTAGGGAAATCGCAATATTCATTGCAATTGTAAATTTATTCAGCGCAGCTGGAAAGAAAAGGGAAACATATTTACTTACTACTGATGTGATTTTTGTATGTGTGTATATTAGAATCAGTAAGGTTATGTTCATTACTAGAACTAGAATTGAAATTATTTATTACAAACTTTTTAAATCGCTATCGTTCAAAGAAAAATTGGAAATCAGGAAATAACCGAAAGGTATATTATTAAAATTATTACAACGATTTCACTTGATAATTATCCCGTTTATTCTGTGACGTGTTTCCACGATCACAGTCAGCACAAGAATGCCTCTTCGGCAAAACATTGGCCGTGAGGACACCAACGTCACTATGGCCCTTGACGACTATACAATATTCCTTAGCCTCATAAAACTTAGCCTTGCGACCAGGAAAGCACCCTGACAAAACGCACATGGCCTGTTCTCGCCGTCCGCATCTGTACAAACTCTACACTTCTAACACTTATACAAATTCTGAACGTTTTTGTTAATGAAAAAGATGCGAAATGTTTATGGTTAAATGTTCCAACTGTTTTGTATGTGATTTTCAAGTTTATTTGTCGATCAATGTATAAGTTACTACTGCCGCTATCATGAAGAACACAGCTTTGAAAGAAAATGCGTTTACAATTTAAAGTTTAGGTAATTCTCCTCCATGTTGTTGGTAATTCCAGTAATTTGCAGTTAGCCGGCTATTCTACGGCGTGTTATAATCGTTCTAAGTCCTCGTAAAACTCATTTTATGCCTGTTTTTCCTTTCGTCTGGATATTTTATCTTTCCGTGATGCAGCCGACACGTTAACGTAAACATTTTCTCTGCCAGCGCATACGTACTTCTGACTCTTATTTCGTTCTTTGAGAGAAATTATTACATTCTAGCAAGAAATTTTTATGAAACTTTCGTACTGTAATGTGATTCTCATCTGCCAGAAAAAACACGTTAGTACTACTTCATTAAAAAAGCACCAGTAATGAATAACGATACGCATCATTTAATACACCCGGTATAAACTTTGTTCTGATAAAAAAGCGGCATCAACTGAAAACTCGGTTGATGCATAAATAACTCGTATTACTATTTTCGTAAATATCGGAGAAAGACAATGACGTTGTTTAACATAATCTAAATAATTATCTTTCATTACCAAAAAGCTGCAGTTCTTTCATTACCTAAACAAGTTGGAACTTTCATAGAAGTGAAATTTCTTCATCATTTTATCAAAATATTTACATATTTACAGCTTCATTCTGATAAAAATAATAACTACACTCGCATCGTATCAGATTAAAATTATTATTGATTTTCCAAGCAAGCAATGCCAAGAAGCCTACACCAGGTCAAATCAAAAGAACAACTCGATAACAATAATATGGACTCTCCTCCCACATTGGTATATTAGGAAATGAAAAAGCGGACCAAGCAGCCAAAGAAGCAGCTAATTCAACAACCCTGGGCCACTGCGACAACAGTTTATCCCTGGAATCTGCGCTTTCTATTCTCAAGGAAAAAATAAAAGATAGTTGGAATAAATAATGGAACTCTTCAACCAAACCCCGCATAAAATCAATCAAAGATGACTTCTTTCAAAAATCTATCGCCTGGTCTCTACCCAGATTAGACCAAGTGACAATTTCACGGTTCATAATAGGCCATACAAAACTGACCCACCAATACCCTCCTCTACAAAGAAGATCCCCCAACATGCGAAGTGTGCAACGATCACCTAACAGTAGAACACATCATCAGTCACTGCAGGCAATTCACTACAAACAGACTGCGTTTGAATTTAAGACCATCTCTGAAGGACAACCTGAAGGATGTCAAATCGACTCAAAACATGCTGCAGTTCCTCAAAGCATCTAATCTGTATAGCAAGCTTTAAACATACTCTTAGTCGTTAATAACCCACGAGCGGTTCATACGCCTTTAAATAAATAAATGAAAAAAAAGTATGTTGCTAAATTATTAAATTTAGTTAATACAAAAATTAAAACTCCGTTAAAAATTTACTATGCTTTCTTGAAATAAGAATGAATAAATTTCGTGATGGATTTATTTTTAGTTTCGAGAAGTGCTTAAAAAATCATATTTAAAACATATTTAAACAACATGAAATCAATATCTGTTGTATTAAAGAAAAGAGCACGTAACACTTTATTTGGATTGCTCGGTATGGATTCTTTTATTTAAATTTTACTACAATAATAACGACAGAATAACAATACAACGAGAACTTATAAGAAATGGACAAAATATCTATATTATTGTATGTGAAGCAGAATCAACGTGTCTAATACCTTGTAAAGATAAAATAAACTTCTATTTAAGTTTTATTTTATTATTATATCAAAATATACATTCACGTAAACAGCCGCGATTTATTAATAAAGATTTAGACTTGCATGTTGTGTTCTTTATGGAATGTGCTTTTAGATTTAGTGATGGAATGTAGGAAAATGTAGGCCTTCACGATTACAAAATAACTAATGCTTTCAAGTAACTGAAAATGTATTCATATTTATTCGCAGAACAATATTCACTGCTGCTTTAAGGATAATGCACCGTAATATATGAATATCTATTTCCGTTGTCTCTTGAATCAAATTTGTGACTGTTACGTCGCATTATTCTTCCCCTTTGTTTCGCATTATATCTCAGTAATTTATTCAGTTACGTAGCACGAACGAATTCTAGGTAGGTGTGAGTTGAAAATATACGTCTGTAGAGGGCAAAAGCGAAACTGAATAGTCTTTTACGACTTAGGTCGACCGTAAAATTGGACGCTTCTGCGAAAACGAATCTTTGGTGTCCGATTTCGGCCGGGATCCCCCCTGTTGAGATACAGGGTGTACCATAATACGTGAACTTCAGTAGTGAATTCAGCACACGTATGCGATAAGAGAAATGTAAGAAAATAAATTCAGGTGTAAGGCAAATAATCCAACTATCGTTCACATCATATTAACGATTAATTGTTCATCTTATTTCTTTTAATTTCTTTGAATTTTCTGTGAAACTATGAAATATTAAACTGAAACGTATTGTGTTTATTATTTCGTAAATTATTCACGTGTTAAAGTATCCAATAAACGTCAATTTTAATTTATCTGGCTACAGAAAGTCATAGTAGGTTAATAAAGAGGACATTAGATCAGACATAATTTTCATTAATAATTTTACTGTAAACGTTCATAATTACATTAGAAACGTGATTTACGTAAGAATCATAAAGGAACAGCATTTTCAATAATTAGTTTCTCATACAAATCTCATTATATTAGTATTTTAGCAATAATTACTGTATATAAATATTTTCATATTTACATAAAAATATGAAATATGTAAACAATGTGAAAGTGACTCTTGTAGATATGAATTAATTTTTCAACCAATGTTCGCGTTTATTTCAGCAGATCTGTTTGTTCTACTGGTACAAACTTGACAACATAGAAAAAATAAAAAGCAAAAAGTACTGTTTTGAAATATACCAAAAAAGCGAAGTGTTAAAATAACGTACAAAAATAAAGAATCTAAACAATTGTTAGGGATTTGGAATTAGCGCAAGTGTCAAGAGCGAACGAAATGGCGTGAGTATAATTGATGAACGTTAGGAGACGAACAGGTGTGGTAGGTTGAAGAAGAGAGAAAAGGAGAAGGAGAGAAAAAGAGAGATAAACCGGAAGCCTTAACAGTATGAGACAGATCTTCCGAGACGAATGTGAATAGAGAATACGTTTTGTGAATACGAAAAAAAGAGTAATACGAAATATAGCGATCCATTATAATTAAAGACAGAAATTCGGCGAAGTTGTGGTTAAAAACCGATGAACGAAAGCTGTGATTTTCCAAGTCTATTTAGTATAATAATTATTTGATAAGTTATCTATGCATAATGTTCTAACAGTTGTAATATTATCCATTTAGTTGTGAAAATATTATGGTTTACGACATGTTAGAGTTAGCTAATGTCCCTTTCCACACCCATAATGAAATAATCGATAAACATTTTTTTTAATATTATGCGATAGTGCTGTTTTAACACAGTTACTACTCGATTATCGAGCAGAGTAACTCTGTCAACAAAGCGTAAAAGGTGTTTATTGTTAAAAGGGGGCGTTTGCAAGCCACACGCCATGCATCACATGGGGGAACCTTATCTCCAGTATATGGGCGGATTGTGCTTGGTAGATTATCACTGGAACCACACCACTCAACGCTATTACCAGCTATCGTTCTCTCCCTCTTTCTTAACCTGTCTGTTCCAGTTTACACATCGATCTCTCTTTCTCTTTGCAAGAGATAAAGTATCAAACCCATTGCTGATGGTACCCCCTATGCATTGAACGATGCATAACATCAAGTTTTTATTCAGCCTGACTACCATTTTTTGATATGGATCCATTTGATGTACCTACTCGCCTATTGCGCGATTACAGACCGTACATTCACGTAATGCTGAATAATATTATGTATAGTTATATCGTAATATTCAGAAAACCTATCTACAAGATCTAATTATTGTGATAATTTCGAAACAGATCTTTATGTTTTACCTTACTCATTCTTTGTAACTACTTAAGTTATGTGGTCCCATTACAGTTAGGGAATATAATTAGATGAACACCGGATACAAACATAACAACAGCTAGTTATAGAACTTAAAAAATACTAATTTAAACTATCATTTCTAATCGAGTATATCTAATTTCAGTATACGACGAGAAAAACACAAAAGAAAGGAAAATGGATGTCGCAGCAGTT
Organism: Megachile lagopoda; assembly: GCA_036983795.1. Classification (NCBI taxonomy): domain Eukaryota; kingdom Metazoa; phylum Arthropoda; class Insecta; order Hymenoptera; family Megachilidae; genus Megachile; species Megachile lagopoda. The sequence goes on from CM072790.1 coordinate 634,332, forward strand.
TGCATGTGTGTGTGTATCGTTTTTGTAACAAATTGAAACAGAGAGTAAAAATGAATCTACGACGACACCACAATCATCCACATTGAGTGCAACGTCCACGACCGCAGTTACTCTTTTGTACTTGTTGGGTTGGAACTTTGTTACAAACTTCTTGCATTGGATTAAACGATTACAATGGAAAACCAGAAAATGAACTTAAAATATTTGAATGAAACGCTTAAAGAAAAATTTTCAACTTCTGTGACAGAACGATGTGAATAGATTTTGCTCCATAACAGTGCGAGACTCCATGTTAATTGTTAAGACAAATAAACAGTTTTTAATACTACATGCGAAGCTCTGCTTTATCGAAGGTACTTCTCTGACATCAGACTATTTAATTACCATTAGTTTTGGCCAATGTATCGTGGTTTTTCCGATATACGCTTGCGAAATGGAAACGAAATTCGAAAATGGATCAATAACTTCATCGCTTTAAAAGATGAAAGCTGATAGAACTATTTGCAGGAGCTGAATTTGGAAGCTAAATATTGGGTTAACAATTAAACTCCTTATCAATATTTATTACAGATTTATTACTTAAAATTTTATAAATTATACTATTCTATCCAATTAAGCGCCATTCGTATGAAAGCAAAATATTACAAAATATTGCGAATTTAGTTACAAACTTAATATTTCGACTAAAATGTTAATATTGTTTCTTTTTATATTATATTTTTTATATATTAACATAATAAATACCACGCTAATTTTACATGGTTTGCTCATTTGTGCCGATTAACTTTTTATTATACATTACAAATAATACAAAATATTATTTACAACAGACAAGTTAAAGTGTGTATTCGTGTATGGCTCATTTATCGGAAAAAGTTATTGAAAAATACCACAGGAATGGAATTAATAAATTAAAATGCATTTTATATAAAGCATCCTAACGATTTCGTCGTCAGTTTTCGTAAAAGACTTTCCAGTTTTAACTAATTTTTCAACAGGAGCTTCAACTTTTCATTACCTTCGCTGATGTAGAAGATTTTATGTGTATTTTAACGCAGTTTTTTTTCCAAGGAGAGAGTGCAAGCTATCTTTGTTTAAAGGCGGCTATTTACCTCTGGTAAAGTAAATGTTCCAGTGGTTAAACGATTAAGGAAGCAGTTAAGATAATTGCAGTTTTTGCATTATATTTAGATAATGTAAAATTATAACTAAATACGCTTTTTCGAAAGTGTAAAATTATTGTCAAAACATAACAAAATATTATTTTATCTGAAATTTTTACTTTCAAATAAAATAATAAGAATCTAAATTTTTGAAGGAGAAAGTTTTAAATTATTTAAAATCTGAAAACTTTCTTATGGTCTAGTAATTGAATATTCATGATTTGTCCTACTCATTAATTTTTAATATCTCAAATATAAAATATGTATTGATTTTATTATTTTCATCATTTAACGAAGAAAAAAGTCGAGATGATAATATTTTTTACAATGAAAATATTTAATTTATAATAAATTCATTCGATTAATTACAGTGGGTTTTTCTCCAGAATTAATTTTGGCAAATGAAACTTTTCAAATGGCAACCTATAACGAAGCGCCTGTTTTAAAAGCTTTTACTACTGCATAAACATCTTTCTGCGAATAATCCTTTTTCTCTTCCTTTTTCTACGGTATTCTGAAGAATTTATGTGACTTTATAATGCAAGGAAAATGATTATCACCAGGTTTACGGAACCTGTAAAAAATGGCGAATCTTATATTTGTTATTTGTTATTAACTTTTATTAAAATAAAGAATCGTTGTATGAACTAGTTTATGTATTTTCCATTATTTTTTTTTTATAATTCTATAGTATTATAAAATTTTTTTTATTATATACTATATAATAATATATAGTTTCAATTTAAATATAAATGGTCATTAAACGTCGCGAAATTTAGAGTTAAATGTATATTATCAAATTTTAGGTTATGTTGATATTATGGCAAGTTTAAAAATAAGCAGAGTTATATTTTTGTGTTCTTATTATTAATGTAAATGTACAGAATATAAAACACTCTTATTTTAGTACAATAAATATGAACAATGTAATAATTTTCCTAAAGCTGATTCGTTTAATTAATTGATCTGATGTGAAATTGTTCCTGTTCCGATGGTGTTTAACTCGTCACTGTTAAGATGTACTAAAGAAAAAATACAATACCTAATTACAGTGTTTAAAGAAAATGAATATGAAATAAGATCAATTTGAATTCTCTATTGTTTGATAAATTTGAAACAATTTCACTATTTAAAGAATTATATAAAATTAATTAATCAGAAATATAATAAAAGTACCCCCCCAGTTGCTTGAATCATTATGAAACCAGTGTAATACTTAAATTTCCAAATCGATTACTTCACCCGTTTATAAATTTCCTTTTCGAAATTACAAAATTTATTAAGGTACTCTTGTTGAAATCTGTGTTGATTTATATCAAGGTAAATTAATTAATGCCTTTATGTCTTATCGTTTGTTTATTTATTTTTCTATTTTCTATTTTATTTTAAGATATATGTGCATTATATCGGTAGGTTCAGTGTTAAAAACTTCGAATCTTAGAATACCGTACTATAATATTTTTGTGCGATATAAGTATTTTGCATTTTGCTATTACCCTTTGATTAGTTGAAACGTTCAAAATTAGCAGGAATGTTATTATTACAAAAATTTTCACTCAATAGTTAATTACCGTTCCATTTGAACATTAGCACATTTATCTTAGGTTGACAGTGCGGGGATTTTATTTGTTGAAACCTTGTATCCTTAAATTTATCCTTAAATTCAGAATAATTTTAAGAAATCAAAGTTTTTGTACGATCGCAGCTCCTGCTCCCGCGGTTTAAAAACAATGGAACATTTGAATATTTATTTCATTTACTTTCTCCTTGAGTATCTCATTAATTTCAGCGATAGAAAATGTGAATTGTGGAATCTGTAATATTTGCGATTTACGTGAGTTAAATGTTAAAGGTAAAGTTTAAGCTTTAGTTGATTCAGTGTTGTTTCTTCGAATGCCCCAGTTGGTTTTAACTTAAATCCCGGTGCGAATAAACCAACATTTGTTACAAATTTAAAGTACTCTGGTATATACTTTTGAAAGATTGTTGATGTAAGCAGAGTATCTTAACTAATTCTGCCACTCTTCATTATTTTGTTACTTCTAAAGATGCCAAAGTTTTTTTTCGGGAGAAAGTTCAGATCATTCTTTAAGGTCATACTTAAAGAATGGAATGAAACTATGTATTATAAAAATATCAACTTTATATTTTTTTCTTAAATACGTCGATTCCTTGAACGAATAACACTATTTGAAGATTATTTATTATTATAATATATTACTCAAGATCTTGTCAAGAGAATCATTTTTAAGCTAATGAATATTCTTTGATTTAGTTATTTTTTACTTTAGGATATAAAGCAAAAGTACATTTATGCGTTATTGTGGAATTTGTCTTTATATGTATAACGTACAATCCTGCATGAACGAAATGAAACGATGTTATCTGAAGAAATGAAGATGCCTTTGGTTTTTCATAAGAAAATGATATTTCTGCAATTTCTTAGTGACCGAACACGGATAAATTTATGTTTTCTTTGAGTCTCGTTATACGACAGAATCTATGATTCCTTAATAACTCGGTACGACGTCAATTTTAAAGTCTCCATTTCACCCAATGATTTATTTTGGAAGTAAAATTTCAAGGAATATGTTAATATTGTTTTCAAATTTTTACGTCCTCTAGTTCATTAGAGACGAATTTATTAAAAGTAAAATGTATTCATTATTTTCTATATCGGCAGATCAATTTTTAAATTAAAAGAATGTTTATAATGTTTGTAATGTTATTACAATAATGCAATCTTTCCCATATAAAATGAAAAAAAAGTAATTCAATTAAACTAATGGTTTTTAAAATAAAAATTTCTGAGGGCATTTAGTTTTCACATAAATTTTCACGAAAATATGCAAAAATTGTAAATTTACATTGCTGATGCGTTTTAAATAAACTCGAAGTCAGCAAAATGGTGATTTAAACTCCCCCTAATTTCGCATGCACTATAACATATTTCATTTGAAATTCCTGACTTCGACGTCAAAATGTGATATGGATTTGGCGCGGAATCATCCAGCTATATTTCTGCTAAAATCGTAAACATCAGAAAGAAAAACAATTTCACAATGTAGATCAGATAATTTCAACTGCAGATCCTCCGGAACAGATATTTTGGTAGTATATCACAGGATTGCAATTTCTTTTGCTTAGTCGAAATAGATAAACTATCCATGTGGAGAACACCAGATCCTATCGGTGAGAGATTGTAGCGTCGGTTCTACATTTTTTAAATTATCGCTGTCAGGAAGTTGAATCCTGAAATAGTTTAATAGAATTTTTGTATTTACTTTTATCGTAACAAATTAGAATACTTTTACAAACTTATGCAGCAGCAGTGTCGAATATTTTTGATGTGTCTAATGCACTTTTATTCGGTGAGCTATTCGCTAAACATTTCTAATGTTCATCACGCAGAATTATTTTTAAAAATTGCTCTATAATTAACAGCAAAAGGTAATTGTTCGTCGTTTTGGAATAATTCGTAAGATTTTTGGTAGTAACACGCAATATTTCATTAGTTTCAATCATAGTTTCTCATGTTTAAACAAAATTTAACCGTTATTTGTACATCGATGCCTACATCCTTGATAGGGCGGTATTATATTACTGTCTAGAGTCTAGAGCAAGAATCTACTTTAGAACTCTCGTGACGACACAAATAAAATTATGCACAAGTTATGTGCAGACATGTTACTAATTAGTTCCAACAGTAAGTATGATTTAGATCAGCAGTTCTCGACAGCCAAATAATATAGATGTTAATATACAAGTATTCCCGCTGTTCTGTGCGACGGCACATCTGGGTGAGGATTTCGAAAGTTTATTTATGATCGAACCGTTAGATAGCCGTTTTTGAGCCAAAACATTTCGGATTTTTCCAGCACTTAGTTTTACTACATGTCCTTGCCATAAATTTAGAGTTAATTTTCGCTTCGTCCTCAACGGCCACTTCTCGATCATAAACACGGTACTTTCCGAAGGGTAACTTTAGAAAAGGTCACGTACGGACCTAACGGTGATTGATGTTTGCCAAATGTGTACCCAGAAGAAAAAATCGCGGCATTGCCGGACGTTCGGGGTCCTCCCGCCAACTTACCGGGGTCCCCACCCTTTCTAGACGAAGACGCTCTAAGGGAGCTATGAAGGGTGGGCCCAATCATCAAGGAGGCACGCTGATTGGAATTTGAGAAAAACTGTCAAATCCAATCAGCGAACGATTTCTGACTCCGACGTTTTCGTGGGAGTCAAGACGATCACGGAGATTCATTCGTAAAACAGTCTTGCAAAGGATACTACCTCGTCAATCGTTCGGACAGGATAGTTACTTAGCAACCAAAACAGTTCATCGTTCGGAACTTATATAAAACATTTGCAATCGTTCGAACAATTCAACTTGGCAACGTTCGGCCAGTTTTCTAGTGACCGATACTAGATCTTGAACCAGTTGAGTTCACATTAATTTTTGAATTCCACGCGTCGCGATTAGACAACGAGTCTAAAAGATAGGTTGAAAGTTACGCCCTCAGCCGAGGAATTTAATCCGCGTTTGATAATCGCGACGGGCAATCAATCGACGCGAGATTGCCACGAAACACCCGCATCAATAGCTAAGTTTTACACTTTGTACAATGAACAGTCTTCCGTAAGAAAAATAGTGATGCACGGGAAAAGAAATTTCACTCACATAATAGAAACTATATACAAATATACAATTATATACAAATATAGTTTCTATATTCAAATATGCTATAGACAAATATAGTTTGTATATTCAAATTTAGGAATCTAAACTAATCCAAAGGGAATCATGAACCAATTTCAAAAATCGAGAATTTAGGGATTTACAGAATTTAGAAATATGGTTATTCGAACATTTGGACCTAGAAATTAGAAAATTTAAGAATTTAACTTCAGGAATTAAAAAATTTGGACTTTTGGAAGTCTTGAAACGTAAAAATTTGGGAACCTATCAATTTTTTAATTGAAAATTTGAAAATTAAATAATTTTAAAATATGACAATTCTGAAGGTTGGATATTGGGGAATTTACAAATTTGGAATTTTGATATATTATATCGTGCGAAAGAATTAACTCTAAAACTTTATAGACTCACGAGGGACTATTCTGAAGTGATAATTTCCGATTTTGATGAAATTTATGTATAATATAGTTCTCGAAAAAATATTCGACACGACATTCATGTTAAGAGGGTGAAAATAGCCACTAAAGTGGGGCGGGGGGCGTAAATCAGATTTTGTTGAATATCACGAGTACCAGTAGAGCTAGCGGCATGGTTTAAATTGCAAGGTTGCATTTTTTATGTATTTTTTATGAGGAATCCAAATATGAAAATGGATTTCAAAAATTCGTATTTGTTTAAATAATATATTAAAACATGACACTTTTTTGTTCATTTTTCTGTTCAAAAGTTGCTGTATCTTACTGTAAATTTCGTTGTGAAAACTATTTTCGTAGGTACAAAATAGGAATAAAATGGAACTTTCGTTTTTACATTGTAAATATAATTAAGGTGGTTGAACTTTTATCGTATTTTGGCGAGGTGCAGTACTTACAACGGAAATTATCACTTCGGGATGGTCCGTCGTCAGTGTGTATACATATACCTATCGTACATTCCTGTACGTCTCCGCACACCCTAGGGCTGTTCTATGTATAACAATCATACTTCATATTCCTAAGTTTTTTATTTAAACTGTTTGAGTTAAGAACGTCGAAAATATGGAGTCAATTTTTTCTTCAAGAAATTATAACTTGAATAATATTCAACCGGTATTTTATAAATGGAATTTTATAGAATTCAATTTGAGAAATATTACTCGTGAATTTATGAAATTGCCGTGATAAACTTTTATTGCTCTGAGCATTTTGTTTATAAGCGTACAAGTATGTAGAAATTTGTAACTTCATTAACTTAGTTAATTTGTTAATATAATTTAACGCTTGAACGTTCAATATCAATTAAGAAATTACTAAATACCTATTTGACTTTGTATCCCAAATGTTTAATGGTGTTAATCTAAAGGCAAAGTTGAAACTATTAAGAGTTCTGTGACTTATACAGAGAAGTGTACACTCGAAAGTTTATTCAAAATCGGTATGTGCCACACGAATACACGCTAGTTATAGAACCAGATCTCCTGTACTGAAGGATATACGAGTTTCTTGGTAACTGCTAGCACTTAGCGCGATAAATCTCGAATCTTTCACGCATCAGAGGATCGTTCACGAGCCTGGAGAAGGAGGGATGTGCTAGCATGAAACAAGGATTCGCACGTTCAACCGCAGACGCGGCCGCATAAAAGTCGACGTAGACACCGAGTGTTCCAGAGGTTGGAAGGAGGACAACGGAAGGATAGGGTGAGAGAAAAGGAGAGGACAGAGTAGATTGCTATGAAGTTAGCTGGTTAACTCGAAGAAACAACGGTAGCAAGTTAGCACGAGGAGTTGGCGTCAGTTGGCACCAGCGTGTTGCAGCCGAGAAGCTCAGGGGGTTGCAAAGAGGCTAGATTTCGAACCAGAGGTTCTAACTAATTCATTGTTTCATAATTGAAGCATTTGCGGTCTCACTGTTATGCATATATCTATTAAATGGGCTAAAGCGTGAAAATGCAGCATCGTCCTTCCCGAAACTTGCTTCGTTACCGAAGTAAAACCGACTCGGTCCACCTTATGAAACCCGATATCAGACTCCAGATACGATTTCTATCTTCTGTCTCTTTCATAGCTACCGTGGTAATAGAGTCTACGGTATCGATGATCCAACAAACTTTATTCAGACAAACCTAAACTTCGCGAACAGTGGTACATGCTTTGTATCAATTAACGTGTTCAACGTTGTCTTATATACGTTCTAACGCTTACAGAGTTCTATATACTCATCAGGATTCGAGCAATATACAACTAGTTATACAAGAACCATGTATTAGATCTTGTAGAGGTGTTACTCGATAAGTAACTAAACTCACGGCTCTACAAATGTACTTTTCCAGGAAGCGACTTAAAGCATATCAAACAGCCAGTGACACGTGCACTTTCCTCCATTCAACTACTTGCTCTATTAGAATAGGTCATTTTAGAGTAGGTCACTAACTTTTCGACCGCTTTAACCTCTCGTCGTACGCTTTATTTGTCAGTTGTGTCAGTCAGAACTAACTATTCACAGCTATAATATTACAACGAATAAGAGAAATTAAAATGTTACGTTTGTTTTATATACATTGATCGTTAACTATGCAAATTATAATTGGACTTCAACTTCGAATTGATTTGTATTAAAAATTCGAGTTAAATTTACCACATTTGAACTGTAAGTGCGTTACGAATTAGATTCGTCGAAGTATGGAAAGTGTTAATCGACTTTCTTCTTCTTGGAATTACGAAGAATACTCATCCACAGAAGTTATATGATACTTTCACTTCTCAGTACTGTCAGGAGGAATCAATGAGCATAGATTTTTATAGCTCAAAGTTGAGGTCGCCATAACGTTGTCAGTTTTAAACAGTTTTTTGACAAAAAAATATTGTTGGTAAAAAATAGCAAATTTTTAATTGGTTATACACTTTACTTTGTTACTTGCATATACATATACATGACATGTAAATACAATATTGTTTGTCAGTAGAATGTTTATGTCGTTAATTTATACTATTTGTAAATCGCATAAGAAGTTTTAGCTTTCTTTAATATTTTGATTTCTATAAATAATTACGTTAACTCTTTGCATTCGAAGATATTTTTACTGGCTGATAGCAACTTTAAAACATTCCAGTTGAAAAGTTTGATAAATTTATTTGAAATTAATTCTCTATTATTCATTGTTACTATTATATGTTTCACTATGTCTATATGTCACACTATAGATTCTGTTAAAAAATACTTATCTTAAATTGTTGAATTAAACCGAAATGCAGTGAATCATCTTTCGAATACAAATAGTTGAATATATTCGTTAATATTGGTATTCGTGCATGTAACCTTGTTATGCCTTGGTTTATTGTATTTATTTAGTTTTATGTATTTTCATCACTTTTTCTATTTATCAAAAATAGTAACTTATGCTAGAAAATATCTAAAATTATTAAAACATTTAAACAAAATAATATTATACTGTAAGCTGTACTAATATTGCCACTGCACTTTGGAAAATATGTGAAACTATTTCGCAACAAAAAGTAACACATATATATATTTATTAATACAATAACACCTACGATATACTAGTTTAAACATATTTATATAAACACTTTATTTATGGTTTTAATATGAAGTGGCTGCTTTTTTGCCGTCGCAAGCAATTGCTCAAGTACTTTACAATTTAATGTTTATGATTATTGATCTTTAAATACAAATGACGGTTAGTATTTCTTCAGTCAATTCGTTCACACGAGCTGTGACTTTATTTGTGTCTTATTATGAATTGATTATTTCAGTTTTAATTAAGAGTCCGCTGTTATACTGAAGATTATTATCTTCTTCAGATTCTTATGACCGATTTAGTAAATGGCTTTGATCTTTTGAATAGTAGTGTACATAAACGTTTTGTTATTTGTTCAAGCTACAGCTGGCATTGCGCAGGAGACATTAAGATCATATCTCGTGAATGTATTTCAGTTCGGTGGATGAGCCGGAAATCGAAGATAATGAAGCAAATTTTTCCACATCGTTGGTGCCGTGATGCAGGGCAATAAAGTGGTCAACCAATGAATTAGTTTGTGACACGATCGCTCGATTTATGTAAATCGGTTTAACGTCGTCGGGGATCCGTATATTTCGTATTAACGTAATACCTATTCCCAGCAGCGTTTCCGACAGATTTGCATGCATTGTCGGTCCACCAATTAAAATATTCCAATATTTATGTTGCGTACGAACAGTTGTACGAGCAAGAGGCTTTACGTAGATTTTGCCTCGACAGTTAATGTGTATTATCACTTGGCAAATTCTCTCGCTAATTACGATCCTCGGGAATGTTCATCACAAAGTTTAAAAATTCCCTCCAGTTGATTTACCTTGATGCAAGCTATTGCGCATGCGCAAACTGTTAGGGTTATAGCGGATATCTTCGATGCAGATAGATCTTATTATTAAACATCAAATATTTAATACGCGGAGAACATTTACATATCGTTCCTACTGCATTTTATAATATAGTGTAATTTAAAATTTATATATTAATGTCGCAATAAATATTTGGATATTTTTTCTAATTAATACAGTATATTACTTCTTGATGTGAAAGAGCAACCTAATTATAGATACGTCGAAGTTGCTCAAAGTCACTTATTCAGTCTACAAAACCTAAAAAAGCTAAAATTATTAATTGTTAATTGTTAAAATATAAGACCCGATAATAAGATCTGTATCTTCTTAAAACCTTCAATAATAAGGTTCTTCTTTTCGTCTACTACGATAACTAATTGAAGCAAATATACAAATTTGAAATTTACTTAATATCTTATTTCAATCTGTAATGAAAAGTAAAGGTTTTTTGTCAACATGTTTTTTACATGTCTCAAGTACCATTTCAAATAATTTTTACATTAATTTGATAATTGTTAAAGAAAGCAGAAAAGCAAACAGAATTAATTATTTCCCGATTAACATTTAAATTATTTAAAAATTTCAATTGGATGATACATTCTAATACAGCACGTTGAATTTTGAAATGAAAATTAATACAATAACATAACGGTTGATAAAAAGTCATATATCACTAACAAATTAAAGAAAAGATTGAGTTTTGTAATTTTCATTTTTGAGAGAATATGAACTTATTAATGACAAACCTACTATCCTGAAAAAAATGTATTTATGTTCCTTGAATACAATGCGAGAATGCGATCAGTGCCTTGGCTAATCTTAAGAAAATGATGAATGCATTTGAGGATTTCGTTGACACTTATAGGGAAACTAGAAACGTCGATATGTGATACTACATATTAACTATTATAGTATTGCAACAGAAAAGAGTGTTATTAACATGAACCGATTTGAAGCATCTCATGAAGTTATGAACAATAAATGAATCGTCCAGAAGTAGATATTTTATTATCGTAATACAATTCGGACGACAGATTTGCATGTTTTACTGAATTCATGAAATTTCAGAATCATTTAGTATAGCATGGAGAGGATAACTTAACGCCGTGAATAATCTATCCGGCGCTTTTCTGGTAAAAGCTGTCATTTAGCTCTTAAGCCAGAAAGAATGAAATATCAAGGAAAAGAAGTAAATATAAGAAATGTAAATACATGTAAAGTAAAATTTATATTGCCAATAACCGAGATTTTTTAATTTAAGAAAAGACATTAATTCGCAAGAAAACCGTTTAGGATAAGAGGATTTAATATGATTGAAAAAAGTAATGAAATTATCAGTGATGAAATTTAAATGAAGATAGAGACCGTCAACAGTTTAATCCGCTGATAATCGATAAAAAAGAAAATCCCAGTTGATTAAACCAAGATATCTTGAACTCTGTATGGTTGACAAAATTCAATTTTTCGTACTTAAAAAAAGGAGTTCTAAAAACGTCGCCAATATGATCTTTTTAGTCATAGAGACTATCTGTATCACCTAAAAATACTCAAATATCTTAAAAAATCTGTACGATACGAAAAAATGTTAGAAACAAAAATTTCATGATATCAAAGAAGATAACTATGCCGTATTTTGTTTAATCCTGTTTAACCATATCGATACTTTTTAATAGAATAGTGTATCTTTCTTTATACAGATTAATTTTTCACTGTATACAATGTAAACAAGTATTAGGATAAAACATCAAAGATATATCAATAATTCGTGAGATATTAAATATTTTTGAACAAAATATCCCACTTTTCAAATTAAAATATTTCACAAGCTGTTGATTTTTATTGATATTGTAAGTAATACTGTTTTTATGCAGAATGCGTCGAAGAATTAATCTCTGTACAAGAAAATATACTATCTCGATAACAAATATTAATATGACTTTCACATGACGTTTTAAGGCCATGACAAAAACAAATTAACAAAAGCATACTGTGCTACCATTCGATATCGTACAATTTTTGTTTGAAACATTTTATCGTATATTCCTACCTTTTTGGAATATTTAAATGTTTTCAAATAAAACAATCGTGCTGTTTGCAGATCAATAATTTTCAACAGGTATGGTGTGCTGTGATGTGTATTGAACGTTTTTAATACAAATGATTAATCGCATATACTATTTATATTTATTATTTCTTCGAAGTAAATTACACATAAAATTCGTACGTAAATCGGAGAAACATAATAAATAATTATTGATCTAAATACTTTTTAATGTATATTTGCTTCTAAAAACGCCGTCAATAAGTAAGATATTTACTATCCCTTCAAAAAAGAAGTTGAACAAAATTTGTCTTGCAGATCATTAACCATTAGCTATCATTTAATGCATAATAAAAAATATAATTATTTTATTGTCAATTTGGAGCAAAACTGGAAAAAAATATGTTTCATGAATTAGTCAAAAATGTATTTAAGTTTCTTTTACCGGACTGGTGAAAAAGTAGAGTATATTTTAATATTTTATTAGTTAGTTAATGTGAGTCGTGAAATAAAAAGGTCGAATGTAACTGATACAGGTCAATCTTATTCTCATCGCTTTATTATCTAAATTTTATAACCATTTTACTGCTTTCCAAAATGACAGACTCATTTTTTAATACGTACTAAATATACAAGTTACATGAAAATATTAAAAAGATAATTTTGTGTTAAACGCATTTAAGCTTTTGAAACGACAGTTAGTGATTTTTATTGCAAAACCTGCTTCGTGTAGCATTAGATTTCGATGATCATCTTTTACAGTAATCATAATTTTTGAAGATATTATCATCGTTCAAAAGGGAATTATTCGAACATTCATTATGGACTTCCTTTAGATTTAATCAAAGTAAGTGCGTCCTTTTAATGCATACTACATTTTATTTTCACTTTAAAATAGCCGACGTATAAAGGAACGGAACATTTAGTTACTTGTAAATGCATTAAAGAGGTAAAAGAGTTATTAAAACGTCGCGAAAATTTGAATGCGATGAGATACAGTGTTAAAATTAACATTGAGAGCAGCTGTGTGTGTGTTTACGGTTACACGAAACACAGTTACCGCAGTGCACAGGGATAAGTATTGGCGAGCAGCATGCCTGAGATACGTAATCACCGTTGTGCACCTGACTGGACTCGGTGGAATAATTTTGCGGCGAAGATCATCTCGGTAATATAGATCCGAGGTGGGTAGCGTTGCGAGTCTATGTTTCGCAGCCTGGTCTCATAATACGGAGCATAAATAAAGATTAAACATTCGAGATCATAAAAATTCCGTGTCAACGTAGCAATAAACATTAACTCAGCCGTTTACTTTGAAAGTGAGACCAGCTCATTTTTTTAAAAAACGAAGATAATGATAACATTGGATAAAATTTAATAGGGTATTTTTACCTGAAAACAATCTATAGTGAAAGTAATCGAAATTCCCTAATATTTGGGTGGAAGTTTGCGTGATTAACGGGAAGAGGAAGATGTTTATTTTGAATGTGGTACAAGTCCATCTTAGGTTGAAATTACTTTCACCCAAATATATTACGATACAATTTAGCTTTGGTAAATTTTAGTAGTACTGAAAATACGGTGAAAAACTACAAATTGTATAATATATAATTGTATAATATTGGTCGTATACGTAACCTCAATATGAGTGCTGATGTGTTGTAGATCTATGTATCATTGCTGATTTCTATTACCAGCTTGCAAGTAAGTTCTAATTCAGTATGTAATAAATATTCTTTAAAGTCGACACAGATCTTATTTTAGTATCGGTGCACAAAACCCGTTCACAAGTTCACTGTTATTTGAAAATTAATTATGAATTGTGGTTTACTTTATTAAAAAAAATGACTCAGAATGATTTCAATGAAAATTATAACAATTATAAAATTTCAATTCAGACCCAAAATGATTTAAAGAAATTAAGAAGAAGAATAACTGAATAACTGAAATACTATCCGTTTAATTAACGATTACAATAATTGATTAATTGTGAAGGCGAGGAAAGTCCATTTAGGTATAACACCTCTATCTTCTTTAGCCAGCACTTTCGACACTATTGGATGATAAACATACATTATCTAACACCACAAAATACAAAAAAATTTGTCTATTAGTGCTTACCAATATTTTAAAATTTATTAAAATACAAACCCCTGTATATCTCGCAATAAGAAAAAAAAGACTTGCCCCACTTTCAAAATAAACGGCTCTATTGTTGGAAGACTCGTAACTATATCCGCATACATTTCTGGTCATCTAAAATAAAAGAGAAATGTGTGAAGTTCAAATTTCGCAGTAATTTCTATTTTCCTGGTACGATCAAAATGGTTTCTTGCACGTTTTAATGGCTGAGACGTGCATGTTTATTGGATATTGGTAATTTTTATTTAAATATTATTAACCTCTTGTTGCATGATTTTTTCAGTTCTAAAAAGAAATACATTTTTTAAATATCGCAAATAAAAGTTATAGGAAAAGAGCAGTAAACTAACATTTTCTGTTTGAAAGGTTTTATTTAACAGAATTGATTTAGTATTCTAAATTTGCAATATTTTGGAAAGGTGTATAATAATAATAGAAAACAATAGTAATTACGACAGACGAGAAATGTTTTCAATAATTTCGTTTATTATGAAATGCTGTTCATTTATGTTTGATAAAATAATAAAATAATTTTGTAGTGCATTATTTTATCTAGCACATTTGCAGCAAAATGCAATAAAGGGTCAACTGAACTAATGTTATAGCAATTTCTGTAGGTGTATGTAATAATGATTTATTATGCAAATACAGACGCAAAATTTTGAGTAACTTTTCCAAAATTTAGCAGAAACATAACAGAAAGTTAAAAAAAAATTGAAAGAAGCTTATGGAGACCATGTTTAATTATCAAAGACATAGGCATTCTGATAAGTCAGAAAAATAAGTGTTTTAAAAATATTTTAATTCAATAGAGCAATCTTTCAAGTACAATATATTCTCTAAAAATTTAATGGAAAAGTCGATAATATTAGTGAAATTACAGCTTGCAGATAAACATACATTTCCATCTTATCCCTTGTGTGTAATGAAATCTTAAGGCAGAGAGGTGTTCTACCTTGTTGAGTTATACAGTAGGTGATTTTTCGTGAATTTTGTGTAGAAAAATTGTTGGACATATTAATTGAAAATTTTATACAATTGGTTTATATTATTATTTTTAGCTTTTGTAAATTTTTACGCGGTGACAGACAAAAAACTATTATTCATTATTTATTATTAATTTCAATAATAAAATATTGTTTATCATTACAGAAGTAGTTGTGAAAAAGTCGAATATTTGCTAGCGTTGGTAGAATATACCCCAAAATTTAAATATCTAAAACACAAAAGTAAAGAGAGATTTTTAGTTCGTATGAATATGCCTATCTTTGGTAATAGATATATTTATGTCACTACCGTTTTCCTTAATTAAAAGAAACTGATTTTTTAGCAAAATTCGATTCTTTTGCAGAATATAATAATTTGAACAACCTTTTGTTCATTTTAATAAAGCCACTGTACATACCAATATTCATCAAAGGAGATGTAAGTAATAATGGTGCAAAAGTATAGGGGTTTAAAAGCACATTATATGTATATTTCTTATGAATTTAATATGTTTTCATAACATATAGTATTTGGCGGTTTGGCTAGAAGGAAATAGAAAGTCTAGGAAGAATGAAACAAAAGGAGAGAGAGCGTTTCGTCCGAGACGTGTTAGTGGATTCATTCGTCAGTAAAGCATTCTAATAGGACCATGCCTTAGACGCGGGGATGTATGGTAGGAATGGACAGGAACTATTTGTAGGAATCGGAAGACTTTTTGAGCACAAACGAGAAAGCCGGTGTCGATGATATACGCCGTCTAGTAGCGATGAGCGCAGAATTGGAACCGTCACAAAGTATATGTGTATCCATTGACAGAAAAATTATTTCATATAGCAAGTTATAATATATAATATGAGGAGATTAAATCGTCATTAGCTTAAAACAGATTATTTAAAACATTAACTTGCATGCGTTGATGTAATTGACATTTGTTTGCTTAGCGAAAGAAAATTTTTTACAAATCACAGATTTGTTCTATGTCAACATATAGTAGAACTAATAGAACATGCGTAAAAAACAAATAATCTAGCAATTTAATAAAACTTGTGTTTTTCCGAAACGTGAATTAGATAACTTACACCGCTGTGACTATCACACTTTCATACAGATTACGAATCTGTTTTTATTTCAGTGTAACAAACAATTCTTGGGGTATATTTCATTAACAAGGATCATTTGTTTCAGTTACCTCAATTCGTACTTTATTATATCTATATTACTTTGTATTCTGTTATCATACAAATATGTATGACAATATTTAAGGGAAATATAAGCCAACCTACCAAGCTTCAAATTAATCTGACTAATAGTGTTTGTATAAAAAATTCGCAGAAAATCACCACGTATACGGATCAGCAAGGTAGAACTTCATCATAACCCTTTATTAAAAGCGTTTTCACGAAATGAGAAAACTTTTTTATTACTTCCGAAAATAGTAACCAGTATTTCTCACAAATGAATCGATCGGTTCAATTGTAATTTGATATGATGGTTTTCGATCGCACTATCTACTTTTTTTATAAAATTCTTTTCTATGCAATTAAAGCAGAATGATTTTGAAGAGAAAAATTACTTAGCTGTATCCAAATTACCATTCTGCGAAAAATTGTCTCTGTCAGAAATCAAAATTTGATTGTATTTGAAGCTTTTGAAATTGACTCGGACAGAAATCGAAATTTGATTGAATTTAAAATTTCAGAACTGATTCAAACAGAAATCGAAATTTGATTTAACTTGAAATTTTTTAAACTGACTCGGACAAAAATTTTGTATAACAATTTCAAGAGAAAATGTTTGTTGTTTAATTTAAATAAAAATAGTCAAATACGTTTTGATTATCGCTCAAGTTTTCCTGATGTTTCATTTTCATTCTCTTTCTGATGTTTCATCATAAGATATGATATAGTATAACATTCTGTTCTAAAATCGTGGGACCAAGAATAGACTCTGTTTAGTTACAGTTACAAAGTTACAGCACAATTGACTTACGAATTTAATTTTCATTCTAGTATAAGCAAAGTGCAGAAAATGAAAAAATATTTAATTCTTTCTAATTTTCCAACTATTACGGTCCAGCTATAAACGAGAAATTCTAACGCGCCAATTACGTGTTAATTCGTTCGATTAACGTAATATCGAATAAAAATTGGTAACAAATTAATCGTGTGGCTAGAACCAGTTCGGAGAGAGGACAAACGCTATCGAGAATACACAGAACGAGCAGACCACAGAATCATTAGCGTATAATCCTAAACTATCCTCGATAACCAAGCCATACTTGCGTCGTACGAAACCAAAGTGGTAGTATACGAGTATGGCAGCGACGCATTAGTGAATTAGCGTTTCCTGCCGTTGCAATCAAGGTAATGCGCCAGTACGGCACGCGCCTCGCCCCCTCTTCAGCTTTCCTAGCTACATTCGAATAACACGTTAGCTTTCCTGTGTACGCTGTACCCCAAGACAATTAATAATTCAAGATCTTGAAGGATTCAACTGGCGAGCTTAACGGCCACCAGACCTTCGAGTGATTCTCAATTGCTCCCTCGAACTAATAAGTAACTTCGAACGTTTTCCAAGCTTAGGAATAAATCAAGCGGAAGAAAATTTTGCCGTTGCTTCGTAACACAAATTAAAAAGTACGGTTTTTAAATGATCATTACGGTTTGTTAAATTCATTCTGAAAAAAGGAAAGAAACGACTCGAAGAGATTTCAAACAAATTAGACTAACTACTACCTCTAAATTTTTTAATTTCTACAATTCCTAAATTTGAGATATGCAGATTTTAGGTTAAATTCCTAAATTTTACATTTCCCAATTACCGAATTTCTAAATTCATAATTTACTAAACTAAATTTTCCCTTTGGAAAGGGTCTAATCGAATAAGATAATCAACAAATTATTAAAAGAATTAAGTCCAGCGAACCTGCGCCCAAAAGACATGTAGCGATTACAGGATTAGACTCCTAACCGCTTCGCCAATGACATAAAATTAATTACAGAACGAATTTTATTTCTTTGATTAATATATCATTTATATCAATTATGAATGTGAATCTATTTAAGATTACTTAATATATTGAAAAAAGAAGGCATGCAAATTCGAAGCGGAAAGTACTTTTTGAAGGAATGTATCGATTTTTGATTTCTTAAACTATGGCGCACCTCACTGAAAAAGCTGAAAAAATTAGGGAATAATAGTTGTGGCGATACATTATTACCACTATATAAAGGTAAAAAAAAAGTAAAGAAACCGCATTTTTCCGTTTCTTTCCGGGTTTTCATTTTTTACATCTACAGTTTGCGATGAAAAAATCTGCAAAAATTTTATAATATGCACTATGTGGACCTTAATGTTTCAGAATTTTTGTATGAAACTAAATAGGAAAAATAGGCCAAAAACCAGAATTTCGATTTTTCCCTTTTACTACCCTCATGAATGAGATAGGTGGTTGAAACTAAATTTCCAAATATGTAAATTTATGAATTATCAAAGCTTTACATTGTCAAGTTACTAAAAATCGAAAAGCAAGACTTTTGAACCATCGCTGAGATTTATTAAACTAATTCTACAACAAATGGAATGAACGATTTGGAAAAATGTAAAACTCCTAAAAGATCATTTTGGTAACCGAATTAAGCTATAAATATTTTATTTATATCTGTAAAAAGTACCACTATCAAAGGATATGTTGTTAAATTTTATAATAGCAGCAAAATTTCAAGTATTTCAGCTTTTACGATCTTTTATAGCGAGCGACACTGGCTGGCACGTTTCCCCCTGACTATTTTTCTTTCAACTGATGGAAGTGAAATAAAAAAAATTAACCAAGCTATCGGTTTAAAATTCTAATAGGATGTCCTACATACCGCTGGTTTTTCCAATATAACCACATTACTTTTTAGGTGAATAATTCACTCCTGTTTTCCAACGCGAAATTTTGGAAAAATCTAGAATTTTTATGCTTACATACCACACTGAATGACATGGAAGGTATTCACCAGTCATCGACGCCATAAGTTCAATATGATTGAATAATTTAAAGAAAAAAATTTAATAGTATTTAACGTGTTAAATTTTAAATGCGTGTTTGTTAAATTTTTATTTCACAAACTATGATATGGTACGTACAGTAGCAGTACTTATACTGATTATCCTTTTATTTTATTTTTCGCTTATGATATTAGTTTCAAAGACTTAGGATTACGTCACAAATTGTTTCACATGGGGTAGATGACATGGGATACCTGCCACTATTTAATATTTAGTCGAGAAAAAGTAATATAAACAATCATGTACTGAAATATTATTAATATTAAATTCAAATTTTGTTTTATAGCAAAGGCACCGATGCACATTTAGTTACATGTTTGAACGTAACCTAGATCGCATAAACAAAAACTGGTCCCAAATTCACGCTTTAGCAAAAACTATAATTTAATTACTTCACTTATAATAGTTGCTTAAAATATATTTTTAAATTATTGACAAGATTAATTTATAATAATATTATAGTTGTAATAATGAAAATAACGATTTTAAATTATATTAACAATTTTGAGAAACAAGTCACAAAATTGTGAAAAACCTTAATAAATACATTAAAACACACAGTAAACACTGTTTATGAATGTTTAACAATGTTTAATAAAGTTTCTAATATTTGCAAACGTTTGCTTAAAAAAATTTTATTTTATGATCTAAAAATGATTAGTTTTAAAATAATAAAATATAACATTGATTATTAAATTCCAGTAGAGTGAACTAGCAATTATACGATCATAATCAAAAGAATTGACAATTATATGATTACAATCATAGGAACTAGTAGAGTTAATGGTAGATTTAGGGGTATTACGTATTTTTTTATAATCTAATAATGATTAAACAATCCTTTATAATTAATATGAATTACACCGTTATTTTATAAGACAGATATTATTTTATAATATAAGCAAAGCATAATAATTTTTCAGGTTAGGAAAACTTCAAATGATTAAATAAAATTATGGTATAATAAACTGACAGTTACAGGGATATTTTCCTAAAGTTGCATTTTCACATCGGAATATAACATTAAAAACTAAATAAAAAATTCTACGAGATATTTTCCAAATAGCCTCAAAAATGTAAAAAATTGAAATGAAATAAAACTAAAAGCATTATTGTTTATTATATTTACAATAAAAAATAAGAAATCTTGAATGTTCTGGAATTTTTTGGGACGATTACAAGAGTGACCTTTTAAGGAATTTCACGTTCGATTTGCGAGGAACATTTAAATCCTATTTCGAAATTGTCGCATAACCCGTGGAATTATAACGGATGGCAAAAAAAATCATGTTTTGACGCGATTGGTGGAACCGGATACCTATTTCATTCGACCGAATAAAAAAAAAAATGTTTCACGTTGCGCACAACCGGACGCTGATTGAATTTCGCGTTTGTCAAAGTGCACAATGTACGAGCTTCTCCCTAGCCGGGGAAACTTTAAACCCCGTAGAATTCGAAACGATTTCAGAAATCCGTGATTCAATCAACAAAAACGTTTATAACGTCAGCGATGCGAAAGCTTATGAATCAGGAAATTTTCCACCGCTTTCGTTGCATAATTTGATTCAACGAGTGCAGTTGAAGAGCTCTTACAAATACGGCCGTTCCGCGTAATATGCCCTTTTTTTCGATTATTTCATTTTAAGAATATGCAGGATCAACTATAGGAAAAACTCCTAATATAATTTGCAGAATAAAATAATGTGAATTGTAAAGCATCATAAATAATATTTTAAATACGAGGTTATATTTGCGATAGTCATAAATAGTAATTAACTCAAATTCGAAATTTAAACAGTAAGCTGTTGAAACTAGAGCTAAAGTACGCTCCAAAATTCAAATAAAATTTAGAGTACTGATATTAAAATTTTCTATTACAGTGGACGGCCAAATTATTACACTCATATAAGACTTGTTTAGCAGTGAGGTTACATGAGCGTTCAAAATGGCACTCTAGTTTGCCAGGAATGCACAATTTATAAAAAGTTTTGGAAAAATTCTTATAAAACATAAAACATTCAGTTTCTATGTATCACATCAGTCTTAATTCCAATATATTTTAAATTAAAAATCATTCAGAATTGATTGCATCCATGCATCATGCTGGATAGTGAAAGCGAATAATATGCATCATATGGTGATCAAATTATTAAATTTTAGATATTTCTTTTTAAAAATATACAACAGACGCGACTTATCATTGCACTTGTTGCTGCTGTCAAAGATTTATCATTCTTAGAAAAAAGAATCTTCCAACACTACAACAGAGTATTAAGAATTAATTTTTTATATGCAAAAAAACTGGATTAAGGAATACATTTATTGAGATACTTTTTTGATATTGAGCTACAATTGCATATTTTTGCTACAAATATTTTTAAAACTCCTCTTTCTTTTCTTAATAAGTTATATATTTTGTTGTATCTGAATAATTGGAAATTTCATAATATGAAAATTTAACAATTAAGCGATTTAGTAATTTAGAAATTCAGGGATTCGTAAATTTGCAGATTTAGTAGTTCGATATTTTGTAAATTTATAAATTTAGGTATTTATGAATTTGATAACTTGAAAACTTAAAAATTTCGAACTTGGAATTATTAGCGGTTTGAAAGTTTGGAAATCTGAAAATTTGATAATGTAGTAAATTAAAAAATTGAAAATTTAAGAATTTAGACATTTAATAATTTGGAAATTAAAAAAATTTGGAAATTTATAGATTTATAAATTTAACAATTTGGTGATTTGGTAATTCGATGATTGGTGATTTGTTTATTTGGTAACTTGAAAACTTGAAAAATTCGAATGTGGAAATTTAGATGATTGACTATTTGAAAACTAGAGAATTTAAAAGTTCGGAAACCTGGAACTTAAAAAATTTGCAAATTTGGGCGGTTGAAACTTTTAGAAAAATAGGCAGCAAAAAGTCTTCCAATTCTGCAAATATGAAAGACTCAGCAAAATTTTGAATATGGAATACTCCGCACATCTCCCACAATTCGTGTCGGATCTGGTCATGAAAAAATCCAATATTCGAAGAGAAAGGGTAAATCTCATTTATAATAATCACTCCTGTTTTTGCTTTCATTTTATCCTATGTTAATAATGACGTACACTTATCGTTAGTATTGGTTTTATAGATTTTTCATTAATATTTCGACTCTATAACACGGAATATCGCAAAACTCGATTTTGGCATTTACACTCATATTCCAAAGAGCTGCTCGATTTCAATCGGAATTTTGGATAAATTTGTCAGGTAAATGTACAAAACATTTCCAGCTATCGTAAGTGAGCATATTATTTCGATAAATCGACATCCATTATATTTTTTCAATCTCCACCCCTCTACTTCGTGTAAGAGTGCTCGAATCGGGTATTCATTGTTATTGCTTGTCGTTTTCCGTAATCACTTTGTGCGCATCTCGTCCATCGAATGAGCAGCTGTCTATTCGATCCAACGCTCGTCGAGTAAAACATGTCGGATAACTTTAGCGACGCCAGTCACAGCGATGTGCATCGAACATTTCATTGGCCGTGCTATATCGAATTACCACAACAAAACGGATTCCTTTCTTCTTCGTAATTTAGTTTTTTCTCCACAGAATACCATTTAACGATGCTTACCATTCTTACAACTCAGTTTCGATCTAGAAATGAAACAGAAAGATCTTTATTTTGAGACGTTAATCATCAGATCTTTAAAAACAAGCTTTTAACAATGTTTTCTGAAATTCATTTTGGTAATCGTGAACATTCATAAAGCTGTTTCTTTTTCCTGCTTTTGTTACGTTGTTAATTGACTGTTCTTGTAATTGAATTATAATAACCGAACAAATCTACATAAATGATACTTTATTCACATATATTTCATATCATGGATATATTTTACATGCTAATGTTAGCAGTGTAGCAGCAAAAATAATTAATAATAATCCAAGTTAATAGAAATAACGTAATTGATCTGCTGTAAGTTTTCAAAACTTACATCAAAAGCACTATGCCTGCTTGTTATGCATTCATACTTTGCCAGATCCACTATTTCAATAAATTTTCTATTAGAACAATTTCATTCTTTAATAATTGTATAAGTTAATAAATATTGAAATACGGGTATATTTGTAACATTGCTCATTAATGTATAAGTATATATACTCAATTTAATCCATTGTTTTTGTATAACAACATTGTTATGATCTTATGTTAGATTTATTATGCAGTCACAGGCAGAGCTTGTTTTAGGGTTGTTCGATTTACAGTTTACAAAAATAAAGCATTGAAAGTGTAATACAACTTAAATAAAAAGTTTTCTTTTTGAATAGCAAAAAGTACTACTAACTAAATACTATGAAATTTTTAGGTTTAATAAAAATTGAGCAAAGTAACATAAAAGTCAGCCTCTGGTATTTAATAAATCTTCGTTAATATTGCACAAGTAAAGCTTGTATTAGAACGCTCTTAACATCAAACAAAAACAAAAATTTACTGCTCAAACAATGAAACATACGTTCTCAAAAGTTAATAGAATTCAAAGATTTCTGTCACGCCATAAATGTTCTCTACAAAAAGAATGTGAAGTCAATATTTCATATACCCCATATTGTTAATTATAATTCCAGACATTTTGAAATAATGTGGATTAAATAATAATATAGGGGCCTGCCTTGATGGAACTTAATTTGGCCTTAGAGTTTATATCACCGTTATTTCACCTAGAATCAGAATATTTCTTTGGAAAGTAACATCAAAAGAAAATTATGCAGTGACAAGAATATGATCAGTGCAGTAGTAGCAGTGCATTAAAAAGTAGACAAGAAAAGATCTGTAAGTCGTAGAGATAAAGAAGTACTAGTCAAGGATTCGTCATTTACGACGAAAATGATATTATATGCACATTTACTTCTTACAATAGGAAAAAATTGTTTTATCAACTTACTCGCCAGGATCAAAATAATAATTCCACACCTATTCAGTAATAAAACAACTAATATGCATAGTTCAACCATTTTTATTATTTTGACATTGATGCCATGAATCATATTGAAATCTGAATTAATAAATGACAAAACTAACAAGGTTGTAAATTGTTCGATTGATTGTGTGGTATTTATTAATTTGAATCTTTTCTAAACACTACCGTTAAAAAAATGTTACCTTTAATTTTAGATTGAAACTATATTATTCGCACTTTTATCAAAAGATGTGGAATCACTTTTAGTAGGAATAAATGCTTTGTTTTTTGCACGAGGTCGGGATATTAACCCTTTGGTTACTCCCCGCACTGCCGCGCTTCCTTACCCCTGTTAGAGTAATAAGGATAATACACTGCAACTTTTTATTGAATTATTCTTTATTATTCACTGTTCTTGATATAATGGTATCTATGAATGAGTTAGGTGTTGATATTTTTAATTGAGACGAGAAAAATGACTGAAAGGAAACTGTTTTATGTCGTTGATCACGAACCAGAGCGAAAAATTCACTTTGTTTCTTATCATAGCAACGATAGCTATCGATATCGGTGATAGTCAATTCAGCGTTTGAATGGTCTGAATGTGACTATTCGCTATTGACTGAAGTGCTCTTTACGATTATGTGAACTGAACTTGTTCTCTTTTCGGTTTCTTGTAAACCAATTCACCTCTCTGTCCCCGCCCAACATAATTAGCGAATGAGCTTCAGGGAGTTGGTCTAGCATGAATGTCAATGAAGGTAACCAATCTGTGTGGTTTTTTGACCTTTGACAAAATGTGATAGGCTAGCTTGCTCTAGCCTCTTAAACGCTGTAGACGCTTCCCTTGTATGCCCGCTGTAAATCCTGCTGCTGTGGTGCACGTGGTAACTGGTAATATGGTTCAAGCCCTTCACGTTGGGAACCCACGTTATTGACAATATGTTTAATGAGAAGACCCCTTGATAGATCTTATCTCTGACTTTGCGGAACGCACCACCGCAGGTCAGGTGAAGACAAGAGACAGAGAGTCAGAGATGGTGCAAGCCAATTCAATGATGTGACTTTAAGGTTTTTCCCGAAACTGAATGGAATTCTAATATGAGTGGACTGTAATTTAATGTAAAAATAATTTTATTTCTATTATGTTGTGTTTTTCGCGATATCGCGGAACATGCTTCATATAAATTTTGCAGCTTTTTTATTGCATACTTAATTAGATATAAACTTAATAGTTTTTTAAAGAACATTCATAGCAGTTCGAATGAAGAATCACATTTTATTAAAAAGATCAAACTGTACGTCTATCGCAGCAATACCGTAGTTTTTGTATTTAACGTCACTGTTTATACTACACGGCGGGAAGAATAAATCGCGAAGCGACAGAAAAGTTAAGAAATCATTGTGAAAGCCGAAAGCGAAGCGTTTGAAAGCAGAATTCCTTCAAAAGGGCAGCATTAGTAAAGCCTCCGGCGTTGAGGAGACAGTTTTGACCGGTTCTTTCGCTTCCTCCTTCTTCCGTTGAAAAATCTCTGGCTGTCTCGTTAAAACTTTTTCACAAGAGTATCTCAAGAGCACTCTTATCAAAAAAAAGGTTACATCTGCGTTCCCAGTCGTCCTTACTTTTACTTATAAAATGTAACGGCAAAAACCGTGCTGCAAGTGCATCTCCTTACTTACACGACAAGTGACAAGTGCATCTAGTTGTCCTCCAAACGCTGAGTCTCTGTACTTCCCATTTTGTGTTTTGTGCTTGTTACGGTGTTAAACAAACATGATTTCGAACACGAATTAAAAGATAACAAATAATTACTGTTTACTAGGTTTACTCGTCATTTACGAATAATGAATAAAGTAATTGTTTGTTATTAGAAACTAACAAATAAGTGGAACTATTTTGGTACGTACAAGAGGCAAATAAATCCAATAGATATTTATTTCCATAACCATAGAGAGTTATAAGACGAAATCAATTTATCAGAAAATTCCATCTTTGTAATGCAGAAACAAAATGAATCGAAAGTAATTATTTCAAAAGAAAATGTGCGGCACAAATAAATTTATTTTTGGTGGTTGTGTGATAATAAAAAAATATATGTTGAATGTTACACAGTTTACAAAAAAGTAACATGTATATAAAAATTGTCATAGAAATTATTAAAAATATATATAAATCAAATTGTTTTCTTTCTTTTTCCAAAACGAAATTTTTCGAAGCTGAAAGATAAGAATGTCACAATTTGTGACAATGCATGACGAAGCGTCTCCATACAAGCTTAACGACATATTTCGAAACACAATGTCACTCGTTGTTTGTATATTTCCTTTGATCTTATCTATGTTCGTAGAAAACAGGTGGCTTTCATCAACAATACGTTTTTGTTCCTCACAACAATAAGAAACGTCGAAGGACCTTTTGAAACTTCTGGAAAAGCAATCAACAGCGACAATAATGTCGCTATTTGTTCACTTTAGTAGACATGGTAGAGTTCGGTACAAGAATATAATTTTCAATTTTGTTTATTATTTTTTCTTCATTTTCATCATTTTTTAGTATATTCAAAACGTGAAATAAAAATGTTTGTATTAGATTCTATGTAGTATTTTCCAATTATTCATTTATTTTGGTGGTTACAAATCATATTCAAATATATTTGTATTTGCTACGAATAAAACATTAGTCTAATGTTAACAATATTTCGTATGCTGGTTCTTGCTATCGAATTCTTTTAAATTAGTATAGATAGATAACGTGAAAATAAATTACATTAATTTTTAATGGACAACACATTTGACTTTCTTTGCAATTACAAAGATGCATTTTTTTCACAGAATAAAATGGTAGAGAAGATAAGGGATGTTTTTATATTAAAAGATGAAAATATGTGTATCATTTTAAGATGATCAGTTCTTATTTTTAATCTTTGCTCTTAGCAGTGATCCTCGGCAGTGATGCCGCCTCGAGTATCTCAACCTAATTTTAATTCTTAAATTTTTTAATTTTCAAACTAACAAGTTAACATATCCCTGAATTTTCAAACTTCTAGTGTTCCAAGACTCCAAATTTCAACATACCTAAAATTACAAATTTTCATGCTTTCAAATTCTTAAATTCCCACAATTTCAGTTTTCAAATCTTCAAATTTCCCAATTTTCAAACTTTCGAACTCTCAAATTTTCCAATTCCCGGTGTCTAAATTTTCAGACCTTATAATTTCCAAATTTGTAAGTTTCAAAATTTCCAAGTACTCTGACGTTAACGTTTCTACCTTTTCAAGTTTAAATTCGCAAATTTTCAATGACCAAAATTTCCGAACTTTCTTAGTAATGAATTACCAACTTCCCAAATCTACAAATTCCTGTATACATGATTAACGTGATTCTTAATACAATACTATGATTTCAGTATTGTCAATTTAAACTTTGAAATATTGATGACACGTATTAATCATCTGAGCTCTTCATTAAAGCACTATGAACTTTTATTGCATGAAAATTTAACTAACGACATCCTGATGCACGGTGTAAACAGAGAAGTTTTTCAGAGACAAGAGAAGTACATTACGCTTTTATAATTTATATTTGAGTTTCGTCTAATTTAGACCAATTCCACCATCCTCAATTTGTTGGCTCGTGCAAAGACACGTGTTACTCCGTCGGTAAGGCAAATTCTCTTTGTTCTGATGATGCAGCAGTTGAATAGACAATTTTCATGTACAGTGACGTGAAAAAGTTTTCGGAATATTTTCTATTTTATTATAAATAAAGAAATAAACAATATTTCGGTTCGTAAGGAGATTATTTACAAATTATTTTTATTAATTACCAAGTACTGTATGTGTCTGCTGATCAAGATATTTTGTTGCAAAACACATAAACAGAATAATAGATAACACAAAACTGCTTGTGTGGATTGTGTGGAAATGGTAGTTTATCTTCATTGAACTTATTTTTTAAATATCTTCTACATACGTCGTGAATCGTAGACTTTTTCAACGCTAATGTATCTGTAATACATCGTAAATCACCGATCATCTAATATAAATGTCTACGTTCTTTCCTCTGCTTATTATACTATTGATTTAATCACAATCACAAATATCTTTTACATTAATTTTAATGTTTTTCTCCTAAGTTGCCTACCAATATGGCGTTATTTTAATCAACAGAATGATACATAAATAAACCCCTTGGAAATTTCAATATCATTTATTTCTGTATAATTTGTTGTATTACAAAGACAAGTTTCAAATACCGCTTTACATCACTGTCGCTGAAAAAAAAATCATAAGACACGATGTTAAAAAATCGCAAGATGATTAAGAAGAACATCTTAACGATGAACTCTCTGTATAGTGATTGCTATGAGTTCAGAAGGTGAAGGTGGCTTACAAGTCCGGAAAGCTGCTGGTGAACAAAAAGCAATAGTAGAGAATTATAAGGGTGGAAATCCGTGCCGTGGTTTTTCAACGGATCCAAATCGTACACGCAACAGTTTCAGCGTCTTCGTGCTTGATGTAGCGGACAGGGTGGACTTGTAATCTCTCCATTGTGTCGATGCTGCGACGCGTGTACGCAGATAGGAACGATTTGGCCACTGTAACTGGTGAATGTAGCTCTATACCTATGTATCTAGTCGCGTAGTGGCTCGTAAATTCGAACGTCCCAACTGACATTTCTTACTCTTACATTTTTGTTCTCACACCAAGATAACAACAAATATTCAATTTTTGTGTTTGAGTTAAATTACACATTGGTATATTTTTGCAAAATTATGCGCACATATTTGTATTTCGTTTATACTTGCAAATCGATCAAGTGACTGGTGTGCATATTTTTTATTTTAAATTACAAAACTTATTAAGATGCCCGTCTTGAGATCTATGTTGATTTTTATGGGGATAAAGAATTATTGTGTATATTCAATTATGTTTCATCGTTTGTCTATTTTTCTATCTATTTGTCTTTTTCTTTTTTGTAACATCATTTTATGTCTTAATGATTTGTATCCTTTGATCGCCATAGATTATTCCGTTTCTCATTGGAATGGTCCAATCGCAATAGTCCAAACGCACACGTTGTTCTGCAAGCTCTAATGTTGCGTGTTTATAATGAATAATTAATGGTTTCCGCATTTTGCTTTTTATAATATACGTTTGTCATTCTTTCGACATTTCTAACATTCGTTTTTGTACCAACTTTAACTGCCGTCTATCGTGTTGTAGGTATAGAATTAAATTCACGTCCTCAATTCACACGTCTTCCACGGGAAGTTATCGCTCTTCGACCAATCATCTGAAAGTTTTTCAATGTAATTTGTAGTACTTTATAAAAAACTTTTAGGAACACATCTAGTTTGATATTTTCGAAATTATACAACTTTTATTGCTATAGAAACTGTTTAATTTGAATTTTGTTAACTCTTTTTTCACATGATAAAACTAAATGAAACAAAAAGAGTGACAACAACAAACAGTAGGAAATCTTTCGAATTATATGTAGTGAACAATAAAATTGTTAGAACCACCAGTATAAATGAAATTATAATGTAAGCAAATTGACATTGATTAAAATGATATGTAAAATACAAATAATGTCATCTACAATGTTATCATAGTTATCACAGTTATGTATATTTGCAGAAACATTGGCATTTGTAAGTTATAAATTGTATTTGTGATAAATGGAGATATTTGTGATTGTTGTCAGATGTATGTATATTTTGAATTAAAGTGCTGATGTTTGCAAATTGCGCATTCTATTCGTCAGGTGGATATTTGCAATTATAAATTTGAGTACTTTATAAAAGAGTAACAAGAATTAATTGTGATTAGGTTGTTAGTTAAGAATTAATTGTTTCAATGTTAAATCGCTAGTTTATTCGATTAACTAATAATTCTGTAGGAATAGTATTTTAATAAACTATCCTTTATTTAAGTACACAACAAAAACTAATATTTAACAAGATAAAACGAAACTAAATTGTAACATAAATTAAATAGAAGTTATGTATATCTTGAACTTTTAATCGTAAACGTATTTCGTAATCTCGTATTTGTCTCATTCGTTCCGAATCGTTCCGTTACCCCGTTTACTCTGAATTTCAACCCTTACTTTTTCCCGATCGCTAGCAACCACCTCGCAAAGCATTTCACACTTATCATTCATGACCTAATTCATACTTAACATTCATGACCTATTTAACACATTCCATACTTCACACATCCTACACTACTACACTTCTATCATTTACTATACCTAATTTCAAATTGTTTCCGTAAAAATAGCTGTTTTGAAGATTTATTGCGACCAATCGAAAGTGTTCATGTACTGTTGTACATATTGTTAAAAGTATAAACTTTATTGTTTTCTGAAAAAATTCGTCCTGAAGTAAACGGTGGCATTCCAAGTGTAAAAAAAGGCAAATTGTAGTTTATAACAGAGATTTGTGTGGTTTTATGTAGTATTTTATAGCACTATTGCTCTGTGCAACACGGTACGGATTTTTGTATTATGGAAGACTTACCTGCACAGAACTTGTATCTTGCGCGACTATTATATACGTAACAGTGCCCGTTATTTTTATTTCTGTTCTGACCATACGGACCTCTAGCGTATTGTGCGATTCCATTCTTAAAAGTTTAAATCGTGCAAGCCAAGGGTTAATATAAAAGATAATGTCAAGTACACGAAAAATATATGATTCACATATTCTTCAAAAATCTGCTTCAATCAAAACATAATAAAGTCAAGAAACACGTGGAAAGATACGTGTACACATAAGCGACTTAAGCTTGTACTGTTTTCATTTTTCCTGATTTTGAGAAAATAAGAAAGGCATATGAAAGTATAACGTATTACGAACGTTTTAAGTCACTTTTTAACCCCTTGCACTATGACCTATTTGTCAGGTGCGTCAGTCAGAACTAAACTAAACACAGCTACAATATTGAAACAGACAAAGAATGTTGAAATGTTATAACAACATGGTATTATGCAATCGTTGACTATGCAAATTATAATTGGACTTGAACTCCGAATTGAAGCATATTCAAAATTCGAGTAAAATTGATCCCAACTGCAGTACCAGTGCGTCACGAGTCAGACTCGTTAAAATAGTGCAAGGGATTAAATACCACTGTACATTGTTGAATAATGCCATTTTTTAATATAACATGCAAATGTGTACTCTTAGACGGATAATCGAGTGAAAGTACGCATAGAGTTACAAGTAAGAGCACGTAATCTCCATGTTTTTTTTTCTAACACCAATAGTCAGTATTTTTTATTATTCATTGTTATTTAATTTTTAATTATTATTGACAAATACAGTAATTAATTTTTATTGATACTTGACAACGAAAATAAAAATTATTACTATCGTTTATGTTATAGTTAATAGAGTTGTTAATGTTGTTTCAGTTCAAAAATAATAATTTTTCATCATTACTGTTATTAATATTATTACTTGACACAACTACTTCCATTGTGGGGTATTACATAACCACTTCCTTGCTGGAAGAATTTAAAGAGAAATTTATAAGATAATAAGGTACACGTATATTCTGAGCAAATTTAAAACTGCCTATTGCGACATAATTACCGAAAATTTCGACAGATTTCAGTGATAAAAAACTACAACATTGTATACTATTACTTAGGTAATAGAATTAGTCACCCATATTATTAAAAAATATTACGACTTACATCCACATAGTAAAAACCTTACGACAGTAGCGTTAAAAATTATAATCAAAGACGTGAAATCAATGATTCATCTATAATGTCATAAGAAGATGGCAGAAAAAGATAAAATTTATACAAAGTAAATGCCACTAACCAAATTTTGTCTTATAATGACCCAAACTGACTCGGTGTTGTTATCCAGACATTGCCACTGCGTACTCTTAAGAGCCGTCATGTTTAGCACCGCTTGATGCCGTCATATCTAGCAATAGTCGTAATATTCAATTTTTTCTAATTTAATAAAAATAACATAATCGATATTTTATTGGAATTTATATTACCGGTTAGTGTTAAACTTTATTTTGGTATACCATTATTTTTTAAACTTTTATACATAGTCAGATAGCATTCGATAAATATAGACGAAATATAACGGTTTTGAGGTGTTGTTCAGGTACATAATTTATTTAAGTATAGGAAAATACTAGTAGAATGAATTAAGTTAAATATTTATCCGTTAGGTTAGTCTTACCGAGAATGTATCACAAATCAATTCTACATCATTTTAACGGCGTAGAGTCGCACTTGTTTGTTTACGGCCATCTTGTTTGTTTACATTAGCATCTGTCTCAAACTTGTACCTTCAAAAATTTGACTTTATTAGATATGCGGTATTTATTGCTGTCCAAAAATACTTGACTACCCTATGGTGAAGTCTACTGGTAAGTGCTGTACTCGTAAAAACATCATTTTTGTAAATTCGAAGTTATACATATACATAAAAGTGTTAATCACGATAAGAAGTTCGTAGGCAAGTATACTCTCAAATTTTGATTAAACCTTAACTAAACGAAATTTAATAAATGGTAGGTAGCGACGGTACGCATACTCAAAAATATGGAATCATAATGATGTCTTGCAAAAAACTGCATCAGAAGAAGAGAACGTTGTTACGACAATGAATTTGCACTTCGACTATGTGAATATTGATGGTTTTATGGTGATAGTTATATTGCCGAAAAAATATTGAACTAATGGCATTTTTAATGGACGTTAACCGAACAATAATAAAATTCACCTAGTTACCACATTGTAAGCTATACAGCACTTAAAAATTACCAAACTTTAACAACATATCACTTTTGAACCAATGAATTTCAACATTCGAAATCATCCATATCGAAAAAAAAATTAAATAGAGTCGATGCTCCAGGACAGAGTTCAATCCCGATTCGATTTCTGATTAAATTCAGAAGGGTATTTACAATCGGTTGTAGCATGAAACGTGTTATAGCGTATATCTAGGCGACAAAACCAAAGGGAAAAGAAAGTTATACATACTAAGAAAGCAGACCGGCTTGAACATTGAAAAGTATGTAGACGTCTCGTGTTTGGGTCGTGATGTATCTCGAACACTTGTTCAGCATACATGTACACGTTACCATGCACGAACACATTGATTTTCGTGCGGACATCAAGCAGCCCAAGTGTACACGTAGCGTTCGCAGTCTTCTCCATAGGTTTGTAGGAACGTGACTATACACGGTTACCCCCGGCGAATTCACAATACAGAAACATCGTTGCTTTTTCCGGTAAGGCCGGTACATTGCCGTCCTTGTGCAGCTCGTGTTATTGGATTTGTTTGAAACTTTTTAAATTCGACCGGCGAATGTGTCTAACGTGGAACGTGCCGGGACATCGGAGACAATTTTTGAAGTGCGCTTCAGCACGATCGTCGCGAATACTTCTTGAAATGTTTACAACACTCGTACAGCCGGTTCGTTGCTCTTATTTTCGGTGAGAATCTGTCGTATGGAGAATGTTTCATATTGTGTGAAGATGAATTCGCGTGTGACTTTGACACACAGATATAACATAAAAAGGACAACGAAATGAAATGACCAATTTTGAAATTGAACAAAGAACTTCAAAAATTCCTTCACAGTATGAATCTTTTCGTGATTCATAAGAGTGTTATTTCTGTCACTTACTTGGAAAAATGTTGAATGTTTCAGATTTTTTGTTATCGGCACGTTCTGTATATAAAATATGAATCTAGACCGTTATATAACAAAAAATTTACAAATACCTCGTTATAAAGGTACAACAGTAATGTGAAATGTAAAAGCTACGTCAGTGCGATTTCTTCTAATTTAAAAAAAGACAGGACAAAACGAATTAATTATGAAACTCAATATTGTGTGTACATGTTAGACCAAATCACGATGAAATTGAATCAGTAATAAACTCAGGACCACATTGATACTATTACAATTTTTGTTATTATCTTGTAATTAATCATTTGTAAATTTTTTTACATAATATTTCACCTTATTTTTACTTATAGAAAACATAAGTGAAACCTATACGTGGAGGAACATAGGACACTACATATACATATAGGCTATCCCATGTACATAAATATTAGCATCTAAATAATGCCTTCTTCAGTTGCAATAGTACAAAAATACAGTAGATTAAATTTATTTAGAATTCAAGGATAAATACGCTGGAAAGAATATTTATGTTTGTACCATAACTTTTTTGGAAGTGACAAGATCACCTTTTATTTTATACATAATCAAAGGATATTTCAGAGTCATGTGATTTTAATGCCACCTGTGATATGCAACATATGCACGATATCTATATGAGATGATATGCAAGAATATCTATATGTTATGCAAATAAACATCTGTAACTAGTTTGACTTTTCTAGTTTGAAAATTGCAAAGATTGTTTAAATTAATGTAAAAGTTGAATTGTCAAGTGCAGTATTCTTCTAATTAAAGTCTGAAATTGGATGTCTAAAATGTCCAATAACCGGTATTGAAAGCTATGGTACTGTCTAAATAGTAATTTTTTAAGAAGAGATCGACAGTATTTCAGTAATAATTCAATATATTTAAACAGTATCGAGAAATAGTGTATCTACCTTAATTTGGGTATTTTTATTTTTTAGCGAAGTTTATAATCTTGTAAAATTTTTAAATACTCTATAAATGCGCAACTGTGATTACTTTACGTGGAATAATCCACTTGCTTAAGTATTTTTCTGAAAACAGTAATGTTAATGTTCTTCTTGTGTTCTCCAAGGTTAGACATTCAATTATGTATTTGAAATTCAAATTTCATACGTACTTTGACCGAACTTCTATAGTTAGTTGTTATTATGCATCGAAAATACAGCGATCTAAACAAAAATGGTTAAATCATGTTTATAATTTAATTAAACTTTAAGAAAGGTAATAATTTTATCCAAATTTGAGTGCTGTCAACAGAAGATATATATGTATAAATATAAATCTGGTGAAAATTTTTATTAGGAACTGAGATGGTTCTTTGAGAAAAAAGTGAAACCATTAAACGACCCTTAAAGAATAGATAGAGGAGGAAAAATTGTTTACTACTTTCAGAAAAGTCACTGTAGTAAATAAGTACAAAATAGTACGTAATGTTTATTAGCCTTGATAGTGATTAAAAATTAAAATGCAAATCGATTTAATTATTTATTCTTTTCTCCATTTTTGTTATTAGTGTTGCTTATTTCTTATTCACAATATCGTACTCACAAAAATAGTTAATATGCAGTACAATGTATCCTTGAAAAGCAAGTCTCTCAGCGGATTAGATCCGCTGACTGGGGACTTAATTTTATAAAATAAGAAATTAAAAAACAGAAATATTAACCTCTACAAAGTATTTACACCTCAAAAAGAGCAAATATTATTAAAAAAAATTAACTGATACATGTATGTCAATGTCATCTAAAAACTTGCTAAATTTAAAAAGTTATAATTTTTAGGTTATTACATTTCTTTCATAAGTAGAAACTGTTACATCAACTTAATGTGTACCGAAAATTAATCATAAAAAACCCTTGAATGCTTATAACTTGGAAACAGGACCCCGTAGGACCATATATTAATATCAGTCTTTTTCATGTACAATTTTCTCGAGAAATTGTAGTGTTTAGTTATACGTCATTCTGCTTTTAAGTTATTCCGTTTGTCGTTGTTTGAAGTGTTATGAAATAAACCTGAAATCGAATTTATGATTTAATCCGTGAGAATACATGCGGTCCCATCATGACTGATAGTTCAGACAAATAAATAGAATCGATTTGACATCGTGATGTTTACAAACATGTATACGAATAGGAATTGATTCCATGATACGATGTGTAATTATAAGCTAAAACTATAAATTGATTCTGCTGTCTGCGTATTTGTATAACTGAGAGATTACATTAAATTTCTGTTATAAATTCAGAACTTTGTACGTCACTTCATTCTTTTACATTGTGATTTATGCAATTGTCCGTTTTTGTAATTTTCTTTCCAATTATATAGTTCTTATCGTCGTGACTTTATTTAACAAAAAAAAAAAAAACAAAAAAATAGGTACTTGTACACAGAGTCATTAGTATAGATTATAGATTATGAATTATGACTATGTTCAACTCTGTGTTTGGTAATTAAAATTGGAAACCCTTGATCTTCGCAGTAAAAGTTCGGTGATGAGATCAAAACAAAAAAACCGTCGACTTGGAACAAAGCGAATGTTATCCCAGATATTTTGTGTGAAACTCGTATTTTTTAATAACTGTTTGCAATTTACAATAGTTTTCATTGACAGAACAGTTCTATTAGTATTTTCTTCCAGGAATACTTACTTGCGCAGCAACGTAAACCAAAACACAAATAACAATCAGCAAAGTTCACCTTATTATTAGGCTAAGTGACTTTTGTCGTGTTACCAAGCACTTGGTTCGCCAGATACCAAGTATTAAAGGGCTTAGTGGCAGAATTACAGGTTTAAAAGGCGTAAAAAAGCAGGAAAAGTTTTTGTCAACGAATGATTTAATGTGAATGATTAATTGTTGTTTAGTCTCGATTCTTCTAATATCATCGTGATTTACAAAAACGTTTACATTAAAAATGTGGATATGTATATTACTACTAGTAATTGTTTCTATTGAAGAAATTTAATGTACAACACTTACACAAATTTCTATACTTAAATAGATAACAATTTTGAATATTGTTGACGTAGTAAAAAAAATGTCTTTTTCATGAATTCATTCAAGTAAAATAAAAAAGTTATACATATATGGAAGTAAAATATTACCTTCGAAAGGTAATCGATAAAATATTATCGATATTTTCAATTTTTCAAACTTAAAGTATATTACAGTGGGTTTAATTTTTCTGAATTAAGATAATACAAAATTTAATTCGATTAGACAAAGAGATTTCGACAAGAAATTCATAAGTACAACTTGTTTTCATAAATAAAAATTGATAAAGTTCTAGAAGCTTTATTTTGTCCAGAAAAATATGACAAAATAATAAGCTTCCACTAATTTCACTTGCACTATATTATATTTCATTTAGAACAAAATTTCGAAAATTGGGATGAAAAAGTTAGCGATTTAGCATGAAATATTTAGCAGAATATTTGTATTGACATTTTATAGAATTACTTCATGTTTTTTTTTACGATAGTAACCTACAAAATTCACTGTTATCTTTATTTTAACTTGGGTTTGGCCCTCTTTATTGAAGTCGATATTAGACTTGACCTAATTCGTGTATTCGTATATTTCAATCGTAACGATTATGTTTTAAATTCTGTAAGTTTCATATTCGATATTTTAGTATACTTAACTCTATCGCGACACCGTAGTTCTAAATCTCGAAGAATTCATATTTCCTAAATAAATGTAACGTAATAAAGTGATCCATTAATCATTGTATTAACTTTTCCATTAAAGTATAAACAGAATGGAAAAGAATAAAAAATATAAAATCAGTGAAGTCTCCGATACTCCACCTCGGCGCTGCAGAGTTTAAAAGAACCCATGAATTCTCATATTAAATTCATGTAGAGCGTCTTTCGAAATCGTGCTTGAACTACGAAAAAACTAAGTGTACACATATGTAGCAATATTCCTCGAGAGGTTAACTTTTCGAAATCGCAGTGTCCGAATCGCCGATTCCTTCTTCAATAAATGAGCTTTTTAATCTCGCTACTTTTTGTCGTACGAGGCTGGTAACGGAAAAGTCGGACCGTAAAAAGCAAGCAACAGGAGGTTCAGATGCAGGCCCGGATAAAAACGTAGCTACAATTGAGCAATCTCATGATTGGAGACCTTCCGTGAGAGAGGCTGCATAAGGTCTCCTTGGCCATGTCACGGTTGTTCGCCGTCCTACGAGATAAATCCGTCCAATCCTCTAAGGAGTACCGGTTCGCTGTTTATTCGCCGCTTTTTCCTTGATTTCGTGAACGAATCGACCACTAGCTTCTCTTCCAGCATCAGATGATTTCACTTCGGTTACCCTCTGTAAACTTGGCCCCGCTATATTGATTAACGTTCGGCGCTGTATTGTATCGCAGTTAAATCCCGCCTCCCAGAAGATCCAGTATCTACGATAATGCCTTAAAAGCCGCTATATCTCAATTTTACTACCCTTTATCTTGGAATTTCGTAATAACCGGATAGTAGCTGCTGGTTTGGAATGTAAGCTTCAGAACTTCCAGTGGTTTTATCAACGATTGTTCGTACGTTTTCGGTAATTTGATCTGAAATTGGGATGATCAAGTTTATCCTACGAGGAATGTTACACGGATGATATGCGCCGAAATATTTCACATATACAGGGTATTTCACGATTACAGTATTCTCTCCGTAAATGTGAAAACTTCGGGTCTGGAGATTCAAATTTATGGAATAGGTACTACATTCCTTGTAGTGTGCCGAACGTAGAAAAGGATAGCGACATAAAAAACAAAGAGGGACTGAGGTTCGAGACGTTCGGCAAACATGAAAGACACGTGCGTGTTCTGTTTTTTAAATTCAAAAATCAAAATTCTTTATTTTTGGTTTTTCGTCAATGGAACTTTCACCATCGTATGTGTCTCGTTTTTCTGATTAAAATGACACCAAACATGATATAATTACGATCATAATTATTTGTGTAACAAACAATAAAAGTTACGGACTTTCACACTTACGGCAGACTTTACATTTACGGCAGAGATACGAATTCCTCCAGCAGTTTGCTACACAAGTAATTATGATCGTAATTATATCATGTTTGGTGTCATTTTAATCAGGAAAACTAGACGAATACGACAGGAGAAGTTTTATGTAAAAACAGTAAGAAATAAGAAAGTTGCAATCTTTTCCTTTGCTTGCATTAGTACGTGTCTCACCGATATTCGATCCTCGTCTTTTCGGCGACCGATCATGTTTAACGCTTGACTGTTTCCGAGGGGGATCCCCTCAGTAGTGGGGATAAAATTTTAACATTTACGGTAGAGATCTTTTTCACATTTACGGAGAGAATACTGTAGTATCGTCTGATATAACTAGTAAACAACAGGAAATAGGATAAAAATGTATGGAACATTTCATCGTCACTTTTTATATAGAATATAATTATGAAAGGTAGTTTACCTTAAATTTTTCAATATCATACTAAGGTTTTCTTTGCTATTTGTTAGATGAAATATGATATTTTTGTTTTGGTATTATAAAAGCACAGAATAGTACAAGTTTAGCAGATGTTTTGTTTGAGGCAATGAAAAACAAGAACAAAAAACTTCTAAAATACATAAAAATCAAGGATTCAGTATGATCTCGAAGAATTGCAGATAAACAATTTATGTTTCACCGTAATAGTTTACATAATAAATGAATACAAAAATTTTGAATCTTTTTTGTTTTCTCCTCTTTTCTGGTAGCTGCATTAAACGGTAATTATCATGGATAATTACATATTGTTCGGTTTTACAAAACACAGAGCATTATTCTATATAATATTATAATGTGGAGGTAAATCTACCGAATTATCAAATGTATTTCAAATTCTTTTTGTAACTTGAGAGCCAAGGAATTCTTTAATTCCTCAAATTTCGAGAACGAAGAAATTGTAAGAACAATAAATTTCGTTATTATCCTTTGTTAAACCGCAATTTTTATTATAACTTTTTCACTGTAATTTTATTTGTTTATTTACCTATATAGGTGAAATGAATTGTTCGATACAAATGATAATGAACATTGTTAGTTCGACATACGCAGTACAGAAAGTGTTGTTATAAAGGTCCAAAGACTAATGGATG
Organism: Megachile lagopoda; assembly: GCA_036983795.1. Taxonomy (NCBI): domain Eukaryota; kingdom Metazoa; phylum Arthropoda; class Insecta; order Hymenoptera; family Megachilidae; genus Megachile; species Megachile lagopoda. The sequence goes on from CM072790.1 coordinate 674,543, forward strand.
GTGTTAGATATTGTATACAGTGAAACGGAATTTATTAGTCAGATAATTCTTCATGATAAGTCTATTAATCGAAACAGCTCTGTTCCGTGCCGCCATTATTCGAAGAAGCCCAGTTATTTTTAACTTATGAAGACTTATTTACATAATTCCAAAATTATTAATTGCAATTTGTATTTCATTTTGTAGAGTTTTCCGTGTAGTACAATTCTAATATACAGAAGAAAGATCAATAAAGGAATATTATACACGAGTTGACAGTGATTGAATAATCTGTAGATCGAAGCGCCAAAAAAAACAGGTAAAGGGAATGGGGAATAATTGATCAGAAGCGATACACGATCGCAGAAGTGTTATTACTAACACAAAAATACCGACGTCAATGTGTCAATATTGTAAAAAATTATGTCAAGGATCATTACGTTGGAGGTGGGCAGGCTGGCAGTAACTTTTAACAAGTTTGTATTTTATATGATTAGATTTTCACTTTACGTGTTAAATTCTGCTCAGCAACTTCGAACTCTGACCTTGATATTGGTTCACGCTGAATTCTATTCACCAAACATGAAATCTGTGAAAATTAATTGATTGTCGGTGAATAGTTACTGTTTCAGTTAGTTATTAGTACACCGCTGCAAAACAGTGAATGATAACTAGTTAAATTAGTGAAACAAATTAATCAGTGATCTGATCTGTAAAAGCTTTATTGATTTTATCAGCAGAACTGATCGAGTTTAATAATTGTTAATCAGTTAATTTAATTACTAAATTAATTAGTTGAATTTATTTCTTTTTTGTATTATTTATTTATAGTAGTTGTATTAACAGCGGGGTCATTATTGACTACATATGCAATAATATAAACATTTTTACATTTATACCACACTCCAACCTCGGTCCTACTGTCACTTGAGAAAGCGTGGTATATCAAATTGATGTTCATTCTAATAACCTCATATTGAAGGTTTTATATACTATTTCGTGTTTTAATACGTTTTTTACTATATTTCTATGAGAAATGTGAAAGAATAAATCACGCCGATCATCGAAGATGACACCTCAAATGAAATTCACTTTATAAAAAATGTCGAATATCATTACTAACAAATGCCTTACTGTATTAAATATTAAGTTATTAATAGAGTAATATATCAAGTTACTAATACATTAATGTACTAATGTATTAAATTATTCGTTAAGCATTTAGTTTCGAATAATTTAATGAAGCAGCCTCAGATAAAATACGAACTAGATTTGCTAAGTTTTCTTTAAGTTATCTTGTAAAAAACATTCAACAGATGAGCTTAAGAAGGTTAACGTTGTGTGCAAAACACTTTCACCGTATCGAAATCTATCGCATTCCTCAGTTGCTCGATTTATGTATCCCTAAACATTTTTCGTGCTTTAATATTATCCAGTATATATATTTCCAAAGATTCGCATACCTTGTAGCGTGTTAATAATATGTCTGTATTTTTGTATTTCTAAAGTACTTATCTAATATTTATAACATGATTATTAAACTTGCGTTTACTAGTCCGATGCATGGAGTAAAAAATTTATTACTAGTGGGTCTACAAATCAGATGTCTCACGCAATGTGTGTTTAAAATTTCGAGTGCTTACTGTAAACATATACATAAAACAAGAATGAGATGTAGCGATTTTAAAGTCGTTCCAAGCGATTAAGCGTATCTGAAACTATCGAAAATAATATCAAACACGATCATTATGTTGATTTGATGACGACTGACGTCAATAATAATGAAGTATTGTCGTCGACGATGAGTTATAAAGGTTTTAACGTGGTTTCAATCGATTCTATGTAATACAAAATTATCAAAAACGATACCAGATCACGGTCTTTTATCGATTCGATGACGATCGACATCGATGGTGATAGGTTCCTGTCGTCAGATTAACGGCAAAATCTACATATAAAGCAAAAGGATGCCTCATGAGTCTACCTTTAAAATTTCAAATCAGAAAACCCAAAATTGCGGCCTAGTGCATGGTACAAATAGACAAACGAAAAAGTTGCAAATCGAATCGTTGCAGAAGCCTCACTACGTTCGACAATAAGACAAAGTTTAGAAGTTATACTTTGAATTAATATCTTTAATTACATAATTTTGATCGTGAGCAATCAATATAAATGATAGACATTTGTTTCATTACCAGTAACCATTATCGATATTGGTAATTTAGTATGGCTATCAATAACCGTTAACGATGACCTTAATTTTACTTTAGTTACCAATTACCGTTATCGACGGCAAAAAATTTATTTGGTTTCTAGTATTAATGAAATATTAGTTTGACAAAATTAAACATAAATTATTAAATAGTAACCTTAATTATGAATATTAATGTCATTAAGAAGTTCGTAAAAATATTGTTCTATGAAATCTTTTATTCTATTCTTTTGTTTTATCATTTATGTTCGTTTACTAAAATATATCTGTTTTATGTATGATTTGCTTTGTGTCAATATTAATTATCAGTGGTATTAATAAAATTAATCAGAAAAGAATGTAACCAGAGAAGATGTTGCCATCAATAGGAGGTGCCGTTAAAAATTGCTTTATCGACAGCTATCCATTACCAAAATAAAATTCGGGTCATCGATAATGGCTGTTGGTATTGGAAAAAATTCCGGTCATTTATATTGGTTATTGGTAACAGAAATTAAATTTGTGTCATTAATAGCGCTTACTGAAAGTCGGATAAAATTGAGATCATTCATAATTCATAATTATAACCATTCTGAACAATTAAATATTAATCTCTTTTAATCGTTTCATTTTTGAAAAATTTCTTTGAGGTTTAACGATAATTGACTCTTACTTAAATAGAAATTAATTATTGCTCAATATCTTTCATCGACAACATTCTTTATATAATTTATATGTTGAATTTCCAATTAAAAATCAATTTTTAATTGTCAAATACTTACAAGTTTATTTGTCAGCATTACAACAGATTTTATACTGTTTTAGCAATTGTAATTCAAGTTTTAAAGATGAGATTGCCTTTTAATATTTGATGCTCAAACTGCTACCTCGAAATCAATTACAAAAAAGAAAACAATATTTTAACAAAAATTCAATGAATGTTTATGCACAAAAATCAATCATATATGCACGTGTGCAGTTTCCTTAATATAATAGTAAACGCATAAATTGTCTCTTTTATGCTGACCGTTTGCAATGTTCATACTGGAGCGTTGAAGGTAATAATTTTAATGGCATGTAAGATAAGAAAAAAAGAACAAAGTCACGTACATGGTTTTTGCAGTTGGAAGAATTTGATCCGCTGATTTTCAAACATAGCACTCGCTATGGATCATCGTATTAACCTTTACGTCGGAAATAGCATAAATGTACATACAAGGTGTTTCAGTTTATTGCCACTAAAATTAACATATTTTATTTGTAAAATAATACAAGAATGTTACATTAACATAGGGTTTTAAATACTTTATTAGAAAGTAATAACAAAAATACCAAAGGATGATGCATTGCTTTGTTGTTCTATATCACATACAAGGTGTTCCAGTTTTGTCTGTATAACTTTACTGGTATAATTTATAAAGAATATTAAAAAAATCATATGAACAACGGCTCTTGAATTCATGGTTAAAAATTATTAAAAGATATACGAAAATCTACAATTGTTCGTATTTTATATGAAAGAAAAAAATCGTTCGTTATTATTTCGTATGTTCCTCATAATGTGTTAATAAAGCATTTAGGAGCCTGTGTTTATACAACATTTTTTAGTCATTTTTATTTATAAAACATTGTGTTAAAGTTTTACGTACAAAACTGGGACACACTCTGTGTGGTATCGATAAACGAAATAGTCCAGTCATTTTACACTTTGATTATAAATTTTTAATAAAATATTTAAAGCCCAATATCACTTAAATAAAGTATTTAAAGTTCTATGTATTTAAAACACGTTTTGTTATTGCTATTTACGGAATATGTTGATAAAATTTATGGTCGAAAAATGGGACACCCTGTACTTCTAGTACAACCGTAATATGGACAAATGATCAGATACATTACAAAATTTTGTAACGCACTGATGTTCAGTCAAAAACAAACTGAAATTTAATACTTACAACAACGTTGTGTCAGTTATGTCATCAGTTTTCAGTTATTGAAATATGGTTGATGTAAAATACGATTATCGTAAACATTTCCTCAACGTAGGCCATTTTTATCAAGACTATAACAGAATAATTACAATATATATTATAATTGTAATTTACAAAGCTTTGAAGCTTTGCCATAATATACTCATGTTAAATTTTTATGGCTTCATATTACAAGGAAGTTTTAATTACCTTTTTTTTTTTGAAAGTATATTTCGCTAGAAAATTCACCATATTAATTCAGTATTATTATTATACAATATATTACAATATATAGCAATACCAATATCTTGTGTTATTTATCAGGTTTACTCCAACACGATAATGCTATCAAGCACATTATTAAATGAAGTCTCATAATAATAATACTGAAAATGATATCAAACTTTTATGCAGAATCTATTGAATCGTAAAATTAATTGAATTGTTTGACAGTTATCGTTCAATTGTATTGAGATGAAAAATGAAATTGCCTCGGAGTATCAGACAGAATTTCTATTAATTTAATTTTCTCGTTTAACCATATCAGTGAACATATTTTTAATTGGAAAACCATTCGGGTTTCCATGTATTTCGAGCAAACGTTTTCCTCTTTTTGAAGCTCAATAATTGATCATGACCTATAGCAATTATTTCTCATGTGTTTGCAACGTGTCCAGTCATATATAAACTCTACCAACAAATATCGAGTAAATTAAACTTAGGTGGTTTTAAACCACGTATCAAGTGCAAATTAAATACTGTAAACAGTAAACTCTTTTTTAAACTTTGCAGTAATGAAGCTGAGCAAACAAATAAATGAGGAATCACGTAGTTTCCTTTACAACTTACATCTTTTCTTTATCTCGTTTCTTACGTATTGTTTACGTTTCATAATACGATTTATGACATAATTTTCTACATTAAATTATTTCTTATTTTTTTTTTCAGGTCATGCGTTTTAGATACATTTACAGTTTCTTTATTTCGGCATATTTTTGGACAAATCAATTGAAGTGGTGCAATGAGTATAAAATCATATGACATTATGTGCTGCTATCGTAGATATGACAAAACCTATTAATTTTATTACAGTTATATTGTTTCATTGCTAATAATCTTGGTACGTTTATTTCTAATCATATATTAATTTGCTAAAAAGGAATATTTCAATCCATTTTTTAAATTTTCTTTGATAAACTGGTTCGTTTGAATTGTTGAAGTGGAAATGCGATTCTCTTAAATACATGAAACAGATAATGATAAGCAGATTTCGAGATACCACAAGTAAATAAAGTACAATACTTATTTTTTAACATTTTGTCATTGGCATGCTTTTTCATTAGACTCTCGTCGTATCTTATGTTTACTGGTACCCACTTGTACTGCTTCTTTTTTTGCGATTTAATCAGTTTCATTTTATCAGAATTTGCTGGGCAGTTGAATCTATTGATTTACCCTCTTTATTGAACAATTTTTATCCAATTAAAATTTGGAGATACAATACGATTCATTCAGGGTATTATCGGTTAAAGTGTTAACGCTTCCTGGCTTCATGATTGTTATCCATTGCTTAACTGTGTCCATTAATGAATTAAGTTACCGATGAATAGACTTCATTAAACTTTGCGACCCTGTTTCAAACAGGGTATCAACTAATTTTCCTAGTGATCATGACTGTTGTAATATTGACCCCCTTTCCTGGTATCATCACGATACCATTACTTGCGCTTTAGCTAAATAAAAAATTGCCAGTCATCATTACTACGGTTTAGCTTTACGTATCAGGCTACTCGTAATAACACTGTACAGTAAGATTTATCACCTTCGTAAATGCTTCCGAGTTCTCTTTTGTTCGCATTACTTTTATCATGAAAGAGCTTTGATATTTTCTTCAGTGTTTAATTTTCGGTAAATTCGATTTACAGCGAGACACATGAATATTTGTACTCTCTTAATTATTAACTGCACGCTCATAATACTGTTTCGGAATAAATGTTGTGAAGCGCTAATTAACGGGAATATACAGTCAGTGAAATTTCCATAATCCCATTATAAATTTTACGTATTCTTTATTGTTATTGATTAAAATTTTCATTGTTACCGACTAAGGTAATGAGATATTGAATTCTTATTTGAGTTTTGCTTGTTTCCCTTTATTGGTATCTCATTATCTTTTTATTGTTGCAATATTCGACATTGCATTGCAAATTCAAATGAAATCGCTATAATTCCAGTCCTTTTCTTTCTCTCATTTAACTGTGTAAGTCTGTGTGGAGTATGAAAAAGTATTGATTTTGTTATATGTTTGTAAGGAAAGTTGTTGAGCAAGGAGAAAAAGATTAAAATAACTGCTTATAAAGATGTAGGGCTCTCAAGCAGAGAAATTGCCACAGACATATAAAGATCAGAATGATTAACAATTTTATTCAATTGGTGATTTATATGGAAAGAATCGTCTCAAGAGTGGAAATAAAAAGTTTACATAAAAACATCGTTAATTTTTCGAGCGACAACAAATAAAAATTGGTTAAATACAAGCATTTAAATTTAGCTGATACGAAAAGACATGTACAATAAATTATACAAGTTAGTAAATATTTTGTGTGGACGAAAAATATCTCGAAACTTCCTTTGATGCTTCACTATGAAGAAACAAGATTCGCCTTCACAAAATGTCATTTGATTTAGAGTGCAGTTATTTTTTCAAACTTTTTTCAGCTTTTATTTTACGAGTACCAGTTAACTTTAAAAAACGAGAATAATGAGTGTAGTATTGTATGAATGAAACGTTGGTACACTGTAAATATCCTAATTACGGCCATGGAAATAATATCTGTGACTACTGCAAGTCATTTTTAAGACTTAGAATTAATATTTACCCAACATGATTGTAACTATACTGTGATTTATATTTCTGATTGGATCATAAATGAAAATAATTGAACTTATTCTCTCAGCTTTATAAACGATTGATTGAAGTACCGTTATTCCAGACTGCTCCTTTTTGTTTTTCACTGTTACTGGAAGTTTACAATTTGATATTAAAGAGGTTTGTTTATTCCCATCCTTCGTCGTAACTTTTTATTCGTCTCAACAAACTGGTATTCCAAATATACTGCACCTCCTTTATTAAAAAAGGAAAATATATAGATTATTAAGAAAACACGTTTCTAATTGCCGATGAAGAAAGAATTTAACTTATATACTCTGCCTAACTCATAGAAGTGTGTAAACTGCTATTTCTGCGTCATGAAACAATATGTTATGCAGTTGGCATATTATAATGAACTCTGCATTCAACAACTCTGTTGTTCAGACTCTTTGCAGTTTCGAAACAATAACTCTGCTAGAAGACATTATATTATTTCTTTGCCTGTTCTCTATATTGTATGCTGAAATTATAGAGTATTAAGAAAATCAGTTCATGTTCATATTTTACAATGCTTTTACCTTCTAAAACAATAACACTCAATAAGTTTGAAATTTAATGTAAATCCACGTATAAAGAAATAAAAATGATTTTAAATATACTCATTTCTTTGGTTAATTATTACTGTTTCTTACTTAGTGAATTTTTATTTCGAATTTAAAAGTGATATGATTTCTATTGATATTATTATTTTTTGCTTAAGAAAGTTAAAAATGTTATTTATTTTGTATTATTACATACTACAGTTTTAAATTTTACTTTCACTAACTCTAAATCCACTAGAAGTTAGATAAGGATAAAACACTAGGATGAAACAAGTAAATGTACATATTAACTGTTTATACTGAAAAGAAATTAATGTACACATTAATTCCTTATTCATGAAAATGAACATACGTCCTAAGAAAAGCATCTCAGCAAATTCTATAATTCAAATTAAACTTGTGAACCAATTATTTAACCAGTTTGGTATTTTTAATGTTCGTAAAATCAATGATAAACGTTAGAATATATTACAAACTACCAATATTGATACATTAATATGTTATTTCGAAAATAAACCACAGAATTCTTACGAATTTTGATAAAAAAATTCATTATGTAAATATACAAATTATAGAAAAATAATAAACAAGTAAATTATAAATTAGCCACATAAATTCATATAATTCTTCTTTATTTTTTAATTGCGTTCAGAATTCTGGGAAAATGTATCCCGTACGCGCTAGTTGAGCAAGAGTTGACCATTGTACAAATTGCATCAAATTGCGTTAACATTGTCGATAATGCTTTGTCTTATCTTGTTCACGTTCGAATATAATTTCGATAGAAGTGCTTTCAGTCAGTGCTAATCAACGAGTGCGGTGGCTGGAAACACGTGTGGACATAATGCGCGTTCGAAACAGCTCGGAAATAGCAATCTATCAATATCGCAGCTGATCTGGACTCGGTTTTCAACGTTAATCAGTAATTAATTAGTCCCGCCAATGATGGTTCATCGTTCATTATCGAACGTTTTTCGATGCCAAACGTATTCGGCCTGATCGGGGTTGTACGAAAAATGTAGCCAATCATCACGAAATTAGCTAGCCAAGCACGCGGCTCGTTCATTTTCGTGCGTTTCATTGAATATCGCGGAATGTATTCACGCATTGTATCCTCTGTTGGTTCGAGTGATCAGGCGGCATCATTGGAATATGTAGCAATACATTAGCAAAGTTTCGCAGTGGAACGTGCATTCGCAATGATCGCATGTACCGCATTTATTTGGATTTGTAACCACCTACATAGCATGCCGCTAATAAAATACATTCCTGGTATTATTCGGGGTACATCGTTTTAATCTTAACGTGAAATATTTTCAGAAAGTATTGGGAAACAAAATTGTATAATTTCAAATATTAAACGATAGTGACATTTTGATCTTGGGAAACCTTATAAAGGTTGTGCGGAAATTATTTTATATTCTTCAAATACAGTGTTATTTTTTTACTGTGTACTTTTATAACATTTTATAACATTTTCAAATTAATAGGTCTTGATTACTTTCTCGCTTAGAATCTTTTCAATTAGGAGTTATTAATGTATACCTATCACTCACATTAACATTACGTGGAACATATCGTATAAAGGTCGAATAGTCGAATTTACATCTTCTAATCCGCTTCTCTTTTTGTGTATTTACGCGTTTTGAGTCTCAAATCACTTTTGAATAAAAATAAGACTTCTGTTTTTATGAAATATGGATTCCGTGAAATTAATTCATCTGAACCGCGGTCGTATATGTAATTATAATATGTATATGCTATTTAATAATTTTGGCAGCGACACTGACTTGAATTGATTCATACTGAAATCTAATAGGATCGATCCGAAGAAAGTATCTTCTCTATATATTAATCTTTCATTAATCCATTATTTAATCTTAAAATATTTATATAATATTTATTTATACATAAACATTTTACGCGATGTTGCAACTCAATCATGTGTCTGTCATTGTTGTGTTTAGCTGGAAAAATATAGAAAGAATCGAACATACATAAAGATAAGTACGTGTGAACGTGACCCATTATTATTTTCATGTAAGTTTTACATCTTTCTTAAGTTTTACATTTATTTCTCAAGCGCGTAATAGTGCAATGTTAATGATAGCAGTACATAAACTTTAACAATCCATAATAGAGAAAATTCTTAATGAGAAAGTACTTAATCCTGCCAGTAGAAAAACGATATGACAACGACTGTAGGAATATGCAATAAACACTAAGAGTTTCATTTATATAGAACAAGGTGACTTTCGTGTGATCTGTACACCATTTTTTAACGTAATCAAAACTGAATAACTTTTTTCTTAGTAGATACATACTTTTTTTCAAGGAATTCGTCGTTTTCCAGAAAATCACCTATTAAGATTAAAGTATATATATCTACGTAGAATCCTATACAGAGATTTCCAAGAAAATCTCTTTACGTAATGTAGTATACTTATCAGAACATAGTGAATTGAGAATTTTTTGGACATATTGAACGTTCAATGTACGCCACTGCATATAATTCAATAAGATTTCTTAATCTTAGACTAACTTTGCTATGACAGAGAAGTTGAAAAACAGAGAAAGATCATTGTTGTATTGAAAATCGAAAATAAAAAATAATACAGCACTTTGTTTTATATTTGTTTTTGAAACACTTAACCCTAGATTTATGAACGTTTAATGACCACTTGCATTTAAATTGAAACTAAATTATAAAAATAACTAAATAATGGACGATGACGATGACGAAGGTTACCATAAATTTTGTCAGAAGCTTTGTAATAATTACCGTAATTAAAAATAAGAAACCTAAGATCTTGTGATGGGTTCCGTAAACTTAGTGTTAAATACATATTACGTGCTAATCCGTGATGGTACTTGTTATGATTTCTCAAACAACATGACAACAATATAGCCACGTATTCAAAAATAGTATCTCTGCTTTACTTCTCTGTAACTATTCTTCATCAGTTTTTCTATTTTCTTTCCTTAGGGTAACTTTAAATAATCTAATGTCCATATTTTAACCCAGTTCTATATATTGGCAAGCTACATTCGCAACAAAATCAGTTTCAGAGTAATAAATTTTACTCATATTTTTAGTATGCTTTAATTTTAAATTTAGATTCTTATCGCTGAATATAAAAGTAGACACAACATTGTAGCTTTATTTATTTATCTTGATATTGCAGCAGTGAATAGTCAGTTCTCGTTGACACAACTGCCAAATAAATCTTAGGGTACAGGTTTAAATTTATTTTGCCATATATCTGATTGGCGCTAAATGACATTCCTTCATCTCTGATTATGCAACGCAATCTGCTTTCCTGTTGCAAACTTATAGTATATAATATCTTATTATTTCAAAGTTAATCATTTTTGTATCTATGTTTATTAAAACTTATTATTTATTTTAATAATAGAATGTAGGCCTAAGTTAAGACTTTAGAGAAAGTTGTCATGGATCTCACTTTGTTGATAATAACGGAAAGAATGAGCTGAATAACCACAATTTTAGAAAATTTCATATATCAGTTACTTTATTTTTAAAATACATATAAGTCATTTTTTTATATCATTTTTAGTTTTATACACGTTTAACTGTGGATTGATAATTTGATTCTATTTTCATAAAACAAGAAATACTACAATTTGTTCTATATAATAAATTGTATACTCTCAGAACTTAGAAAGGAGAGAACAAATATAGAATATAAACTAAAACTCAATAATCTTTAAAAAGATTGTGATTTTAGTCCTTTCTAAAAGTTGGGACAACATTTGAAAAGTAGAAATCGTAGCAATACAAGGAAGTGTTAGTTTTGAGAAAAATAATGTACTATGTTATATGAAAGCACCAATAAAAAAGTTTTAATAACATGTAGATATCAAAAATAGTAAAATAATCTTAGTTGATTCAGTTTTATAATAATCTCATATTTAAATTATACTCTTTGTACCTGCACAATCATAATGGATTGATATAGTAAATATTAAATTCACTGTTCACCTTTAATGTCTTTGAAGAATGCCGTGTTACAGAATATGTAAATTACGTCGTTTCTTTCTAATTGACGACATATTTTTTCGGCATAATATGAAGCAAGGTGTCACATATTGCTACTAACTTACTTTTTTACTTCTTTAATCAAAGACGCAATATATTCGAAATCTTCATTAATATTCACATGCTACAATCAGTAATTAGCTAATAAAATAACTTGCGTTAGTTAATTTTACGTATGTATAACAGTATACGTATCTAGTACAAAAAAGTAATGATCATTGTTTTTAGAGATCATTATGCTTCTTTAGACGAATGTGTTGAGAAAAACCTTCACATTGACCTTGATCTCCATTTTCACGGCCAAATCTTTTTATTGTCGTATCGTGTTATCTTCGGCAGGATAAAAAGCATTCTTCCAAAAATGTTACAAACATCCTCATTAGTAATGCATTAATGCTGAGAGAAAGCAATAACCATTATTTTTTTCCACCCTGCGCGTAAGAAATATCCATTGAGACTAACTCTAGAAACGTCTACTTAAAAAAAAAACGATAACTGTTATAGGAGGATGTTAGAACCTTTATAATACTTAATTTGCATCCATTATTAAAGACGTGAGTACTGTATCGAGATTAAAACCTGGGGCGTCTCATGTTTCTGTTTTATCTTGTACTCGTACCATCTCTTCTGTTCCTATTTCATTAATTTTACGATCTTCTTAAAAATTTGCCACTTTCCTTTTTAAGTTCATTATATGTAATAAACTGGATTGTTATAAATTTGTGAATTTCTTCGGGTATTACCTCAATGTTCGTTCAACACGAATAAATTTTTTTTTAGGTTTTTTTTTGGCTTTCTTCCACTAAAAAATTATTTGTACAAAAATTGCGACAATGTTGCATTTTTGAATTACACACGTTGCTTTGCAGAATTTTTATTAGTTTATTAGACGTTGAAAACAGTAATAATATAGGTTTTGTTCTTGAAACAATTATACGAACCGGAGAAGTGTTATAACCATTACAGATACAATTCTGGCTCATATTAGTTTGGATTTCGCTTCTTCAAAACTAATATCATTTCGGCACTACACTGTTATTTTTCGATTCTGTGTAGGTTACGGTTCGGTTCTATTTGATGCATGTGTGTGTAATACATGTATCCGTTTTATTTCGGTTCTTAGCGAATCTCTGTATTAATTTTGCGAAGCTGTTGATATGTATGAGACTTCGTTATAAAATCAATATGAGAGACGTAGAAATTCACTAATTAGACATCTCTCCCGATGTCCTCGTTTTTGAAACAAATAAATGTAACCGATATTTTTCGTTTTCAAAGTTATTCCATTTCACAGCCATATTGTCAAATCGTGTACATTGAACGCTGTCGATGACTTGTCAGTATTATTGCATTAACTCTCGCTGTCATCCAAAATTTCGTGGTCGATCAAAAAATTCAGTTTACTCCAATTGCCTTTTGTTGAAATTTCATATTACATATTACTTGTGGTTCTCATGACATCCCTGTATTTTTAATAGGAGAAAGTGCATTTCTTCAGAACCTGAAATACATCTAACTATACAGAGATGCATTTTTTACATATTTGGGAAATGTAATATAATATTTAGATAATATTTTTGTAGATTTAATATTTTTCTTCTTCTCCTTCTTTGTGGTTGTTTTACGTCGTATCCACTACATGGTCATTAGCTACATTGTTTGTTAGATTTTATTGAATAACTATATTTTGGTTACATATTTTAATGCGTTGTTTATATAGTCGGCTGAGGTTAAGGTCGTGTTGAGTTCGATTTTGTATCTTCGTCTTTGTTTGTACTGTAATAGATGTGCATTTGTAACGTATATTGCTAATTATTTAGAATAGTATCTTCATCGAAATATTGTATGTTATCAGATAATATTCTGAACAACTTTTCCCAGTATATCAACTGTATTTACTAAACTATTCGTAAAAATATATTCAATATTGAACATAGTATTTTGTTACCAACAGCAAATATGTTACAAGTCTATAGAATTTTATAGTACAGACCACGTTTAATGTCTACTTTTATATACCTACGATAATAAAACATGGCCTACTTTCTAAGATATTCGTAGAAATTTTCAATTCAAGATGTAGGATCGGTGACGCAGGGCGGGTGTTGTGCGTCACAGATCTTGTGTCCCAAATTGAATATATCTGAAACCAACAATTACAAGTAATTATATATATAAACAAATTTTTCCATTACTTTAAAAATATATTTAAAAGACATTAGATGCGCTCTATTCAAAATACAATGTTTAGTGTAGAAAACATTTGTGCTAATAGCTCGGAAACTGAGGTCGAACACTGGTAACATATGTATATAGGAAAAATTGTTCAAAATACCGCCCTTCATAACATATTTTAAGGTGGCCAAAATCTGTGAGGTTATTATTTATTAACAAGATGTAAACAAATTATTAAAATAGATTTGCCTATATTATCACTTGCATTTCTTTAACACTAAACATACCGGCATATAATGTGTACTTAGTTTAAAATTAAAAATGCAGTTGAAAAAGAAATAAACAAACGGCGAAACATAAATTAGTACACACATTTATTCTTTATCTTGTTGAAAATCAATACTGATTTCAAGAAATGCACTTTAACAAAATGTGTATCTTATAATAAAAAACTTGTGGAGCGGCCATTTGACCGGTTTGGTAGTTTTAGCGTTAATACTTTGTAAATAGTAAGTACAATATATTGTAACTATCCAATTTACTTTAGTTAGTTTCGTAAAATCAATAAAATAATCGCCAAGAATTTAAATAAAATATTTAAATATATACCTCGTAACTATATATTTTGTGCATATTAAGTAGAATTGAACTATAATATAAATGTAAAATCGAAATATAGGGTCAGTTTTGTAAAACCGAAACTGAAACTAAAATTATTCATTATCCGTAACAATTATGAGATTTTTTGTATTATAACTTATGAAAACAGAATAGTTTCAGGAAGTGTCAGTTAAAACCGATACGTTACAGTTTGAAGTACTTATTTCCAAACCGTTTCAAAGCTTATATTTATCCCTCTCTATCAGTTAAGAACTTAATAATGTATAACTCAATAAAACCAGATATCGTTCTTCGTTCATCGTATTAATGATTATAGGATGATCACGTTGCAAAATGAATCATGTAGAGCGGATTTAGAAACGCTCATCAATTTGCCAACCCATGCCAACAATGGCGTGGTTGATTATTACAAGACAATTTCTATTATGAATGCGAGAAGTATGGTTACTTCGTGCAAAAATGTTACATGTAGTTTTCTGTTTTTTAAATGGGTTATACACATTTTCTGTCGTAAAATGATTTATTGTGTGAAAATTACAATAAATAATAGATGTAGTTTCAAAATTTGTCACATCTATTCAAAACCAGTTTTACATATTTATGTATTTTAGTTCTTGAATATTTAAAGTGAAAATTTACTCATATGTATTACAAAACGTAGCATCAAGTAAAATTAATTATACAAATATTAAAAAAATTATTTTTGTAATTTTTATAATACTAATAATACTGTACGTGGCAGCTTTTTGTAGTGACAATTGAGCATCGGTTTTGATAACTTTTGAATATAACCAATTTTAATACTAATCTTTAATTATCGAACAAATTCAGGAAATAATTAATAATGAAAATTAATTATTAAAATTAAATCTTGATTTACTTATTTATGTTAAAAGATAAAGAAACTGCAAAAAGCTATTAAAATTAAGTATAGAAAAAAAGAATATACATCTTCGTACACGTGTACACATATTTTCTTTTTCAACATCGACAAGAAAAGATGAAAGATTTGAACTGTCAATCGGTTAACTCTTTTCCTGTATTTCTTTCTTGTTTTTTTTTTTACAGTTGTTTATCTTCAGGATCATAAGTCAAATCTGTAGCTTGCTTATCAATATCATTTTTAAAATGTTACACATCATGTTAACATTTCATCAGTCATTTGCGCAACTCTTTTTGACAGCTTGCCAACCTCAAATAATTTTTCACTGTCAGTTTTTGCTCTTGATATATCAGTTTTGTTGATTTCCATTAATACAACACTTTATAATTTTGAAGTAAATATAAATATCAAATAATGATATTTATATATCAATAAATGAATTTAATTTTATAAGATAAAGTAAATAAAATAATGTTAACAATATTAGTGTTTCTTTACATTAATATTTAATTAGTCCTAACAATATCATAATTGACCATTTTTCGGACCAACTTTGAAGTACTCCATTGATGTTCTTCTACAACAAAGCAAGATGTATTGATATAAAACGGACAACGATTTTTAAAATTGAACATAGCGTGTTCAAGAATATTTCCAATTTCCAATCTGTGAATTTAAAAGATTTAAATTAAATTTAAACTGGTTTTTGATGTAGTAAAATCTGGGACGCCAACAATACAGATTGTAATAAATGTTTCAATATTTTTCAACAATGGATGTAGAGTGCTTTGACATTATATCTCTCAAATGACAAACCTTGAATCATCATATTTACAAAACAAAAGTTAGCATTTTACGTTTTTGCCCGAAGGGATCATACTTTTCCAATATATTAAGTATTAATAGAGAATATGTTGTTAACCAAATGCAATTTTATGAAGTTCATTGTAAATATAACAGTTTTTATACATATAAAATACTACGCTATGAATATAAAACCCGTGATAATGTCCTATCAAGTAAATATACAAAACAGTGATCTAGATTTTCGTTTATTATTTAATATAAAGCTTTGAGCAAATAAAATGTTGCGCGAAAAAAGTATTTGGCCAACAAAAACTCTTAAAAAATGTATTTCGCCATATGAATATGCAAAGGGATGAGTTACAATTTACACAATATTCTTATTATTTAATATTTTATGACATTTCCGCGTATGGATACAACTACTTTCATGCATTAATTTTACAAAATTGTCGCGAGGTGATATATCTTTATATGATGAATTAATTGCTCTGCGAGACTCATTTTGTATTTTGACGTTTTCAAATGTATTAATTCTTTCCATGTTACTCGTAAATTACATACGTGCTTTATGTCTATACTGTTAGCTGTTCATTTTATATTTCCGATTGCATTATTCTGCAAATAATTTTATAAAAGCGGGTGAGAAATTTAATGATTAAACATTTATATTTTGTCGCTGTCGGTATCGCTCTCACGGTCTTTTTCAGTTATTATACAAACAGAACAAAACTGCATTGTACAGATAAATTAACCACTCTTGAAAAATCTGTTACTTTTTAAACAGTAATCGAGATTCTAAAC
The DNA here is from genome assembly GCA_036983795.1 of Megachile lagopoda. Taxonomy (NCBI): domain Eukaryota; kingdom Metazoa; phylum Arthropoda; class Insecta; order Hymenoptera; family Megachilidae; genus Megachile; species Megachile lagopoda. Next base: position 691,504 of record CM072790.1, read on the forward strand.
AAATGATTTTTTGCAATAAGTAATCTAATACCGATGTCTAAAAAATAATGAGCTGTATCGAACGGTGCATTAAAAAATATATAATTCCGTTAAAAAAAACTGTACCTTTGTATCCTCCTTATGGGTCCATATACAAGAAAGCTATTTTCATTAGATAATTTGCCTTTCGAAATCATATATGCCTCAAACATTTTTATGTATCATCAATGTCATTTGTGATATTATTTGTTAATTATTCTTATATTTGAGTGGCTCGATTTAAATGGGACACCCTGTATACACAATATACAGAATTATGCACTTAAAACGGAACCCATCGATGGCAGGAACTATGAGAGTGGCAACAGTGCCTCAAGCAAGGCATAATCACACAAACGTTCACCATCCCGGGGAATTTAAACTCAAGGTACATATACGGGTTGAAATTGACAGTCATACCTAAAACGAGACACACTACGTGCATGCTGTCCTTTTCTCAGTTCGAACAACAGAATTATTCCATTAGGATAAAATTTTCCCAACTAGAAAGAATGAGGCTGTCGCCATTGAAGAGTTCTAAGGCAATGACACTGTATATGCAATAATATAGACAAAGTACTGTAAAGCAATTGATAAAGTGATTGATATTAGCAATCTTTCGGGTCTTAACTTTTACTAATATCGTGTAGTTCGTACATTGATTAAAGTTTGCTAAACATAGAAAAAGAGTGAATGAAGGAAACGTCCGAACAATCGAACATAAACAATCAGTAACATATCCTAATGCAAAAATAAAAGTTCTTTTTTTTGTTTTTTTATGAATTTTTTGCCAACATACTTGTGACATTTTCGTGATTAAAATGAGACTAAACACGATGTGATTCAGAACATATTTACTTATAATTCCAAGCTTTTCACTTATATCAAGGATTTTTAATAATAAGGTGATCTGTTCCGAATTACGATGTGTTTGCTCTCATTTTAACCAGAAAAACGTTAAAAATCTATTAATTAAAGCTTGATAACGAAAAATCGAAAATAAAAATGTTTCATATTTGCATTAGTATTGTTTCACGGATATATCCGAATCCAGATGGTGTCTCAACGAATCTTTTCCCAGTAGGGAGATAGTGTTTTCACTTATATCGTGTAGATCTGCACTTTTTACATTTTTTTCATTCATAATCCTTTTTATCATCGAGATCATTTCACGATCCCAGATTTAAATATCAAATAAAGATATAAAAATAAATATTTTCGCATAAATAATTTATTTCTTTGATGAACAACATACATATAAAAAGAAGTACTTTTAGGATTTGTTTCATGATTTAATGAAACGAATGTGTTTGTTTATTTAAATTCATCTGTATCCGAATTAAATTGTCCTGACTCCGACATTTCGCCTTACGAGCCTATTTGGGGTCGCGAGCCATAGTTTAAGAAGCGCTGGTTGTTTCGTCGAAATCTTTCCAACATAGAGAAATTTCGTATTTCAAAATAATGTTAAAAGATGGATGAGGAGGAGGGTTAATAAAAAATTAATTAGACAAATTTGAGCCTGAAAAATCAATAATAATTTATTGGCTCGAGTAATATGATTTAAGGGAAAAAGCCTTGCGGCATAAAAAACCCTTTTTAGATATGTATATGTCGTGATTAGACGGTAAAAATGTGTTCGTGTGAATTAGTATGTTTGATTGTTGATTCGAGGAGCACAAGGGCCCACTCGAATGCTGTTGCGTTGTGTTACAATCTACATTGCGTAGGATTGTCCACGATGATTTATTCGAGGAGTGTAGGGTCCCACTCGAATGATGTTTTGCGTTCTTTACCACCCTACATTGGCTTATTCGAGGAGTGTAGGGTCCCACTCGGATAATGTTGTGTTGCGATCTTACCACCCTATACTGGCCTATTTGAGGAGTGTAGGGTCCCGCTCGAATAGTGTTATGATTGTATTTGGAATCCACCCTGCACTGGATATTTTACGTAACTCCATGATGCATGGAGTTTGTATGTTATTTCGCGATACACGAAGTTTGTCTGTTATTTCGCGACACACGGAGGTTGTACTCTCGATCCGACCCGCACAAGATTCAACGACTGACTGACTTCGATGTATAAAAATTCGCCCGACCACCCTCGCACATCATTGGGTGATGGTCAAGAAAAATCTATCCTTGTTTTTGAAAGAGCGAGAAAAAAAATGTATCTCCGTTAGTCGATTTATGGCAAGTTCACGGTGACGTTGGGACCGGTCCGAACGGGATTTACTAGACAAAAAGGGTCCTCGGTGACCCGTATTTCGAGGTATATAGGTAATGACGGTGGTCTACGCGTCGAACCACTCAAACCCTGTAATAAATTCTTTCGTCGCGGTAAAGGTTGGAGTTCGCGACGGAACACTGGTGTAGATCACTTTCGCTTATATCGAGGCTTTACTGTATTTGCATCCGTAAACAATAGCGTTACTCCCGTCGTGGCATCTTTTACTTCAGCGTATACACGCTAATTATGATTGTGAATTCCGTGGCTGGGTAGCAATTCACGAGCGTTGTATAACAGTTGACAACCGACGCTGAAACATTAGGCATCAAATGACACGTATCAATTCGAAATCTTCCGGTCGACGACGGACGGCATTGCTAGGACTCGTGGTCGAGTATAATTGTGCGCCCGCAGCAGACTGAAAACAGTAATTCATCAACACATTGGAACGAATTGGCGGAACTCACGTCCCTAATCACTAATTAGCCAATTAGCTCACGCAATTTTGCTAATAACGGCCGCACATATCGGACCGATGAATGACGCGGCACAACTGCAGCCACCGTTAAAGCAGCATTCAACGTGCAACGACGATATGTTGGCCGTGTGTGGTGTTTCGATTATAGCCCATCCCGTAATTAGTATTGCATCGACAAACTTGCCACCTTTCGCGGCTACACTCGTCAACCTGATCGTGTTTTGCACCTCGCCAATGATACTTGAACGTCGCCAGTGTCATTATTTACTTGGCTATGATATCGTTTCTCATTTCCCTGCGTATAGATTGTTATAAATCTATTGATTACGATATATTTCTCTCTAATTCTAGTTATCATGGTTCCTCTATTCGCGGTATTGGTTTCTCTATATATATTTTGTAACTTTTTCTTCGATGTATACTTAGGAGCAAATCTGGCTTCTCTAGAGGAAATGTGGCAATTAAGGTGGAGAAAGTCACCCCATCGTTAATTTTTATGAATCTTCGAGGAATTAAAAGTTTAGAGTTCGGTTAAAAATTTTAAGACATTAGGGACTTGACAATCTAGGAAGTTGAGGTAGGAATTTGTAGATCTTACGAATTGGGAGCGAAAAAATCTGAGAACATAGGTAATTAAACCGGAGACACACTGCCGTTACGTCGTGTCACGGCACGTGACAAACTAAGATGTGAGCTACGTATTTCCATGAAGAAGAATGGCGATCGTTCACACTGCCGTCACGTCACGTCATGTAACGAATTAAGATGTGAGCTACGTATTTCCACTGAGAAGAATGGCGAATGTTCATACTACACGCACAACACTCGAAATAGCGTGAGCTGACGTGCAATGTGAACGCGCGTCATTTTTCTTAGTGGAAATACGTCATTCACATCTTAATTTGTCACGTACCGTCATGTACCGTCCTGGCCTTATGGGATTTGAGGATCTAGAGATGTGGAAATAGGGATTTGGGGTCTAGAAATTTAGACACGTAAGGATTTAGGGATGAGGTAACTTCAGAATTTCAAAAGTTAGGGAAACTGAAAATTTGTAAATTTTTTAATT